>VYZV01012183.1:58366-91472 GCA_013401275.1 Pandion haliaetus | reverse complement strand
TTTTCTTGGTATAGTTCCTTCTCTTAATTACGCTGATGTAATTTCAATGCCTCCACTGGAGTTTCCCCCAGGTAATATCCAGTTGTTGTTCACTCAGGAACTCTGTTTATATGAGTGTTATTTGTGGTCAAACATATCCGAGGTTTAAGTGCTTTCTTTCTAGGCCTGTGTTGAACCTAGCGCTAGTTAGCAGAGATCACTACTTAGCACAGAGACCTGCTAACAGTAGTGCTCTTTGTGATTACCAACATCACAAAATGTTAGAAGGGTGTACTTATATTAATTATGTTGCTATAGCAATGTGGTACTTTGGTAAAAATTGCTGAGTGAGACACCTGGTGAGTGATGAGGATAGCATGGAAAAGAGAAGTTGGAAAATGAGCTTTTCTGTCTACTAGCAAATTTTGACATCCTGTTAGATGAAAAGGAAGGATGTGATAATTTGCTGATGTTACTCAAGTGTTTAGAAGGATGAGGTGTGTTGTACAGAGCTTTAAGAAGAAGCTCCTTTGCAAGAAGCGAGAAAAGTAGAATTTAACTTACTGTACTCAACCTCTTTAAATGACATAGGTAGAAAATACTCTGCAAATTGTTCAGCTGATGTGCTCTCTGGTAATTAGGTTTATTAATAGTACATATGTTCGGTTTTTTACTTTTTCCGTGATGTGAAGAGACAGCTTTGTTTACCAGGGAAAAGAAGGTGCTGTTCTCAGTCATATTAGCTAAATGTAATTTAAGAGCTTTCCTAATGCTGCTTCAGAGACAGACACTCTGCTGTAGCCCATTGCCTCTACACACTTTTAAGATGAGAACTGAGGTCATGTCATTTGGTCCTGTTCTTAAGCTAATGTAACACAAGAAACCCTTTTTCTATTGCAGTTTGATCATAGACCTCAACAGAAAGTCAGTGGATTGACTTGGTCCATTGGCTCAAGAACATAACTTTAATTAAACATCTAGGTACATAAAAGTTACAGTGCAATATGAATTTAAGAATATTAACATAAAATTATATTGTTTAAAAAAAAAATCTGTGAGGATGTTTAGGCCAATAATATATTTCTGTTGAGCTTCCATCTTTTCTTTTGAAGAAATTTTAAAATAAAAAAGCCACACAGCCATCAGGCTGTCTGCATGGAGGAGTTAGAGCAGTACAAGTACATCAGTATCAACAGTGACAGGTTATCATCTGCATATGCTGTCTGTCCATCAGTGACGCAGTCATAATAAACATACACACTGTGGAGATTTGTTGGAGAGTTTCAGCTCCCCCACTTGGGGAAATACTGGTCTGACTTGACCTTTGTGGCATTTTCTGTATTCTAGATCTTTTATTACAAAGGTAATGCTGCTGTTAGTTCACTGAAGGACCAGCCGCCAGGGTTTCTTCATTCTTGAAAATACCTTGCTCAGACATAATGAGAATCTCAGTTTTTATCTGTCCCATCTCTACTGTCTTTTGGAGAGGCCGAGTGCAGTGTTCAAAACCAAGACCTGATATGCAAACGTCTAAACTCTTAAGTATTGAATTGGAGTAGCCTGAGTTACAGGGTGACTTCAGGGCTTCTATTGCAGGGTAAGTTGATGCTAAAAAGTCAGACAGCAATAGTTTGGGCTAAGTTGTAAAGTACATTGAGTATGTTCAAGGCAGAAATACCAGCTGAGCAGAGCATGCTGCAGTTTACTAGGGGATGAAATTACAGCGAGTGATGTTATTTACTTGCATCATGAGGAGAATGCAATACTGTTACTTGGGGTAGGGGGAAGCAAGAGAGACAGAGCATGGTCTCTGGGCTGAAGTCCTCCTTGAGGCAAAACAAAGCAAGTATTGATGTAGCCATCCGTCACAGTGTCCAATTGCTTGGAAAAGCCTTTGCAGGAGAGCAAGCTGCCTCCTGGAGCTGTGCTCTGTGTGCAGGGCCTCAGGCTCCTGGAAGCAAGAGGCAGCACCTGTGCCCTGCAGTTATTCAGGGCCTGGAGGACAAAGTGTTGCAGAGTATCCAGCACGAGGGATGCCAAAAAGCTGGTGAGTCTTCATGCAAGGGCTTGCTAGACCATCTTTCACCAGGGCTCTGATGTTGGTGCCTTTTGAGAGCAGTCTGAGCTCCAAGTTTTGCCTGTACAATAAGGGCAGCCTGTGAGACAGTAATGAAAAGGGCTCTGAAGGCAAGCAGTGCTGTGGCAAACCTCTCTGTTAAATTCTGCAGTGGTAAGATGAGCGCCAGTCCTTAGTGAGTAAAAACTGCTGTGCTTGCTTTTGTTTCATTTTCACAAGAATTTGGACAGGTCCCTGAACACTGAGGTAGTGTTAGGCTTCAAAGGTCTTCAGCTGTGTGGCAATAAAACAATTTGTTTTCTTGCTCTTAAGATGCTTTTAGATGAGGAGAGCTCTTTACGTGTAAGTGCCAGTGACTTGCACAACCTGTGTGTGCCAATACAAGTCACGTAGACTGAGCTCTTTGCAGGAGCTGGCCATTTAGACTGTCACTAAAATTTCTGATCAGAGTCCCAATTTCCTTGAATACAAGTAGCGGAAGAAAAAAAAGACTTAAAAGAGGGGAATCAGGGTAACCATGTTTTTGTGTTTGTAAAATTTGGGTTGTTTTGTTTATTTTTAACCAACCCTGTGAAAAAGTATGCATATCTGATGAGTAGTAAAGTGGCCTATTTGGAATGAATCTGTTGACCTTGCTAGAAATTGTGTGAGTTTGTGCCAATCATTTATGTTATACTCTCAAAGGGAGAAGAGCTTCTTTAAAAAATAAAAAGTTTGAAGATTAACTCCACTTTGGTTTTAGCTTTTGCTGTCAAAGGCTTTTTTAGTATGTTGAGGTTTTGGTTTTTTGAGGGTTTTGTTCTAGCCTGTGTTCTTCATCCTACCTAAGGGGAAGAAAAAAAAGCCCCACTTTTCAAAATCCTATGATCTGCTAACACAGGGCATTTTCATTTTAATTATGGCAAGCTGTTCCTTCAAATTCCAACCATAGTGTTTGCCTGAGCTACAAGGTGGAACAACTCTTCGGCAAAGATCAATAATAAATTGGTATAGCTGCCATTTTACTGGCGTTAATAAAATGAGATACTCTGTGGGCTCCTGAAAACAAAGTATATAAAATTAAATTTGTATTACTGAATCGGCCTAGAAATCACTTGCTTGTAGAGCCTGATGACGTATAGCATGCTTTAGGAGATAACAAGCAAATGAAGGGAAACCTGTCACTTGCGTTGCTCATTTTTTAGATGGCTCTGGTTTGGAGACTTATTGAAAATGATAGTGGTTTGAATAAGCTGCTCCTGAAGCTGTTGCTTAAAAAAAGTAATGTCTCACAAATTGACCAACATTACTAATTTGATAAAGATTATCTTTAAATCAACTCTTCTCCTGGGAAGACCTGTATGTTTTAGTTTTGCTTGACCTGTCTTTGCTGCATATGAAAACCTGTCTGTTGATGGACACGAGCTAGCCAGTGTGAATTAGTGCAGCACTGCACAGCAAAGTACTGTTCGCTTTTAATTGCTCATCTGTGCCCTTAGCAAGTATCTAGTTCAACATACCTATGCAAAAGAGGCTGTGGCATGAACAGTTGCAAAAAGATGATGATGATGCTCTATGAAGCAAGCTGACCAGTTTTGGTCTTTGTTACACAGCCTGGCTGATGGAATCAACCTCCTCTTGACTTGTGGTGTTAAACAAGTTAGGACAACAGTAAAGTATTGTCTAAATTAATTCCCTGTTGTACAGCTCTGTAGATATGTGTGTGCCCTTTGCAATATCCACAACAGAACTTTCTTAGAGAAATAATAAAATTTGTGTTTAACTTGGAATCCTCATCTATTGAAAGACTTCACAGATTGTCCTTTAGGGAAGTGAAAGAGAGAAAATGTTGTCCACACCTCACGGGTGATGGCCAGGAAATCTTTGACTACTGGTCTCCGTTGTAGAGCCTGGCAGTCAGGCAATCTTGCATGTTTGCAAGAGTGGCTTGGTTTTTGACAGATGAGGAAATCTTTAATCACTGTCCCAACAAGTGCATTTTTATGAGAACTCAGTTAAAAAGACTAAGGCAGGTGGTGTGCCTGTGTAAGCTGCTGCTTCGGATGGGAGGACCCTGGGAGATGGACGGAGGGGATGTGGCGGCACAGGGTCTCTGGCAGCAGAGCACCAGGCAGGGCTGGGGAGGAGGAGGTTGAGGAGGACCATGCATGCAGGTTACAGTTCACCTGTCTTAAATTCACTGCTGTGTCAAACAACTCCCAGTATGCTGCTGGGCCATATCTTTCCTGTTACTGCTGACTACCAAAATGTCCTGTATATTCTGTGCCTTTCTTGGTGCTTTCCCCTTTGTCATATCAAGTAGCACCTAGAGCCTGGGAGGAGGGAGAGAAGAGGACACAGGAGAAGGAGAAATGTTTGCTGCTGGTTTGCTGTGATCTCCATCAGGGAAGGAGCAGGGTGCCCAAAAGGGTTAGTTTGGTATCTTTTCCCCTTTTAGACTTCATAGTGTGTCTACTAAATCTGTAGCTTTATTGGCTATGAATTGTGTAGCTTTTGATCTTTTATATGCAGTAGCTTTTTTTTTTTTTTTTTTCCCAGTGGAGCAGTTGTCATGCTGTCTCCAATTTACATGAACGCTAAACAAAATGACACAAAAATGAAGCGGTGTTGCTGAAATGAAACCTATTAATAGCTTTGCGGAGAGGCACTGACGCATCTCAGATATAAGGACTTGGAATTATAGCTGAGGAATATAATCATCTTTGCAGACTAAATTTTCCCAAAATGAGCAGTGAATTTAAGTGCTCGGTTAGAGAGGGCTGCAGTTTTTCAGATGAAGTTTCTCAAAATCAGGCAGGCTTGAGACCATCTCAACTTGGGCTGACACAAACTGAGGCAAATGTCTGGAATCACTGTTGGACGGCCAAATGGCTGTATTCAAAACACTGCCAATCAGTATCATTGCATACCTTCTGTTTTCCTTGATAAATATTTGTTTTATTTGACAACTGTTGTTTCCAAACAAAAAATGTTTTTAGTACATTTCTGAAATAAAACTCTGGCAGTGAGAGGTGGTTATGGATGGAAGTGCAGAGGGGGCTCCCAGTGGCAGTGCTGCACCCCAATGCTTTTTATCTGCCTGGGTGCTGGCCTGCCTCCCTATGTGTCTCCTTTTCTGGAACTCTGCTGGATTGGGGTGCATTGTATTGTTTTAGCATCTGGCAGTGCTGCCCTGGCATAGGGCAATGCTGGTGAACTTTAAACTGTGCTGCTGCACTGCTCCGAATCCCCCCAGGCAAGAGCTGACTTCCAGTGGTGAGCGAGGCACTCTGAACTGCAGCTTGGCTTTCCACCCATGAGGAGGAGAGCTACGGATCTTCATTTTGGGCTCTGCAAGTTGCACCAACTTAAAAATGTCTGTCACAGGCTAAAATAAGTTATGCCCTCATCTTTAGGGTGTTGATCTGCTTCAAGTGTGATACCCCTAGGTTAAGCGTATTAAGATTAATTTGTTGCTGATATTGTGCTGGGTAGAGGCTTGCAGGTGCTCCATGACAAAAATGTAATTGTTAAGAACGTTAGTTTAGTTCAACACTTAACCACAGCGTACAGAGCAAGCTCATAGTCTCTTGCTGGTCACCTTGGTAGAGCTCTTGAGTCTGTACTTCCTTTGTTGCAAATGTACAATTCCCATATTATTCTGTAATACCCTTAATGAAATATATACATATTTGGAATATACACTTACCAGAACTGTCTCTGTCATAAGAAGTATGCCTAAACCCTGTATTTTGAAACAGTTTCTTCAGAAATGGAAGCAGAGCCTGTTATTGATGAAGCACAGGAGATTTTTGCCTTTTGGTTTCATTAAGATGTCAAGTTTATTATGATTCCCCAATTACACATGTGGATAAAGAACAGCAAGGTCAGAGGCAGGATCAGAGGAAAACCTGTCACTATTTTTGTCCCAGATTTCAGAGCTGCACTGCAAGATGCTGGATTCCTGTGAGATTTTGAATTTATTTTAAACACAGCCATTTACCTTTCTGAGACAAATCTTTCCCAAATGGTGTTCTTTGAGCTATTGCAGAACATCACAATGGTTTTTACCTGTGGACTCCCATCAGGCATTTCGGTTATTACTGATAGCAAACAAAACCATCTCTGCATAGGAATGGAGAATTTACAGCAAAGGCTTGCTGAAGGTGTAATGGACAGACTCAACAACAAAGATGGAAACAGATGTGCTCTTAGTCCTCTTGTCCTTTACAGTAAGATTTGCCTCTGTTTCTCTGGGGTTGCCTTGTCATTTTACTTGGTTTTTTTTTTTTTTTTTTTTAAAGCCGCCTCATTGGTATTAGTTTTATTTAACACTTGTCAAAGATGAGCTATTTAGTTCACTTCAGACAGTGCAATGTAATTGGTCTCATCTGTCAAGTGTTCTCAATCAGGTAAGGTATGCATATTTATTCTGAGAGGAGAGCACAGAAAATATGGTCTGTACTCAGGTTTTCATTATTTCTTACAGGACATAGATATATCAGTCAAGCTGCAGCTAAAATTGATGTGGATTTTGATTATGATGGACCTCTAATGAAGACAGAAGTTCCTGGACCACGTTCTAGAGTAAGTTCCCAAGGTGTAGTAGCGTGTATTCTTTTTTTTTCTTTAGCTGTGTTTAACTTGCTAAGAAACACATTTCATTCCAAAGCTTAAATCTGATATAAGTAAACATCATTTCATAACAGCCTGTGCCCACTTTTATAAAGATGCTAAGAATGAAAAGCTCATGAATGAAATGCCCCTCTCTGAGAGAGAGATCTGAATCTCAACTGCCAACTTCCTTTATGAAGTAATTGAAAGAGCATCAGTTTGATGAAACAACTCACCAGGCTTGGTTACTTGTGCTGCTGGTGAAACAGAAACTTAGTTGGCTTTAATTATGTGAAATAATGCTTTGGTTTTGAAATGAAGCAAGAGTTTCACTTTGCTGGACATTGTTCTGCTCTGGCAGAGTCAGTATTATGTGTGTGGTGTGTTGGGGTGGGGCGAGGTTGTTTCCTTTTTTTTAAAAAAAGGAGCTGTCTTTCTAGAACCAATGTGCCAGTATCCCTTCTGCGTGTCTCTGGCTTCTCTTATTTTCTGATTTCTCTCTTGTTTTCTCAGTTCAGTTGTTCAGTATAGAAGAGGCAGCTTTCTCTTTTTGGAGACTTACAGTTAAACTGTGTTTGCAGCCCATGTAGCTCTGCATGCCACAGTTAGTAGTTTTGACTGTAATATTTGCAAGATGCATTATGAAAGTTAATGCGGCAAGTAGAGTTGCCTGGTAAGCACATAGGAGTGCAAGTTTTGCATATGATTTATGTGATCATAAAAAAGAAACATATGTTCTTCTTCAGTATTTGGTAATTACACACCTGAGACTCTTTGATGTTTCTCTTTCTCCAGGAATTAATGAAGCAGCTGAATGGCATTCAGGTAATTTGTCAGGTTTCCTGAATTTGGGGGGTGTTAATACTGTGATTTCAGAACTTGTTTTAAAATACTGTTTTGTATGTTTACTTCAATACCAAAAAAAACCGTGAAACACTGACTCTGGGTTTCCACGCTGAGTATATAATGTATAGTATATATGTGCATTTGAATGAATCTTCTTTAGTATACTTTGAATACTGCAGAATTATTTGGTAGGATCGGTTGTTTTTCTTTAAACGCTGTATGTGCCGCTTGAGTTGTTATGAAGTGGCCAGTGAAAACATAGGTATATTTGAGCTTGAGCTTAAAGTATGTCAACTTAAGTGCATATTGCCTTCCCAAGATGAGCAATTCCTCAAAGTCTGTGCTTCAGTTCTGTAGAAAAGGTTCATACTTGCCCTTTTAACAGTCCCTTGTTATAAAAATAGCTCTACGGTTAATTCCTATGCAATTAATATGTGTCTTTGTATCTGATCATGAGATATTTTTATCAAATTTTTTTGTATAACCATTAGTTGCACCTTCTTACACACTGCTACTTTTTAAAGCATTAATTGTTTCTTTTTTCTTTTAAGAATGCAGAAGCTGTGCACTTTTTTTGCAATTATGAAGAGAGCCGAGGGAACTACCTGGTAGATGTAGACGGCAATCGCATGCTGGATCTCTACTCTCAGATTTCATCCATCCCAATAGGTAGGAGACAGCTGTACCAAAACTTTTTGCTTTGTCCTCAAGCTGTTGTTTTCTTATCTCAGCTGCTACCGGAGAAGTTGGTTGATTAAAAAAACCAAAGCTGACATAATGTATGCCTTGTTGTGATCAGGGTATACCTCACTGCTGTGTATTATGTAGTGGTGTTTTTGAATAGCTGAAGAAACTACAAATTCAATACCTACAGCTCACTTGAAGTACATAGTGGTACTTGGAAAAAGATCTAGTATTAATCTTAATTTGAATATGCAAGTTCCACGATTTAGGTTGTCTTTGTTTGCTTGGATTTGTGTACTTTGAGATTCTGGAACGGTATGTTACTGTTTTAAACATTAGCATACATAAGTTAAACATTTTAACATCAAATTACATGCTTTAGTTAACATTTCTATCTCAAAAGAACTTAAAAACAGGAGTTGGCCATGTGGACTCCAGTAGGATGAAACACCACCAAACACTGAGTGAAAGCAAAGGTGGCAGGTCAGCTGGGCTGAGGGACCAAACAATGGACTTGTTCAAGTGCGTGGAAAAGTTGTTTGATTTTTTTCGTGAAGCATTTCAGGAAGCAAAAGAAGTAAGACAAAGATGTAGGCCCCAACTGCAGGGAATATAGGTTCAGTAGATACTCAGTTTGTTCCCCGTTCATGGTTCCTCTCAGTTGCTTGAAAATATATTTCTGCAGAAGCAAAACAAGCAGAAGTGCTGGAGTAATTTAAAAGGTAGGTGTCGTGCTATGTATAGAAACCATGATGACTCAAAATCATCCCTACAGGCCTCCTTTATTGGGAAACAGAATTTAGTGATGTTCAGGTCATTACCAAATTTTTGGCATCTAAGACCTTGTGACTGCAATGGGTTTTCAGTTATCCCAATCTTCTCTGCAGACAGTTAATATTTTTGCTCTCATGTAGCACCTCAATAAATCTGTAATCGTTCCAAAACTCTTCAATGTTTGTAGCTTATTTTCATCAACACAAGTTCTTGATACTTTTTATCTTTTAGAGTCTGCACCGAGATAACTCTGTCACCGCTAATGTGGAAATAAGGGTGAGACAAAGGAGCACAACGCTTGTATGTCAGTGCTCATCTAACTGAAATGGGATTGGATTTTAGGTTTTTAGGAAAGGAATTGCATTTAGTGTTCAAGACCTCCTATTCCTCACACAAGAAATGCTGATTTGGAGAAGCTAGTGCATGGTCATGTAGTTGAAGGAAAGTCAGTGTATACTCCAGAAGTATGAAATTAAGATTGTACAGACAGTGCACTGAGGCTTTCTGACCTTGTAGTGCTTGATGGTGCAAGCATACCTCTTAATACAGTCTTTGTGTATAAAATTTTTAAGTATTGGGGGGGAAGTATTTTCTTAATGGGCAGAAATGGGCAGGGGCTTCTGCAGTTTACTTTCTCTGGTTGATTGAAACTGGTGACATAGATAAAAGACTCCAGTACCTATAACTGATCCTCAGCTAAGCCATCTAGTTCCTCCTTCATGTGTGGCAATGCCTTCTTGAGGATCAGCTGGGGTTTTTCACCCTAAACGACATGTTGCTCAGTCATGAAGGAACTATAATACAGAGTTTCATACATCTTCTCAGATAATGGCTCTATGATGCGTAGCAACAAGAAGTAAATGGAAATTTAATGCTCTACAGGCTGACCTAAATCTAACTGAACACATGGCATTAATTTATTTTTTTAAGTTGTACTGAATGACAAGACTGACTATCTGAAGCTGCAGAGGTTGCTAATAATGTCCCGCTTGGTGACAGAGTTAGGTTCTAGACTGGGACACCAGAACAAGATCACAAGGTGCTTGGTAGTTTTCTGTGCTTATCTCTCTGCAAGTAAATCCTATAAAACCTTTTATGAGTCTGTCAGGACTCCCCAAGATTCAATAAAGATCTGCTACCCTAGAATATATTTATCAGCAGAGGTTGAGAGGGAATAAGTGCCTATGCAGAAAGATAAGAATTAAAGTGTAAAAAAAACCTCTTGGCAAAGGTGTTCTGGGCTGTTTCTTGCTGAAAAACAAAAATTAAAACAGTTTTTTAGACGGTTTTTGGGAAGTTGTAGCACAAAATGCTCCTTTAAACCTGTATCTAATCTAATAAAGTTAGAAACCCCATGGATCTAAATGCAAGAGGAGATTCTATCGACGTGTTTAGTAGCAAACATCCTGGAACAGCAAATGAAACAATCTGTTTTTCAGTGCTGGGAAGGTCTGGTTTTGTCTGGGGAGATGTGGGGAGGTGTAGTTTGATATTGACAGCAGCCTGCTGCTCAGTTTGAATGGATTCTTTGGGCTTTCTCCATCTCATTATTTTAGCAACTTCCAGTTTTTTTTCCTTTTGCAGACAGGCACATTCATGAGCCTGGAGGACATGTACTTGCTGTCACGTTGATCTAAACATACAGCAAGAGAGATGAAGCAGGTGCCCTTCTCTTAAGAGCCAGCTCTGTCACTTCTTATAGGAACGTATTTGAGAGTGGATTCGTAAATCTACAAACCCTTGTGTTGGTCATGGTGATGAAACAAGTTACTGTCTGTTTGCTGTCTCAGCCTAGAGCTTTTTGACTTTGTCTACCATGGTTATGTAATAGTTATTTAACCATTTAGTTCTTCCTGGTGTTAGTTTTATGACTATGAACCCACGTACCAGTTCAGCATCTTTCTACATGCAGACCTACACTTTCAGAAACAGTCGGGCTTTAAGGATTCTCTCTTCTTTTACTGGGCCCTGTTTGAGGATGCACCAGCAGAATAGGGAGTGTTAGGAGGAAGACCAGGCCACTCGGCCTGAAGTGAAAAGAATAGGAGAGACATCTTGTGTGGGTGGGAAAGGGTAAGTTATGGGTAACAGAAGCCTTGAATTTGTGTTACATAAGAGAAGATGCAAAGATCTCTGCATTCTGCATGCATCTTAACAGCAGCATCAGAATTACATGTTTTTACAAGCAATACCAGAGTTAATGGTTAAGCTTCCTAAGCAATGGGAGCTATTTATAACAAACTTCTGTAAGGTTTAGTTTGGAAATTTCTAAAAAACTAGATATACTCTCAAAGGTGCTCTCAGTGGTAGCCACAGCTACAGCTCCCAGTGACACAGCTTTCAACTGTGTCATTCCCTCTAGCCTAACAACCATTCTTCCCATGACAGCAGATGCAGCGCAGATATAGTTGTCTGTGTCCCAAATAACTGCTTGTATTTTCTTCATAATAATTTTAACAGATTCTTTGCAGCATGACATGTGGTTTGTTTTGAACTAAATTATTAAAAATGGAATTTATAATTGATTTGTTAATGCAGTAGCCTAATACTCCATTGCTCAGACAGTATAATCAGGGCTACTGTAATTCAACTAGAATGAGGAGTTCAGAGGCATGATAAGTTTTTGTAATAAAATTAGAGCGGTCTGACTTCAGCAGTAGGGAAGATGAGGTTTCCAACTGTTTTTATGCGGGAGTATAAAAGATGATGTTAATCTCTGGCTTTGGCATTTAATGCATTAGAAATGAGGCTTAAAGTGAAATTTTCTGGGCTCCTTTGANTTTTTTTTTTTTTTTTTTACATCATATATGTTGGTTTACCTGTAAGCAAGCAAGTTATCCCATAGAACTTCAATGGGTATAAATTAAGCGCCTTTGCTGTATTAAACCTGAAGCATTCTTAGTATCTTGATGTTTCTGAGTAAAAAGGACGAACTGTTGCCTCTTTTTCCAAATAAAAGTTTGTCAAAGTAGGGAAAACGGGAAGGGAAAAAAAAGAGCTGGTCATGAGAGAAAGTGAAAAGTGCAGAATCTCCTTCTTTAATACAAGACAGCAATTTATCAAACACGTTTTTTTATAGTGATGCACAGCTGAGGTATGTAAATCTATAACTGAGAAGGAAAGATTTCTGGAGAGGTGTCTTGCAATAACTAATGGCTTGTGGCGGGTTGGAGATTTGGGTGCTTATCAGTCCATGAGTTTTAAGTATATGGCTATCTACGTAGACAGCCTCTTCCGTCTGGTAGGATTGTTAATGATCATGCATGAACATCTGCAGTATGCAAGGTTGGAACATGCATCTTAATGCATGCAAATAAATGTGAGTGTATATATACGTGAAAGCCTAGATAATAGAGAGGCCAGTATGTGCATGTCTCAAAACCAAGTTTGGCAGCATCTTGCGCAGAGAGAGTGTTTAGATAGCATTGTAGAGGGTAGTGGTGATGAATGCCATCCAACTGTGAGAGCTGTCAAGGAGTGCTGTCAAGCCATTGGCAAAATTCTGCTGGAGTCCCAGGGCTTACCCCTGCTGGGTCTGCCATAACGTGTGCTCATTGCACGCATCAGCAATGAAAAAACATCTCTGAGAACAGCACTGCTGTGCTAGTAAGGTTACCCTGCTGCATCTGGCTGTATCTCCTGAGGGACGAAAAGCCTTTGCTTATGTTTTGTTTAGTACATTCTAACGCACTGAAGTTACAACTGCTAAATGAGCTTTCTTTGGGAAATCGGTAAATATGTGGATTTTTGCTTGTTTATTTCATATGGTCAGCTGCCAAAGACTGAGGAACTGCATGGACGAAAAGCATAAAGGGCGGAATATGTGTTTCTAAATTGATTTTACAATGAGGAAAAATCCAATCAGTTAAAAAGCATAGTGGGGCAAACCCCCCCCCTGTTACTGTTCTAGAAATAATCAGTCTGATATTCAAGGAGGGTAAAAATTGCTGCAAGACTAGCAGTGTAGCACCAGCTACTGTAAATGCACACAGCTGCGTGGGGAGCTTCCCTCTATGGTTCAGAGCGTCAGAAGCAGTTTCTGAAACGCATGTTGGGTGGTCAGTGCTCAGCGAGAGCCACGTAAGCTGAGCAGGTCAGGGTTATGGTGAGTGAGAACAGTAAGCAGCTTGCTTCAGGCAGGAGAAACTGGAGATGGTTTAATACCACAGCTAAATGGTGACTGACAGAAACAACAGCTTGTGGGCTGCATTGGCAGAAAGTGATGTCTGCTCTTAATTGAGGAAGAGGAGAGGTTTGCACGTTGTACTGTACAGAAACCAAATGCACGTGGGAAACCTGGAAAGGAGAGCAAGCAAGCATTTAACAATGTCGGTCCCACAGTACTTGGTAGAAACTATGATGCTTCAGTCAGGCCCTATCAGGGAAAAGATCCATGTCATGTTCATTTGTTTTTGTGTTCAATTTTTAACTTTCAGTACTAAAATACGTTTTCCTATTGCTTGACAAAATTTGTACCAAAGTTCCAGATAATATATTTTATAAAAGAAGAGGTTTGTCCTACTTCAAAAGAAGTTCTGTTATTAGTAGTTAAAATGTATACAAGTTACACGGAAACAGTCAAGCATAAAGTTAAAGCTATTCTCTAGGTTACGCTTTACATTAGTTTATTGAAACCAGACAAATAACTGTTTTCTTTGTTTGTTCTTTTTAATTAGGTTACAGCCATCCCTCTCTGATAAAGCTTCTACAGCAGCCACAGAACTTAGTAAGTGAATTAGAACATTAAGTACTTGAAGGAGTCCTCTCCCTCCTTGTGGCAGTCTTTTTTAGTTTTCCTTAAACTGATAATGAATGCTCAATGACTCAATTTAAGATATGATAGGATCTGCTTTCTTTACTTCTCGCTAGATGAAAAGAGCTTGGTAGTGTTTAAGACAACACCAAAACCTCTGTGAAGCTTTACAAGAAGTAAACATTGGGGTGATGCAAGCACTTGATATGTTTGCAGCTGGTTTTAAATCATAGTTCAAGCATAGTATTTCTGATTAACTCTTTGAGCAATGTTCTTGAGTGAAGATTTTTGAGCCTGAAAGCAAGCACAAGTCCTTGTGAGAGAGTATGGTTTTTTGAATATGAAAATGGTGCCTTAAATTTTGAATGCTGTGGGTGGTTTGGGTTGGGGTTTTTTTTGGTGGGGGTGGTAGGGTTAGGTGTAGGGGTAGTGGCTGATTCCCATCTCCTAAGTACTAAGTTGACTAAACCACTGACATGTCCTTGAAAAATTAAAATCATTAGACTAGAGCGATAGGATTATTTCAAAACAGAGTAACTGATTCTTAAATAAAGTATCTTTCTGTTTTCGCTAACAGTATACTGATAGTGATTGGAAATAGCCTGAATTATGGGAATCATTGAAATAAAGTTGCATTCTATTTCAAGCTCCATTGTTTCACTGCTTGGACAGAAGTTTTGGATTCCATAATGATTTTGTGCAAATTTTAAAACTGTAACTTTTTTTGGCACAATAGCTTATGCATATAGTACATGGATAAATTGAGCTCACTGGCTTTTTCACTGCACATCAATAGCTCCTTCTTGGTTTTGCAGTCTATAGTGACTTGAGCCACTGTTTCTGCAAACCAGTAACGAGTGTCCACGCTGCCTGCAAGGGCATAGCTCAAGTGTGGGCCAGTTCCCTCTCATACCTGCATTTCCTTCGAAAAGAACCTGCTGGCTCACTCCAGCAGAGTGTAAAACCTGAGCCAGCATGTCAGAGATGTGCAGACATTTGAGTTCCTTGAGCTGATTTGCTTTATGGAGTTCTCATTTCTTCAGGATGAGAAATTCTGCTTTCCCCAGAACTAAAATACTTCAAGTTTTAAAAAAAACCCCAGGGCTAGAAATGCGGGAGTTCTCAAAGGCAGATCGGAGTGTTACAGAAGCACTAATATTTCTAAATACTTATGTTAACTCATAAAAACTATTTCTGAGAGTGTAACAATACCTTCATTGTAATGCAGCAGTAGGCAAAGTCAGATTTAAAAACCAAACAAACAAAACCTACAAATGCCAAACAAACAAAAAAAAAAACCCAAACACACCACCCCCCCCACCCCCCGAAAAACCCAAACAACCTGTTGCCTGGTGGCAGTTGCTAATTTGTCCACTGGAAGAGGGAAGTTAACAGGCTGCCAGCTAGAAGCCTGCAGTAAAAGGAACTGCCTCCAGAGTCCAGAATGAATAGTGCAACCAGGACCCCTCTCCCACGTATGAGCATCAGAGATGTTATTGGTACCCTGTTCCAATTTCTGAAACCTGCTCTAATTCAGTGGAGAGGGTGGCACTAAACCTACTAGTCTGCGCCTGACTGCGCACTTAGGATTTCTGGCAGGCTTTAGTCTGGGCACAGTGTAGGCAGGATGTCAGTTTTGCAGTGCCAAGGCCAGAGAGCTGTCAAGACCCAGAACTTGCGCAGACAGGAGTGTGTGCTGGGGTCTGACTGCAGATAAAGTGCCAGCTTTATTGTGAAAGTGCTTTTCTTCAGTAATACACATTGAGGTAGGGCCCTCGTTTCATGTTAACGATGGGATTGGTGTTTTCTTGTAGGGATTTTTTTTGTTTGGTTTGTTTGTAATGCTCCATGTACCCTCTTTATAGCCAGCTATAAAGAACAGAATATGCATCTGTTCATTTGAGACCATAGCAGCTTGATGTCAATGTTCTGTTTTTTCTCAGTACTGAGTATCTTACAACAAAAGAAAAATACACATTTCTGCTTAATGGCAAATGTTGTCAATTGTCTGTGACATAATCAAACTCACAACAAATTTATGGTCTCGAATTTCTAACTTTATATGAAAATTTACTTGTAAACTGAGATAAAAAGTCAAGTAAGATTTCTCATACATACTAAAAAAAAATTTCATGTTAATATGTCAGTGTCGTGGTTTCAGGTCAGCTCAGCCGGTAACAAAGCACCACGAAGCCGCTCGCTCACCCCCCACCCCCTCGCCTGGCCACGTTGGGATGAGGAGAAAATCCAAAGGCAGGCTCGTGGGTCGAGACAAGGACTGGGAGGGATCACTCCCCACTGATGGTCACGGGCAAAAGACAGGCTCAACTTGGGGAAGAAACAAAATCAATTTAATTTACTACAAATCAAAACAAAAACAAAACACAAGGGTATTGGGAAGGGAAACCAAACATCAGAACAACCTCCCCCCACCCCTCCCGCCTTCCCGGCTCAGCTCCATTCCCGATGCTTTCTACCTCCTCCCCCCGGCAGTGCAGGGGAACAGGGGATGGGGATGGGGGTTGAGTCAGCTCGCCACACATCGTCTCTGCCGCTTCTTTCCTCAGGGGGAAGATTCCTCTCTCGTTCCCTGCTCCAACGTGGGGTCCCTCCCACGGGAGANGGTTTTTACCATGGAGTCACGGCCATCTTCGGGAGGCTCCGCTCCACCGTTCACCCCCATGGGCTGCAGGGGGACAGCCTGCCTTCTCACTACGGGCTGCAGGGCCATCAGCCTCCTCAGGCGCCCCTCCTCCCCCTCCTTCTTCACCGACTTCAGTGTCGGCAGAAATGTTCCTCTCAAGTTTCCCAACCCCCACACTACCGGTTCCCCTTCTTAAATATGTTTCCCAGAGGCGTTACCACCGTCACTCCCCGCCTAGAGGCGGGTCCGACGTTTTGGCGCGTGTGTCCGACATTTTGGGGCGGCGAATTCTTCCAAGCAACTTCTTAAAGGGGCCGCCTCTGCAGCCCCGCTCCCCTGCCACCAAAGAAAACCGCGCCACACAAACCCATAACAGTCAGTAACATCCTTGCTTAGGTTTTTTTTTTTTGTTTTGTTTAAGCTTGAGTCTGTTGAAACAAACATTGTTTTGGAAGCAACCCACTTGTACAACCTACAGATTACTAGCTGATACTCTGTTATATCTTGTGTGATACTTGGTTTTCCCTAAGAATTCTGATGAAGTGTTCCTACAGTATAGTGTGACCACTCACACCTCTTGCTGTGGTCCATCCATCTGAATAAATGAGTACTTGTATTGAGGAAAAAGATTGAAGGATGCTGCTAAATGTGCAAGCTTGAGTTGCAGTGAAAATACATATGTTTTGGGGGAGGCAGTCTGTCCTCTGTGGAGACCCGTAAAGACTTAAGTCATTGAAACTCAGCCTTTAATTTTAATGATGACTTGTTACAACCATAAGAAAAACAACAAATAAACAAAAAAAGGGGCAAATAATGCTGCTTTGCAGTTGGCAAATTTATTGACCTTGTCCTTTTCTGAGCAAATTTAATTTAAAATAAAAAGTAGCACATTGTGAATCAAATAAGATTACCTACAAAGACTAAGAGCAGTGATGAATCAATTTTAATCCATGACACTTTAATTTAAATTAATTGCATAAACATGACAAATTCATCTCCATTAGTGGACTGGGGAGACTGAGGGGTTTTTTCCAGAGCTGCCCTTTAGAAACACCTGTGTGGGCAGCAGGCTCAGCTGCTCTTTACTGACACCAAAATTACCTTTCCCAAAGGCGTGAATCCTGATGTGGCCACTTCATAGGACCAATGGGACAATTGAAGTTGGAAGGGATCGCAGGTGGTCTCTTGCCTAACCTCCTGCTCAGCAAGGGTCAGCTGTGAGATCAGACCAGGTTGCTCAGGGCTTTATCCTGGGTCTTGAAAACCTCCAGGGAGGGAGACTGCACAACCCCTTCGAGCAAGGTGTTCCACTGCTTCACCGTTCTCTTTGGTGAAAAAGCTTTTCCTTATACCCAAATCAGCACCTCTTGTGTTTTGATTTATGCCCATTGCTTCTCATCTTCCCATTGAAGAGCTTGACTTCATCTTCTCCGTAACCTCCACATAGGTATGGGAAGGCTGCATTCCTGTAGTTACTTCTGTGATTACCAAGGGTTTTGCAGCAACACTGATTCAGTTCTGCTAACAGGGAAAGGGAATGGTTGGAGAAAAGAATTCTGGGAAGCAGACATGAGGTCAACCAGGTAGTTTCCCAGTAGGCTATAGAATTCCACTGTTAGGAGAGACCGCATTGCACCCATGAAGACTATTTCAGCATGAGTGGCTCCTGATCCATGTCAGACCTCAATCAGGAAACGGAAAGGAGAAAACTGGGAAATCTGCTGTTGTTATGCACAATAAAGAACGTACTTCTAATTCAGGCTGAGGCACTGAGAAGGGTGACTGTGTAAACTGAAGGCTCTAGAACAGGAAATACTTACCTGCAAATCAGCAAGCTTCATGAAAACAGTACCCGGTTGAAAAGGAATTTCACCACCATGTCTGGCTATATCATAGTCAATGTTCTTGAGCTTGATTAAACACATGTTGCTGAGTAGTGAGGTAATAACAGCATGCAGGGTAGCTTCTCGCTGATCTCCTTGCTGCACTGCCCATTACTGTACCTGCCAGAGGAGTCTAGAAGGGAGACAGCATGCCTGTGTGCAGAAGTTTTTTGCCAGGAATATCTTTTATTGTAGTGTTGTGTTGCTGATCCTTGCACGTGTGTTATCTTTCTCAGATGTGGCACCTAACCTTTTAAGTTTACCTTTGCCTTGTTCCCCCAGTTCCCATTGTAATAGTATCTGGAGGGTGTTCATAACCACAGCGTTCTGAAATGGTCTGTCTTGAAGCTCAATAAGGATGAAAGTGCTGCCATCCTAATTGAATTTAGCTTTAGCTATTCAAACTAAAGGCAAGTAATTAAGATTTTAAAGTGTATTTCCTGTGTATAAGGAAAATTGAGATTGAGCAACTAAAATGGTAATAATGAAGAGAAAATGTCAGTATCAGTTAGCATGCACCTTTTCTAAGATGTCCTGCGAGAATAAAGGATTAAGGATTAGACAGAAAAACATATTCTAAGACGTGAATATTATTCCCTGGCTTTAAAACTCCTTGTGCCATGACTACAAATTTCTGGCTGGTATTTGTAATTAGAATAAAATGTAACTGCCTTGATACCAACATGATATTTTTCATGTGATAGTAAAACCTCTAACCATTTCTGTTCCTTTGTCTTTGTAGAGCACTTTTATCAACAGACCTGCCCTAGGGATTTTACCCCCGGAGAACTTTGCAGAAAGACTGAAGGAATCTTTGTTATCAGTAAGTTTGAGATAGCAGTGATGAGTTACCATTTTCTGTGTTTAGGGACACAGGCATATCAAGGGATGTTATGGATTTTAATAGGGAACATTACAGATTAGCTGTTTGTCCACCTGCCTTCCCACCACAAGTGATGAGATCGAACCTATTTCCCCAACTTGACAGCTGAATGTGAGAGGGGGACATGTCTGCTCCGCACAGATACTGCCTCTTTCATTCTCGATTCAAGAACTGATGAGAAGACACATTTTCACTAACTTCTGTTCACTGTGCTTTCATAAGAGATAGTGAAATAAGTGGCTTCTGTTTGTCTTGATTTAAATTTGAAGATCATTGGGACTGAAACTGAGTTGAGCCCTCTCAGCTGCAGTTGAAATTGGCTTTCCTCATCCAAGGCACGGCTGGTCTCCCATTATACTGAAGCTCATGATGTTTTAAGGACTCATCAGTATTATCATCACTTGGCTCTATACTTGTGCTTAATATTTTGGAGTAATTTTCTATCTTCATTGACAGGTGGCTCCTAAGGGCCTGCCACAGGTGATCACCATGTCTTGCGGATCCTGCTCTAATGAAAATGCCTTTAAAGCAATATTTATGTGGTACAGAGTGAGTAAAATATTAAGATGGTTTTTGTAGGTTTAAATGTAGAAATGAGTATTTATTCATCATCAGAACTGTTACTGTAAAACAAAGTAAGGCTTGGAGGTTCTTTTGTTCATGATGTTATTTATATTCAACCTAGTATAAAATCTTTATTAGAAAGTCTTCATCTAAGCTTTCACTTTATATTGACACAACTTTAGAAATTATTAAGAAAAGGAAATAAAGAAAATACAGATTGCAGTCAGTATGTAAGAGCCACAGTCTGTGTCTTCACTGGCTCTAATTTGGAGTACCAGCATTACTAATTTGTGATTCAGCCATAAATGCAGTGGTGACAACTACAGGAAAGAACAAGGAGAGGGGCCATAATAATGTCACAAAAGAAGAACTGGAATCTTGCATGATTAACCAGGTAACATTTGTTCTTTACCACACCTACAGATGTACCATTGGCTTGTGTTTATATGGGAAGATTGGGAGGAAAAATCGGCCTCACTATCTCTCAAGTGGATTTGTAAAATTAGGAAACAGTGAATTACAAACAGCTCCCAACAAATATCAAGACCTGCTGCTTGTATTATTTTGCATCCTTGCCAGTTGTGAATCTTGGGAAGAGCTCCCTTTTTTCATGACATATCATTTGCTATAGAGGGACCCGTGTGATGGATGGGTCCATGGAGATCATTAATACATGGAAAAGTTTACAAATAATAACAGACCTTCTAACTTTTTTATTATTTTTTTTTCAGAAATTTTGATTTTATGGCTTAAAATTGATCAAGGGGTTGGTTAAAATTTGACCAACTAAATGTTAACAACAGGCAGGATGAAGAAATTGAGATGCAGCTGTTAACCTCTGAAGTCCTATTCACCTTCAACCGAGGTGGTCTCACTCTTGCCAGTCACACATCTTAACATGCAACAGTAGCAGAAAACAGAGTGTTTAATCTCTTCTTTGAGATAAACATGTTAGAAATTAATAAACTGCTGGTCCCAGCCTGATTTTTGGCACTTCTGTAGTGACAAGTATTCAATTCATTCACACGGGATTAGGAAACTCATTTGGCTTTAAAAATGAGGAGGGTTCTTACAGGGATTTGTTGTTGTTGTTGTGTTTGTCTTCAGAATTATTTTTTAAGTTCCATGGTGTTGCTTACAGCATGGTCAGACAGAGAGCTGTGCCAGTACAAGTCAGAGGATGGCATGCATGACCTGAAGGAGCAGGAATTTTACAAGATGACCAAAGATTTGTAAAACTAATGATCACTTTTTGTCCATGTTCAGCTATCCAAACATTAGGATTCCTCTCTGAGCTAATTGTCTTGAGTTCTCTTTAGAGCTGGGGGAGGGGACAGACTTGAGAGGGCAACTCCATCCCCCTTTTGTGGGGGATCCTCTGGAATCCAGTTACAAATATTGCAGCCTTGACCCTGTAGCTGAGTGTGGGGTACAGGACTAAAGGTGTAAATGGGGTGTGTAAGTGGTGACAATCCTCTCTCAGGATGAGAGAGAGGCATAAAGAAAGAGAATTTGTATTTTTAGGGGGAGTGGAGGGTTAGCCCCAGTATATCCTTCTATTGAATTCCAGAAGGTATACAGTTTGCATGTCTTTTGTCATGGTTCCTTCTCATTCTTGGTACAGCGAGTCACCAGGAAAGCACGGGGCGTCCAGCACAGGGCACCCCAGCCTCTCCTCGCAGAGCCCCCGCAGCCACCCCTGGGCACGGCCGCCCCGTGCACGTCCTCGTGGTCTGCACAAAAAGGGGCTGATTGTACTGAATGCTCTACCTTTGTGCGTGCTCATGTGGGAAGTGACATTATGATGCAGTACAAATTGCCACGTATTCATTAGTATTAATGATGTATTTTAGGAGGTCAGGCAGTTTTTAGGGGGACGACAAAGGTATTTGTTCAAATGGGTAAATATAACAATTTGCGGTGCCTGATGGTTGAAGAGGAAACCAATCAGCATGCTGTGAGAGGCAGCAGCTTGGATCCAGCCATCCCGCTGTGCCCTGGCCGTGGGTTTGTGTCTGGGTTGCATCAGGCTCCCGCAGCCGCACGGGCAGCAGGGCTGCCTGCCTGCGGCACCGCACGCTGACTGCCCGCCTGTCTGCTCTGCTTGCAGCCCCCCGGCTGCCCCGACTACGCCATGCTCTCCTTCATGGGCGGCTTCCACGGGAGGACGCTGGGTAAGAAAAGCACTGCCGGTGATAACCTCCCTTTCCTTTCCCTCCTCTCAGCCACTGCAGTAAGCTGTCATCTCACAGCAGTTTCGGAAAAGTGGTTTTTTCCTTAGACAAATAGTACCAGTGGAGGACCTGTAGGTTTATTGAAGGCTTGCCTTGGAAGCCCCACCAGTACTGAAACAGAATATTTGAGCGACGGTGGGAATTAATTTTATATTTTTTGAAAATTTATGTTCAGAAGGTCTCTTATTTTCATTCTGAATCCAAGGTTTCCTGTCTATACTAGTAAAAATCTAACTCCTGGGATAAAATCACCACAATATGCAAACAAGATGTCGCTCAGTTTTACCATTTTATATTGGCTCAATCCCTGTTCCAAACATGTTACCCAAGAGTGCTGTAATTCTGAGCTTTGTGAGCAGCTTTCTTTAGACAGGTGAAACCCATCTTGTCTGAGCAACCTGTCCAGATTAACAGAGGTTCTCCTGTTCTGGAACAGTGCCTGTGGAAACTGATACTTAAAAGCTAAAGCAATCCACTTAAGCTTGGCTAAATCCCATTACCCAGCATTTCAGAAAATGAAGTAAAAAACATAGAGTGATTAAGAGAATTCTACAGTCCTGGTGTCAGGCAGTTTTTCACCTCTTGGTAGCTTTTTTCCTGTATTGTTCCTAGACAGGTATTATTTTAATTTTTGCTTTTCTGGGTTTAGGTTGCTTAGCTACAACTCACTCTAAAGCAATTCACAAATTGGACATTCCATCGCTGGACTGGCCTATTGCTCCATTTCCAAGGCTAAAGTATCCTCTGGAAGACTTTGTGAAAGAGAATCAACAGGAAGAAGCCCGTTGTTTAGAGGAGGTAAAAAATTCACTGGCAGCTTTCTGTTGTTTTTGTTTTGAAATAATGAATAGCGCTAGTAGGATTAGCTGCTTTTCACTAGACGAATGTTTTCAGGGATTGGAACAGTATGTGATAAAAACAGCATTCACTGTTGTTTACGGTCAGAAGTTTGTCCCTGCCTTTCAGAAGAACAGCCAGTTTACTGTGAATTAGAGGTCTACATGAATCATACCAAAGTGAAATTTCACATGCAGAAGTTCGTTGTATCACAGTCAACTTGTCTGCCAGATCTTGCAAAGGGACGTGGCCTAAGAGAGAGCACAGCATGTATAATCCTCTGCAGAGAGAACCTGTAACAGTATTCAAGTTTTTCAGCTTTTTTTGTGGTAGCCTTGTGGCATAAAGCTCTGATCCTACCCATGGCTGCAGGGAGTGAGTGGGCAGGGACTCTGTGCCTTCCCTAGCCCCAGAGAAAGGAAAGGTGGGCAGAACAGAGTGTAAGAGAGGAAAACCATCTCCTAGTACCAGAACCTGGGATTCCCTGTTGGGCTCACTGGGATCCAGGATCTGTCACTTGTAAGGGCCCACTCTTGAGAGACGGTGGTGGGGAGCAAGGCATGGTGTGCCCTGGGACTGGAACCGCAGTAGTGCACAGTCAGGAGCGTCATAAGCGACTAGAGGAGGGGGTTGTGGTGTGCTGAACGGAGCACAGCAGCGCTCTGGAGGGCTGCGCAGAGCTGGATCGAAGAGACTTCGTATTCAAACCTGCCTAACTTCAGAGAAAAGAGAAAGCATAGCAAGTTGCTTCCCTGTGTTTGCTCCGCAATAGCTTGGGGTGGGGGAATTGTGATGCAAAAAATCAATCCACAGACTTGAAGCTGTTATTTAAAAAAAAACAAAATAGAAAGCCAAATGCTTTCTTTGAAAGTCTGCGGGTTGGTTTTCTGGCACCCTTTGGAAACCATTGGGTTTACAAACCCAATACAGCCTACACAGGTTGTGGGCCCTGAAAGCTGCAAAGTGTATTTCAAGTACCAGTGACACTACTAATGACAGCATCTGGTACTACAAGGTTAATCAAAACTTCTCTGTAAGCCCCTTACCAGCAACAGGATTTCTGCAGTATTTCATCTGATTAATTTTAAAGTTTGTGAAGCGCGTGACTAGAAAAAGCAAATCTACCAGATTACCTTCTTTAATACGTTAGCCGAGTTTTATTTTCGGACACAAAATCTGTTTTCTTCTGTATTGCTTAGGTGGAACGACAGCAACGGCATAGCAGGCTACAGTGGTTTCCACCATACCTTCAGCTGCAATTCGCTACAGCTTTCACACCTTTGTAGATAAATGTGCAACTAGTTACAGTGTGTTTAGGGTATGAATTAAACTTGAGCCCTTACTCAGGAACAAGAGGGCAGTGTTAAATGCTGGAGGAACTACTAGCGCAGTACAAAGAACACTTTATAGCCAAGAATGCCTATGAGAAGTTGAAGTTCAGTTGCTGCGATTTAATCTTTCTGGGAGGAAGTGTACAAATGTCCTGAAAGGAGAATGTACCATGAATGTTTGATTTACAGGTGGAAGACCTGATTGTAAAGTACAGGAAAAAGAAGAAGATTGTGGCTGGAATCATTATAGAACCAATACAGTCAGAAGGTGGGGACAATCATGCTTCAGATGACTTCTTCAGAAAGCTACGAGATATTGCCAGAAAGGTAATAAAATATTTCACTGTTCACTCAGTGGTAGCTAAACATGCAAATACTTCTTGGTGTCTCCAGAGGCCTTCCCCCCTGCCCCAGGCACTCTGAGAGCTTCACAGGCCTCCTTGGTAGCAGTTGGGGTAGTTATGTACATGTATGTATTCAGTTATGAGCAACCCCTTGTCAGCACAGTATTTTCTCTTCCATTTGATGCACACCTAGTGGTTTCCTCAGTCCAATAAATTTTCTTCTAAGTGAGAGAGAAATTACTCCGATTCACTAACTATTGATTTCACAGTAGTGTTCTTTATATGATAATGCCATTGAGGGGGTTCAAACACTTTCAGAAGAGGCAGATTTGGAAAACGGTAATTTTTTTTGTTGACGTACTTGGTTTTAATTGTAAAAAAAGCTGAAACATAAATTGAGTCCAACTGTAGTGCTGATGCTCCAATAAAACAATGAAAGGGACAGATGTCTTGATACTTGGAATGTGAAGTTACCTGTTTCGAAGTGATGACCCTCAGTAAGACCTACTCCATGCTTTTTTTTTTTTTCACCCTCAAAACATTTGTGTGCTTACAGAGAAGAGCATAGGTGACATGCCGTGATAAAAAGCGGCTTTTCCCATTGTTAACAACTGCTCATGCAAGGGTGATTTACTAAATAAGGTGAAATGAAAAGGTTTGCCTTGTCTAAAATGAGATGCTGTCAAAAGTACTTACCAGTTGGTTCTAATTACAATATCATGATATAGCTTGATCTCCCTGTCCCAAAGTTTCAGCAAAATAGTCCTTCACATAAAAAACCCACGTTGCCAGCTAAGATGAGTGGCTCTTTCAGCAGACTCATCTGAAAAGGCAGCTCTTCCAGGATCTTTTTAGGCCCCTAGACTGAACAGATCATGCTGCTGGTATTGCCTTTGTGCCACAAATGCCTGACTCAGATTTGAGGCAGAGACTTCTTATTTAAAACAAACAAAACTCCTAGACATGATGTTCTGCCTCCCGCGGGGGCTTTGAAAATGCCACCCAGCCTCCTCCCAGATATCTTCAGGTACCCTCTAGAAATGTTCAAGACTATATAAAACCATGTACTTCATTTGTAAACTTAGGTAGAAAATATGTCTCTAGTGCCTTTCTGAAAAAATTTTTAATTGTGAAATCTAATGCACAGCGAGTGGCATTGGTATGGGGGTTGAGGAGGGGAGGTTTGGAGTGGTCAAGGGAGAGGAAGGAAAGATGTTCTATGTAATTGGCTTGTATTATCTGTTCGCAAAGGGACGTATTTTGCTTTGGAAATGAGGGCTCACGTTCCCTGCTCTTTACATCTATCTCCGCAGCATGGCTGTGCATTCTTGGTGGATGAGGTGCAGACGGGAGGTGGCTGCACAGGAAAATTCTGGGCACATGAGCACTGGGGCCTGGATGACCCAGCTGATGTGGTAACGTTCAGTAAGAAGATGATGACAGGAGGATTCTTCCACAAAGAGGAGTTCAGGCCAAATGCTGTAAGATTTTCAATGAAATTGTAACTCTGTGCTAGTTGGTGACCCATTCATGAGGAACTGTAAAGTCCATGGAAGAGACAAGCTTTCCTTCAGTAAGGCAGGCTTAGCTAGATGGAGCTGCTATTTCATAGATACTTGCTTTGTGCTTACACAAAAGTTGTCGTCGCTTTTATTCCAGTTGCTGTCAGTCACAAAGGTCATAAAGCCGGTGGGAGGGAGTGGAGAACTGGGTTTGGCCTAATGAACTAACCTTCAGTACAAAATCCAGTCACAAACTGACACCTTCTTCCGTAGGGCAACTTGGTATCTTCAGAGCTTCTCTGTCAGTGTTACAGATTCTATCAGCAAGATTTCTTCTTTGCATTAATGACATTTTTGATGTAATAAATGGAAAAAAAAATTAGGGGGGAGAGCATAAAGCTTGAATGTAAAACCTGTGTAGATGATGCTGATTTCCATGTCGTCTATAGCCATGTTTCAATAAGATGTCAGAGCAGCAAGACAGAATGCACTGAATTTGTAGCAGAAGGTAGTTGCCCTTTGTTTCTGCTCAGCAGGGCAGCTGTATTGTGTGCTTACAACAGAAAAAAGGGGGTTGGTATTAGTGCATGCTTTTTCGTACACCTGATGTTCACACTACCAGTCTGATGGCTTGCTTTTCGTTATTATAGTGATTTGCCTGTTCACATGTTTCACAACTCTCTTTCCACCCTTTCTCAAGCCCTATCGGATTTTTAATACCTGGCTTGGAGATCCATCCAAGAACCTTATGCTTGCTGAAGTCATTAAGGTTATTAAAAGAGAAGACCTTCTAAACAATGCAACCCACGCTGGGAAAGCACTACTGACTGGGCTGCTGGATTTACAGGTAAACATTTGGAAGGATTACAGGTAAGAAGTAGTTTGCCGATCAGGGAGGGTCTGACCTCATCCAGTTCAGACACCTGGAGTGAGGCACTCCAGCTGGGGGCTAGACCATAACCAGTAACTTGCTGGTTTAGGTACTTCAGTGCAAGCCTGAATAACTGTTGTCCCATTTGGAATTGAAGTAAACTTTCACTTACTGACTTAAGAATGCTGATTTTATATAGCTTAATCCAAAATAAAGAATGACTCCCAAATATCTGAAGGTATGAACTGCAGCTAGTTAAATTATTTTGCTAGAAGTCTCTGTTACCACAAGCAGCTAGCATTTCATTGTCCCAAAAGTTCTTTTTAAAGGAAAGTGCCTTCATATTTTGTTACAATTCCGTTGGGCTGTTGAAACAAGAAAATTGTAGCCTTCCCTCCCTTGACTAACAGAAATTCCTCCCAGCTTCAACTATGCAGCCCCACACGAGAAGGAAAATCAGACAGGCATTTAAGGGTGGGCTTGCAGCTTTCGCCTCTCAAAGGGCATTTTGTGCAGGATAAACCCAAATACAATCTCTGCTCGCTCCACAACTTCAAGGCATAGCAGGCAGGAGAATACAAAAAATTACCATCTTCACACTTTGGAGGGCCAGAATACAAGTAGTACTATCCAAAGAAGTTTACTCTTGTAAAAGATGGGGATTGTAACTGGTAGCAAGTGAAGCAGATACTACTGGCAAGCATCTTAGTGCAGCATAAGAATGAGCTGGTTTCTAGCCCCATTCCAGATTATTTATGCTCAGGTTTTCCTGGAGTGCATTTTAGGCGCAAGATGCTTTACCCGCCCTTCAGGAGGCTTCAAGTAAGATTTTTACTTTACCCAGCTGAGGCGTGCAAATCCGTACTCGCTTCCTGCTCAGGTGTTGATCTGCTTTGCGAGGAGAGACCCTGCCTGCTGTTGGGCTCTGCAGTCTATGGCTGTTCAGACATTTGTCAGAAAGGGCCGAACAGGACGTGAGGTTACGTGAGAAATCCAGCCTGCGCAGCAGCTCCACTCCACTCCACCGGAACGGAGGAGGCAGCAGGGTTTCCACGTGGCAGAATGCCTGGCAGAGCAGAGCTTGCCACCAGGTGCCCTCTGTCGCAGCAGCTGCCACGCGTACTTCCTCACCTCTCTTCGCAGGCTCGTTACCCCCATCTTATCAGCAGAGTGAGAGGAAGAGGAACATTCTGTTCGTTTGACACTCCAAATGATGCAACTAGAAACAAGTTAATTACAATAGCCAGAAACAAAGGTAAGAAAGTCTCTGTGTGTGGATTAGCTTCGGATGACAAACAGTAGCATATGTAGTGCTTTAAATTCTCCTTTTTCGTACAGGGTATGTATACTACAGTATCGGAGGACAGAAGTGAAATTATGAACAAAGCTGTA
Organism: Pandion haliaetus; assembly: GCA_013401275.1. Classification (NCBI taxonomy): domain Eukaryota; kingdom Metazoa; phylum Chordata; class Aves; order Accipitriformes; family Pandionidae; genus Pandion; species Pandion haliaetus. Next base: position 63,281 of record VYZV01012183.1, on the reverse strand, counting down.
TTTAGTCTTTTCTGGAAATACTTGTATTTTCAGAGACATCAGGCCAGGCCATTGCATGGTATATACGTTTACCTTTCCCTATAGGTCTAACGTTGCTCGAAGAGATCTATGTAAGGCATGAGGTTTTGTGACATCACTTTCATATTCCTCTGCGGTGACCTTAGGTGCACTTAGGCATGGCTTACTTCTAGGAACAGGTCAGGAAAATCAGAAGTTAATGTAACTGTCACTCAGGAAAACATAGGGAGAAAAACTGAATTTTATGGAATACCTAATAAGGAAATACGAGTTGCCTAAAATGGGCACAGATCTACAACTACATCCCTCTCTTACTACAGAACTCTTACCCAGCTGTAGACAAGCCCTGGTATCAGGAGGAGAGCCTGGTGATCTGAAGCTGAACATTCTCTTTGAATTTAAGTGTGTGTGGGTCCTGGGTTTGCGGCTATCAGTTTTTGCTGTTACTTGTGTACCTCTTGAAAGAAGCAGGCATGATGCATCTAAACTATTGTGAAACCAAAATTATAGAGTGTAAAAGACTGGAATTTTTTTGTTCTTGGAAACTAAGCCAGCAGGGAGAGAAACCAAGGCTATTCTTATAGGCAAGATAAGCTCAGCTCCATGGTACGGATTTTTGTTGCCCACAAACATTTCAAAGAATTAATGGATTTTGGAGTAAAAAAAAAAATACCGTGCATTTCAAGTACTGCAGGAAGAAGTTTGCCAGCACTGAGATATTTTAACTTTTTGTAATTAAAAACAAAGTAGTTTAAAAACAAAATTGCAAAGAAACCTGCCCTGTAGAATAGTAGAATATTGCAGCTTTGAAGTCTCAGGTGCTGTTTGAGCTCTGTGCTGGATGGAGTCTTTCCACTGATGTTGGGATTAGTCCCAACACTCCAAGTGTTTCACAGAACAGCTGCAGGCACGCGCAGTGTTCTTCTGAGTTGCTGGGAAGCTCGAGGCCCCTTCGCACCGGTGACTGGGTGCTGTATCGTTGTGTGGTTAGCAGTGATTTGGGGAGCTCCTGTTGGCCCTCCACAGTGAGGTGAACCTCATTTGGAGACTTGCGTTTTCTGGATATTTGGCGAAGATGGAAATGACTAGAGGACCTATTCTATTCTTGGTTTAGGTGTTGTGCTGGGAGGCTGTGGTGACAGATCGATTCGTTTTCGTCCAACGCTGATCTTCAAGGATCATCATGCACACCTCTTTCTGAACATTTTCAGTGACATCTTAGCAAATTTCAAGTAAAAAGCAGTTCCCTCACACTGAACCGCTGATTTATGAAATTAGTTTGCATTAATTCATGTCTCCTCTACTTACAAGATAAGTGTAAAGTCATAAACTAAGGTTTGTGTTCTGTCTGTAATCCTGCCCAAGGCAAGCTGCTCCGTGCAATCTGGGTCCAGGCAGAGTGTTGGTACTGGTCACCAGCAGGTACGTGCAACTGTCCCACACTGTGCATTTGTAGGAGCTGTGGCCCTCCATCTTCTGGCTTGGGTCATACTAATTGCAGTCCTCTCGGCATTCATGGCCCTGACTATTTGACTGCCTAAATACGACACGGTACGGTCCGTTTTCACAGGTAATCCCAGTAGATTTACTCTTGTGTCCAGAGCAGCAACACTTAAAAGCCACATGCCTGTCATACGGAAAGTGCCATTCTCTAAAGGTAGCTGGAATAAAATCAGTGTTTCAAGGAAAGCTCTGCTTTCCGCCACTGCCAAGTACACTATTTCACAGAATAATTTCCAGCTTTATTCCCCGAATAGACATCTGCCACACCAACTGGATCAGGATGCCATCAGCTCCTCTGTGCCCAGCCTTCAGCCTACACGTACTGCCTCAGAGGCACTAATGCACTCAGCCACGTGTGCAGCGCTGTAAGTGGAACTGAAGTACTTGTACTTTTTTTTCCTCATCCTGGATTTTAAAACTTCTCACTTTCTTACAATCAGACTTGTACAGAGAAAACTATACCCTGAAGTATGTAATTTGACAAAGCTTACAGAATCATGTGAAGCAATTATTGTCACCTGTCAGCAATCTAGAATGATTTGAGATTATTTTACTGTTTGCCCATAACACACAATAGCCGTTAATTTATCTATTACAAGTTCTACATGAAGACTTGAGGTATTTTGTAAAACTAACGCAGAATTGCGTGATCTTAGCCATTCCCTGACATCCGAGCCACTGCAGTGAAGGCCTAGTCCTAATTGCACAGTTGTAATGCAAAGTAATTGTATTTTTGTTCTAATAGTTTATTCTAAGTCATTGATCCTCCAGAGATCTAGAAAGCCACAGGATCAAAAAGTGTCAACAGTTCATTAATTTGTTTCTCTTCAGAGAATGGTTTTGGACGTCTCTTTACTGTGTACTCTTTGCTTAAGGCTGACTTGAACTAGGTCTGAGGGTACCTTTTTTTTTCTTGGCTATCAAGCGTCTGGATTTTGCTAAGTAAGTAAGTTTAACATCATGTTGTGCACCAAAAAACAAGGACCACAGTGGACTGTACAGTTGCCCTATTAGGACCTGACCACGATTTTTAAGTACGTAATAAGAGACAGAGCAGTTAAAAGATTTATTTGTTTAATACAGCTACCAAAACGTGAAAGGTTTCTTACCTGCTTTGAGAAGTGTTGACCATGGTTTTCCCATTTTATTTTTTGAGGGTGGGTATTGGGAAACTCAAGTACACTCACTTCTGCTAGCTTGAAAATAATGGGATTTCTGTAAGCCTCTCTGCAGACACCAGAATTCTGGTACCAGCTGGTCAGAACCTGAGCAGGTTTTTGAACAGAGGTTGTAGAAAACTGGGGGAAGGACTGGTAAATTGGTGGTCAACAAAACCTCATTGTCATCACTGTCCTTGTAAGCATAGTATCAGCAAGAAGAAAGTCAAACTGAGAACTGTATTTGACAGCATTTTGGGAATTAGTTTGTTCAACATATCAGTGCAGTAGTTTTAGTCAGTGTCTCTAGCAAGTCTTGTACTTTTACAGAAGCAAAGGTCCCGTAATTTGAAGTCTTACCACATCTTCACTTTTATTATGAATACTCTAGGTGTTTTTATAATTTTTACTGACACTCAGTAATTGTATAATTGTGTACAACATGTTGATGAAATCATGTTAGAGAATACAGAGAAAGCACTGCAGCTGAAGCATATAAAGTTAATATTGTTTACAGCATACTGTGGACAGTGCCAAATAAATGTTTAAACAAATACTTAACTACACTTCATGGTGTAACTAGTAACTACACACAGATTCATAACAAATGACATCTCATGTGTAATCAATATTCTTAAATAAAATATTTATAATTGAACTTCTCCAGGGGGTTTTATTTTACACCTAGTACACGCCTAAACTGAATCATTAGTGCGTATTCAATATGTTCTTATGAAGATAAACCTCCAGAAACCATAGTGCATGCATACAGTCCACTGTATTTTGCTGCCATGGTCTTTAAGCCACGGACCGTTTCTCTTTTCCTTCTGATATTGTTGTACCGTGCACTATCAGCCAAAATTTAAAGTAATGGAGCCCCCATTAGGAAAAGTTCAACACAAACAGTAAATCAGCATTAGCCCGTGCACTTTTAAGGGCAATTTTTTTAAGGGCAATTTTACTCACCTGCATCCGCTGACCCACCGAGACAGAGGTTTCAATATGTGTGAGGGAGAAAGAGGGGAGAGAAAGAGTACTCCAAATCTCTCTGTGGGTGAGGGTCAGTTTATTTGCCTGTTTCAAATGAAGTAACAGCTAGAAGAGCAGTGGAAGGAGTTTAACTTGCTTCTGACAAGTCACAAAAAGTTTTACATGTTAAAAGTGATCAGGTTTGATTCTTTCTCGAGTTTAAATCCTGTTCCTCGTTTCTACTGAGGTTTTGGAAAAGGAGGAATCATACCCACACCGCAGAGTAAGACCACTGTCCTTCATGGACACAGAGGCAGGGGCGATCATCCCTGCAAGTTCAACAGAAATACAAAGGACACATATTTTCAGCCTTAATTCAACATAGCTTTTAGCTGTCTTTCTTACCTTTTTTTCTTTTCATTTTACGTGAGGCCAGACTGGGGGAGTAGGGAGCGGAAAGGGTATTTGGCAACAGAGCTTTTGATGTCAAAATATGCCCAAATCAGTAAACACATCGAGGGATGCAGATGACTTGTTTCCTAGGCTATAGGGTAATCTTCACAGAAGACTGCTTAATTCACATAGTCCAAGATCATTTTGGTAACATTTACTGAAGTTTTTGCAACTCAAAGTGTTACAGTATTGATTAAATGGCCTTCATACATACAAAACAAACGCAAACAGGAATATATGCAAAGAAGTACAAGTAGTTCCAAATTTTCAGACGATCATTAGGATCCAAACTGAACAAAGGATCACAGACTGTCCCTGTAATTCACAGCACCATAGCTGAGGTATGTTTTTCCTCGACTCCAACAGGAAAGCAGTTTTTACGAGAGGCTCGTGAAACACTGTCCCAGTCTTTAACTTACCCTTAGGGCCGAACTGTCAATGTGTCTTGCAACAAGCACCCTTGTTTTGCCCAGTTACGCACACATGCTGGAAGCCCTTGCCAGGAGACCCCCCCCACACCTTACGCAGCGTTACATACCGCTCTTGCCAGTTACCTCAGTTTCATTAATGCATGAGCATTATTTAGCGTATGTATGAGACACGTTTCAATTTCAAGAGGTTTCCCAGTCAACCTCAAATTCACTAAAAGAAACAATGAATTTAAAGTGAGGATGCTCTGGCAGAGTTACTGCATTTCACTTCAAGAGCTTTTCCTGTTTCAAAACAATCTGCGAGGCCAGCTGAAACAGTCAGGGGCAGCATTTGTGTTACGGGTTTGTGTGGTGCGGGTTTTTTTTTTTTTTGGTTTTTTGTTT
>VYZV01012183.1:9138-43695 GCA_013401275.1 Pandion haliaetus | reverse complement strand
AAATATTTAAAAATTGTGTGAAAAAAAAAAAAAAAAAAAAAAAAAGTTCTGTGACCCTAATGCGTTACACCACAGAAACTCTCCTCCAGCATCCAGCACTTAGGAAGATTTCCAAGAGTCACTCGCTCCTACCTAGCCTCTACCAGCATGATGATGTGGGAGGCTGGAGGACCCACACTGCGCATGTGTTACTGCATGTGAGTCCTTATCTGGAAACAGTGGGAAATAGCAAAAGGGCTGTCACCTTCTGTTCAGAACGATGTACTGATGAAAGACAGAACTGCAAAGGGTAACAGCCTTTCTCACCTCTACCACTGTGTTCAAGATCAGAGGTTTTTAATAAAAATCCCAGCATGTGCCAATGAAGACAGGCAGAGATGCCTTCCAACCTGCATTACCGTGATTCTCTGACAGTAGAAAGGATGCTACTTCGCCTGTGTTTAAATACACCTACCCAATCCCATGCTCAGGTTCCCCTTCTCTGACAACCTAGGTTCTAGATTTCCTGTTGTTTGAGGGGTTTTTTTTGAGTGCTTCTCAGGAGCATTTGTATTTGTGAACAGATAAACACTAATTATGAATTCTATTGGATGCCTAATTGGCATGACTTGCTTGTGTACTCCCCTTACGCTGAGGGTAAGATTTGGGTTCAAGAGAAAAAAAAAAAAAAAAAAAAGAAAAAAGTCCTCTGGGTCATAAATTGTGCACACACTGTTACATTTGTTATTTGCCTTCGCTGAGAGCGTACTGGGACAGCATACTCACAGCACCCAGGAATTTTACCCCACAAATGCTTCTGTTAATTGCAGGGATCTACGATTTCAGCAGTGCCCTTCGTATCCACTCTCGTCTTGTGACCCATTATTGTTACAGCCTTTCTATTGCAGGGAAAACCAGCAGGACTGATAGGAGGTAAATATACTGGCCCTTACTGCCAGTTGTAACCTCACATCAGATTTTGCTTCTCCTCACAGTTCTGCAAAACTTCTTCCCAGCTTCATCTCCTGCACTGCCTCTGCCCCACCCTTCCACCTGCAAGGACTGCCTTTGCTTCTGCTTCTTTCTGACTTGTATATCGTGACTGCTGCTCAGGGAGCTGGTGTATCAGGCTGTGGCTGAGCAGAAGCAGCCTGTAGTCGGGGATGAGACAGGGTAGGCAGGCATGTACAAGGGAAGCTAAAACTGACCCATAAATTATAACTTCTCCCATGGGGAATTTGGAAGAAAAGTCATTGTTTGCTAGCTGATTGTATCAAAATTATGCTGAAAATGTTACTGTATCTAAATATGGATCTAAAACCTGCTACAAGGAGTTAAAGGCATTCCCAAGGCCTGTGGCTTGAAACACATGTCCTTCAGACATTATTCCCTGGGCTAAACCCCTACTCCAGAACTGCCTATGACTGCGGTAATAGACCCAAGAGGGCATGTCGTAAGCTGAACTCTTCAGAGCAGTCCCTGGGAAAATGGCAGTAAATTGAAGGCAGAAAAAATATTTACAGAAAAGTAAAGAAAAAGCCTCCTTCATCAGACCTGACAGCCCTTTCCTCCCCACACAGGCTGATCCGAACGACCTTCATTTACTTCCAAAGTCTCCAGGCCAACCTGTCAGCCCAGACCTGTTATCACACTGGACAGGCTATGTTCAAGCTCCCACATCTAGACTCTTGCTGTGGCTGTCCTCTTCAGCAATTGCCTTCATTTATACTCCACTTCCCCCATTTCTAACAGGTTTAAGATTTCTTCAGGTGTGAAGGGGATGCACACCCAATACTTACTCTTCATTCAGGAGTAGAGATTAGTTTACCTTTTTTACTGCCAAAGGAATTTGCCACCAAATTCTCTGCAGTTTTCTCTGACTTTGAAACAGAGGATTTCAAGCAAGGATGAGAAGATGCTACTTGTACTGTCTCAGAGCCTGACAAGTAGACACAAAGCCTCAAGAAGAGACACAGGAGAGGATCAAACCACGAGTGAAAATAGGAACACCCTGTAAAAAATTTACATAATCTTCCCCACTTGAATCTCTTGAATGATCCCTTGTTGCCAAAAAAAATTGTTGCTATTGAGCTAAAACCACATTGCCATAAGCAGTAACTCACAACACAACCCATGCTGGATGTCAGTCCCACCTGAGCAAGGTAGGATCTTTCAGTGGAAGGCAATACAGCACAGACCTTTTATCCATACAAAGGAACACATGACTAGCAAAACACAGTGAGCAGAAACATTTCCTAGCTCAGATATAATAAATGTAGACAATATGAGCCAAAGCGTGAAGTCTACACTGACTCAAGTACAGCTGAGCCACTGGAACAAGTCATAATGAGACGTGTTTCTTCATGTGGCCTTGAGCACCATGACCAGCTGCAGACAGTGTTTCAGGGAGCACAGGCAGAGCAGTTACGTCAGGCTGGAACTAAAGCAGCGTCTCCTCTTGACATTACAGCCACCCACTCCACAGTCCCCAGTATTGCCTTTGATTCCTGCACAGAGGATTAACACACACAGCAAGCGGTGGGCTCAGAGTCACCACTTTGCAGGCATCAAATGAAATGGATGCCCTGCCCAGCAAGGGATCTCATGTTTGGCTGAAAGGGTTTTTTTAATGAACAGGAACCTTACATGTTCTTTAAAAGTTCCTGTAAAACAGGATAAGACGCAGTTAGCAAAATAAACATTTGAAATATGCAAGAGATATCAGCAGGTATGGCTAACGTAGAAGGAAAGTGGATTCACACTGTCTCCTGAAGAACCAAAGATGTGCCAATACAAAAAGGCAGGGGTTTAAGCTCCTGAAAAAGACATAAATTAGATATCACTTGAATCTTCAAATTCAAGTGGGGAAGAAGTACAGCTTGAGCGCTAAAAAAGATAGATGTTTTGTTGGGTCAGTTTGGTTTAAAATTGAAATATGAATACATACCAGGATGGGTTCTGGTAAGAAAGGGGCTGTAACCCTTTGGTAACCCAACTGGTAACCAAAGTTGTCCTGTTTTTCCAAAAAATTAAGAACAAGTGAATCAGTACACACACAGAAACTGTATGCCTAACATATGACAAGCTGCAGTCAGGGGCAGGAGAAGCAAAGGGACTAGCCCAGACTGGAGGACACACCCTCAGCTATCACTGAAAGCCACTGCATCCCTCAGCACTTGTTAGATGACTGTTTGGGGTACCCTCTACAGCCCCTGGTCTACACAGGGTCAAAAAAAACCAAACCAAACCAAAAACAAACCAAAAACCAAACACCACCAAATCAAACCATTTGCTGACCCAAGTTTCTTACGCTTGAATCATGAGGTTAATTACTCCTGTTCCTTCTACTAAACAGATTACATTAACCTCAAAATCTGCACGGCCCTAAGCATTACGCAGAAAAGTACACTTTTCTCCGCTAGAAAGCACTTCTTACAGTGCCAAGCATTACGCTGAGAGCATCAGATCCTTTCTTGGTCTCACTTTCCTTACCAAAACTGACACTACAAGAGACTGAAGCTTGTGATAAAACCTCATTCAACCCCAACATGGCTTCTTCTCATCCCCTAGTTTGCCTTATTTCTTTCCTTGCTTGTTGAGGTGACCTTACCTCATCAAGACCAGGCCTGTCCTTTGCACAGCTGTGTAAAAAGGTTGCGGCCACACAAACAGCTCAAATTTCATTCTCTGCTTTTGGCCTTTAAACTTTTCTCCCACAGATCAGATACTGTTTTCTTTCCTGCAGCTTTCCGATTACCAGTTATTCTTAGTGCCTACTGAGTGCAAGACTATAAACTCATTGCCCCCAGTGCACAGGAAAAGCAAGAGGACAATGGTCTTGGTTTGCAGCCTGAATAAACCTGTTTGTGAACAGTGTTCCCAGCAGAGTGTTTGCCCACCAAATGCTGCTTCTGGGATAGATGCATACTTATTCCAGCATTGTTATCGCTAGGTGATGCTTAGAAGCAGGAATAAATAACATCCGGATCGTGCAGTACTTCTGGCGGTGTCAAGAAAGAACAATATAATGGCACTTGAAAAGTGATGAGATGGTATGGCACTGGAGGCAGAGCCCTGCACAAAGCTCTGGTAAGATCCTCCATTAGGAAGCAACTGCCTTAAGCACTGGGGGGGAAATGAACTGGAAAAGATCAAAGAAAGTAAACAGATCTTGGAACAGATTCAGCCTATAACAGCCACTCTATATACAATATAAGTTACCTGGATAATTTGATAGAGGAAGTTAAACATGGACTTTTTTGATGTTATACATTGATTAAATATTTTTATATCTGTATTTTTTACTTTTACCCTAACTACGTATTAGATGTTGATCTAGAGGAAGATGGAGATTTCAATGCTATTTAAGAGATTGGTATGCATGTTCTATTCAAAAAAACGGATATCTATGTATCCAGGAGCTTTAAGACACTTCAACAAATTAAGCTAAAAATAGGAAATGCTTTCCTGATGTTAGTGTCAGAGTGAGACACAATAGAGTGAGTTTTAGATTATCCAGCAACTCCCATTTCCCAGGTCAGCGCCAGTCTGGTACAGTGGAGCATTTTATCCTGCACTATTTTTAAGGAACTGGGAGGTTATTAGGAAATTACCTAAATAAGGAATGTTCTAGTCCTTCCTTCTCACAGCTGCTATTCATATTCCAGGGCTCTAGTTAAACCTCCTGGGACAAAGACTAAGTCACATGGAAACATTTTTGAACATGAGTTTTCAGAGTCTGGCTGGTCAACAAGGCTGCCACAGATCATACCATGTAGCTCTTCCCATGGGCCACTGAGCTGTATTACCCTGTGAGCTTCTTAAAGCTCATTTAACACCTCAACACACCTCCTAGGAAACCCATATTTTTATTAAACAGCAGGACGCAACAGAGTAATGAACTATTATGAATTACTAATCCTGAACACCCTCCTATGCAGTCCCGGGGTAAACTGACAGCTCCAGAATTCATAAGCAAAGCCAGCGATGACCTTATCAAGCCAGCTAGCGGGCAAAGCAGAAGCAGGGCTGCCTCTCATCCACCAGTCACACTCATAGCTGGGACAGAGAAGTGTGGAAGAGGTCCAAACACTGAAGACTCCCAGCTGTTAATATCCAAGGTCTCTGCTATAGGATTGCCCTGGTCTCTGTGCCACGGCAGAGAGATCTTCCCAGGAGCTGCCTTGTCTAGGACAAAAGCTGCACTTCCCTCCCAGTACAGCAGATGCATCATTCTCTCGCCCAGTTCTCTACTGAGATTTCTAGTCGTGGTTTTTGAATCCACGTTCATGGTTAGTTATGGCTCTATATCTACGTTCAGCAGCTAGTTCAACAGCAGGCAGCACACCATGCACCATGAGGAAGAAACTGGTGATCACAAGAGGCAGAGCTTTCCAAGGATACCTACATGGATTCTGCCAGAGGTACAGAAGATGCCTGTTCCTGCAAGCATCCAACTTGGATGCTGTCACAATAATACCTGCTGTTTGCACCTGGAAACCAAAGTTATGTTCTGTGCTCACCAACCACAAAGAACCTCCATCCTTGGGTGGCCACAGTCGTCTTCAATGTTAACTGCCTGGCTTGCAGGTAGAGTATAAGTCTTGGCTTTGACCTGTTACAGTTTATATCATTTAGTTGGAGATTCTTGGAAGGTTTAGCTAGAATCACAACCACAGCAAGCTGGCTCTCCTGCATGCACCACTGCAACACATGGGTTTTCTGAGCCAGCTGAGGGAAGACAGGGGGGGACGGACCCTTAGGAAAAGGCTATCCATGTTCCTTTCCAAACCCCTCTCAAGTAAGATCTGGTATTCTGCTGCCTCTCCTCTGCACCCCAGATAACCCACTTATTTCAGACACTTCAACAGATGCAGCAAGGCACCAGAAAGGGACCACACCAGGAGGAAGTGTGCAGCCCGAAGCAGGTAAGTCATCAAGTGCTTTAAGTATTTTGAAGGAGGAAATCAGAAAGCTCAGATTTGGCTTCCCAGCAGCCCCAGAGCAGTCAGTTGCAGCCAGCAGAAACTGTCTCGCTGCTAGTTCACAGAAGAGGCAGAGTCCAGAAAGGTTCGTTCTCTCAGCTCAGATTCAGCTCTCAGTTTGTTTATAATTATCAGTCAATTTCCAACCCATATTCTTACACTCCGCCAGAAGAACAGCATCACAGAAGAGCCAGAAGAAGAGATGTGGCATTAATGCTTTGCATTAAACATAGTGATCTGGCAGAAAATCAGAGGAAAGAAAGGAGCATGAAAAGATGATCTCTCCGTGGACATGAAAAGCTCAAAGCCAGCTCCTCAATGCAGCAGGATAGCAGCACGGACGCAGCTAGGTTCCTCCCTGCAGGAAGATGTGGCTGATAGTACATCTCCAGCATAGCCAGAGACTGAGATGCAACAGCACAATGGGACCATATCTCCCCCTGGAAGCCCACTAAGAGACCACTTCTGTTCTATTCAGTACTCCTGAGTTACAGGCACTATAAGCATCATCTCCTGAGATCACAACACAACGCACAAGCAAAGCACAGCAACTTCCAGGGACCCAAGGGTGCTGTGTGTCAACGTCCCAGGGGAAGTATAGCATCAATTCTCCAAAGCCATCATTAAGCATGGGGTCAGGAATCCAGCCTGAAGGCCTCTCTGCAATGCAGCATTTTCCCCTTCAGAGCCAAGTACTAGCAAACTGCAGAAAATCCACAAGCACTGCACGTTTTTTTTCCTGTTCCATTAAATCAGCTGCTTTTGCAAAATAAAATCTTTAAAAAAACCAAGACTGTGGTCATCCATTCGTCATTGCTCTCTGGTAAACTACCTCCTTGTCTTGCCCTTGCAGCTACATGGGCTTCAGGCCAAGTCCCAAGCAAATGCAAAAGCCCAGAGAGTAAACCAGCATCCATCATGAGCCCACTCCCAAATACATTGGGAAAGCAATAGAGTGGGATTCTTATGCAGTGCTCTAAAGCACATCATTTGATCTGCTGCTACAGGCACCCACACCCCACCTCCCCCCATCTCTCTTGGTCTGTGCCCTCAGGATCCCCCTTTGGAAGGCAAGCTGACACGAACCTGTCAGTACAGGCAGCCACCTCTAGCACGAGGCAGGGGACCTCAACAGCTAGCACTGCAGGGATTCCCCATCTGCTCTCCAGAAACATGCCATGGGTATAGGAAGAGTGGCAAGACAGTGAAACTGAAGCCACCAGAGCCATTACACTTCAGTAACAACCAAACCAGCTCATATTTGAGAGAGCTGACTTACTCCTGCTATGAAACAACAGCAGAGGAGGTAAGCTATCGAGGAGGATACAGTTCTCAGCACTGATGCTACAGTAACACCATCAATTTGCTGACAGGGGATCATGATACAGGCTGGTAGAAACGAAAGCATTAACAGTACATGTCACTATTAAAAACGTAATTAAGGGCTTTTTAAAAATTTCACTCCAGGCAAATGAATCTTGCCTTTGCTTCCAGCTTTCCAGAGACATTATCTGGAATTACCATCTCAGCAACTCCTCCATCCCCACACTTGCCAGCTAGGGTTTTACACTCACTACTAGCAAGCACATTTTGTTTTCTGTTCTGGAGAAGGGCAAAGTATTAAACTGAGAAAAACAAAATCTCACCACGTTCAGCAAGCCATAACATTTTCCTAGTACAATTGTCTATACCAACTTGAGAAGTGTTTCCAATAAACACAAGGAAGCAGGACTCACTGTGCACGCAATGCAGAAAGCAGCAGTGACCTTACGGCTGGCGCCTTCGGCTGGGTGGCAGGGGTGCGACAGCTTTCTCGCTGCACCAGGCCACGCGTCTGCAGGCAGGAACAGCAGCTCAGGCCAGTGTGCGTGAGCTGGCTTTAATCTGTCCATCTCGAGCACAGTGTTGCAGTTGCGGTACAGGGTTTCAGCCACAGACGCTTTACCCGCAGACTGATGTAAGGTGCCATGAGTGCTGCCGGGAAGCTGCTGCCACCTGCAGTGACTGTCACCAGAGCTGCCACCGTGCCTGTACCTGCTGCACAAGGACAGCTCAAAAGGAAATGCTACCACCTACCAGTGTCAGCATTTCCAGAGAACTGCAGGCTGCCCTGGTTAATTGTACAGTTTTGCACATTTGTACCTAATCAGTTAAAAAGGAGAACTGGCTCCACACAAGTGTTACCAAAACCCAAACAAGATCTTCTCTGCAGTCTTCAGAGCCACTCGGTAGAACAGACAAAGCCACACAGACAAAAACCACCTTTAAAGCCTGCATTTCAAACTGGCATTTCTTTACTGTATATCTACCCACACCTGACAAGTCCAGCTTCACAGTAACGCTGCTTTGCTGCAAGTTCCACTCATAAAACATGTCCACATGTCCACATTCACCTTAAACTCTCGCACAAATGCTGAAATTTAAAGTTTGCAGATGCCAAGTGAAGAAGCTTTTGAATGCCACATATATTTGACCTTATTTTTAGGCTAATGCTTACTTATGGAAATGGAAACGCCATGCTAAGTGTTATTATCTTACAAAAGCAAATGGAAAGCTATGGGAAACAGACATTCCATTTTATGGAAGACATTTTCATTGAAGTGTAACCTTACAGCTCCCCAAAGCTTAGGGAAGAAAAAAAACTAATTCCTCAAATTAAATTTTTATGTTTAAAATCATATTAATCTGGAAGATAGGCAGCTGGTCGCAATGCTCAAAACCTTCACTAATCATCACAGCTTAGTGATTAACACAGAGGAACAGTCGATCTTGCTGAATCCAAACTGGCGTACCGTTTTATCCACGCTCCTGAAACCCTAGCTTTCAGGCAGAACTGACTCAGTAGAAACAATGCTCTTTCATTTCACAAGTAGATGCTTATACCACACTGAGACGGTAAACAGATTGATGTATCTCTCACATTCAGGCTTAACTGAGTAAAACAGGAAGAAAAGAATAAGTGATAAACATAAGCAGTATCTCAAAACTCACACTATGCAAACCAGAGTCATTGGAGTCCCCTGAGCCACAGTGATGGTTACAGAATGCTGCTGCAATAAGCAATTCCCATTAATGAAGAGCAGTATTTCTAAGTCACTGTGAAATAAACTGAAAGGCATTATTAATTTGTCTTTCCAGTGCTGCCTTGCATCAGAATCAAGACAGTGATACCATCACCCTCTAGCACTAAAATGTATTTCCAACAATTCAAATACACTCAGAGGAATTAAAGAACACAATGTGCTGAAACCTTCAGTACTTCAATAATAGCACTTTTTACTAACAGGTTGAGGCAGAAACATCAGCTATTTTTGAATTTAAGTTCTGAGACAGTACCTGCATCAGAAACATGTAAAACAGTGGACCAGTCCTGGTTCAATAGAAAAAAAAAAAAAAGTCCTGTTGGCTTCAAAGGAGTAGAACTGAGCCTAGAAAAGCTGCATAAAGCACAGCCTTCAGTCCTACAAAATTCATATGAACTAACCTTGCTGAAATATTTCTGAAGGAGCAAGGAAAACAGTCTTTGAGCACATAAATGGTAGGCTTAAAGAGGAAAGGCATCATTTACCTGCTGTGGAGATGAAGGAGGAGTGAAGGGCCATACTGAAAGCAAGGGAGATGTCAGGAAAATATCAGAAACAATTAAGAGCCACATCTGTTAACTGGAAGAGATCGCCCACGGAGGCAGTGGATCGCCAGTACTCAAATTGTGAAAGAGTGCATTGGGTAAAGCATCTGCCAGAAAGGCGCAGGTGCCTTGCAGCAGCAGACAGGGTAGAAGAGGTCCCCTCCAATCTTCTCATCTACAGTAAAAACTTAAGAGAGCTGCCATACTGGAGAAAGACTGCAGCATGGCATATGGAGACAGTTCCCCACCTGTGCGAGCATTAGATTGAAATGAAGTAACTGAAAATGAAGAGAAGCAGCCTGGTCCAGGAGGTAGGGCACTCAGTTGAGACCTGGGAAGCCGGAACTCAGGACGAAGGTTGTCCCTGAGCAGGCCAGAGCCTGTCACCCCCTGCCCATGCAATGGCTCTCCTCCCCTCATCCTTTATCTGCTCCAGCTTTCCCGTGCAGGGGTGGTCTGATGGCACGGCTGGGTGAGGGTGAAAGCAGGCAGAGAACTGGACACGCATCAGCAAAATAAACATGCTGAAAATACCTCAAGAAGCGTGGCTACCCATGAACTTTTACAACCTTGGTGACTTGTTCAATAATGTTTTTAGGATAGATCGAGTGCATGGAAGAAGGGGGAGGGTGGCATACCACATTCAGGGCACAATTACTCAAATACAGCTTATTGATGGCTCACAGTCAAAGCATTTTGAAAGCATACGGGATCGATACACCAACTAGCACAGCCCACAAGAGGGGACTCCTGTGAGAGGGGGCCTCTTGCACAGACCACCAAAATCATGGCAGACAAAAAAAATGTTTTTCATAATGTCATAAAGGATTTCAGTATAAGAGACATATGGGAGTCTTAAATAGGCAAACAGAAAAACATCACCAGAGTTTCTAAGAAATATAGCTGATGGGAAGGGGATTGAGGGTAGGAGCAGTTAGTGCACCCAGAAGCAAGTACTGAGGTTTGGGCCCAGCCAGAAAGATGTGCTGGGCCATAGGATAGGAACTGGGGAACACCTGAAAGTTTAGTTCACATTTTGTACAGACAAAGGGCAGCCCCAATCAAACAGTTATCTCTAGGGTTTTGAAATGGTTAATTTCACATACCTGAAGAAAATTTTACGGAGCTAATTGGAAGAGAAAATGTAGAGGGGAAAAAAAAAAGGACTGAAAATAGACAGTTCTTTAAAAAGAATTCATTAGTGCGCTGAGAATTCATGTTTCTGTGAGAGGGCTGTTTTAATTAAACCCTTGCTAATCGGTACCTGTATAGGTCAGGCTAGATGTTCACAGTAAAATTTTTAAATTGTGATATAAGAAATGTTATTTTTAAGTTAATAAGGAAATAAGGAGAAATTGTGCATTTCTGTTAGACAACAGAAGAAGAAGATGTTATTTAATATTTCCTTGGGTTGAACATGTTAAGTCAGACCACTAAGACCATTTGCACCACCGACTCCTAAAAAGCTTTGGCTTGCCAACACACATCAGGCAGCAACATTTCAGAAAACTGGAAGAAGGCCAATGTGCTCCTTCTCCAAGGACACGTGCTACACACACACAAGCAGGAAAGATAGTTGGGGCAATGTGAGTAACTTTGGTAAGGCTTTTCTTGACTTGTCACTGGATAACCACTCCAAACAACAAATAAGGATTACACAGCTTCAATACTGTAAACAGTACGTAGACTAAAAACTGGTGATAGATCTAAAAGAGGTTATTAGGGAATAAACATTGAGCAATCTCAAAACCACACCCCCAGAGACCAGTTTCAGCCCCAATGCTGGTCAACATCTCAATCTAGAAACAAATACAAAATTGTCTATTAAACCTTGCAGGTTAGCCAAGCAATAAATAACAAAGACAGTGCAGTCACGGAGCATGATCTGGACCCCTTGGCAGGCAGGGCCTTTTCAAGTAAGGTATGCTGCAGTGCAACTAAATATGAAGTCACACATCTAGGAACAAGGAATGCAAACAGATGCTAGATTGTATCTGGGACTGCACCAAACTCTTGACACTGCAAAGGATGCCAAGGTCAGAGCAGATAAGCAACTCAGCAAAAGACGAGGGATGAGTGGGCTAATGCGATTATGGCATGTATAGAAAGAGAAACAGAGCAGCAGTCTGGAGGAGATTTTATCTCCAAATGCTGAAAGTATGTGTGCACTCTTGTTTTAAAATTATATTTAAATTCTACAGCACGCTTAGAAAAGAGACTGGAAAAGCTATTTTAGACTGGAGAAAAAATTCTCAGTGAGGGACTTGAAAAGCTTAATCTGTTTAGTTTATCAAAAGCTAGATTCAGAAGTGATGGTTCTCAGTGTGTTCAAGGCAAAAAAGTGGAGGAACTAATGAGCCCTTTAACAGAGAAAGCTTTAGCTATACACTGCTTGAAACTGAAGCTAGATAAATTCAAGGAAGTAATAAAGTATGAATTTTCTTAACAGTACAGGTAATTAACCTTTAGTTTAATAATGGTACACCCAGTGCAAAGTAAAATGAATTTTCAGTGTTACAAATCTTTAAAGCTGGATACTGCATAGATGATTTGCTTCAGGTAAATGCAAATTTCTGGGTCTGGGTGAAACTGCACGACTTCCTCTAAGAGATTTGACAGGATCATCTTCTAGTTTTTAACCCAACAGCATAATCTATCGCTGCCAGTAACATTTGTGTAACTCCTCTTTGCTGAGGTAAGGGTGACAGATTATAAGCCATTCTTGTATCTGAAGTGTCAAAAGCATTCAGTAATTAAGGCAAACCAAAGCTCCAGCTTTCCTTGGCTATCAGGACAACTTACTCAGAGATGTGCACGAAGATGTCGGGCCCTCCATCTGCAGGAGTAATGAAGCCATGGCCTTTGGAGCGACAGAAGCATTTACAGACGCCTTTGTAGATGGGACCCTCCGATGCTCTCACGGTTCTGCAAAAGAAAGCACAAAAAGAGCAGTTCATTGCTGAGCACGGATGCAACAGCTTCCGGGTGTGTCAGCCAGAGCACACCAAGCAAATGGGCACAACGGTCCAAATACTCACTCCCAGTGAGTATATTCCTCTGCAGCAACTGCTTAATACTCAGTTTCATACACTACACGTTTTACCTGTGCCTTTTTAAGGGAGATAAAGATGATGATGTTTGCTAGCATTATAATCTATCAGTTGTCATCTTGAATCCATCTGATGTATCACCCTGCCAAATTTTCTTTTAGACGCTATACTAAATGTAAGCATCTTACATCTTTCACGAGTTCAGGAGTACCAGTGTGCACCTAGGTGTTGTATGTGCTTTCATAAATTTAACAGTAAGTGTGTGCATGTACCATCAAGAGAATGCAATGCATAAAGACATGCATAAATGTGTACACATGTATGTATATACATACACACACACCCCTTCTGCATGCATATCTATCGTTATCCTGCCAGACTAGGATCCAGTGAAGTCAATATTTCACCTCCAAATGGCTCCAGCAGGCTATGAAGCCTAACTGATGTGCATAACACCAAGACTCAAGACTGATCTCCTCCTCCACTGTCATTGGTCCTGTATTTTAAAACAAGACAGATTTGAAGGCAAACCTTGAGGATGACTTACTGCCATCAAGAAAAACAACTTGCATGAACTATGACACATCCTGAAAACTGTGTGATTAAATCCTTTTCCCTATCAAATATGCTGAGTTGAATCTCCAGCGATCCAAACTCACTCAAATACTTTCATTAATGAAGCCAACTGTTTTAGACATCTTACAGGGTTTACACAGAAAAGTTACTAGATCAGTACCTTCTCACACCATGACTACCCAGTAGGTTGCTTCCACGTTACAAGAGGATTTTGGTGCAATTCTTCAAATCCAGTAAATGATTGTGTTGCCATTTGGTTACATATATCATGGCAATTTTGATATCGCTTTCCCAAATGTTTAAAAGTTCACTGAAGTCTAAATAAAGTAATTAAAAAATGTGGCAACAGCTCTGTTCCTTAAAGCAAACTAACACTAAAGAAGTACAGTTGAAAGTGTTAAAAGAAGGAAGAAATCTCCATTAAATCACTTCATTTCCAGCTCCATAAAGCTGTCAACACACCTGACCCCACAAGTGCCTGTTACACAAAAAAGCACTCACTGCCCTAAATAAGCCATTAAAGCTCCATTGCATCTTTCAAGGAGATAAAGCACTGTGGGGGATAAGGCCCCACACTTGCAGTGAACCAAAATTAAATAATCCCACCAAATAATAAGCCGCTGCCTGTCACATTCATCTTTTCTATACAACTGTGGGGCCAGAGCTCACCTAGAGCTCCCTCTTGTTTAAAGAGGACCAAAAAAAAAAACCCCCAAAAAAAAACCCCCAAAAAAACCACCAAAAAAACCCCAAAAGTTTAGACCTATTTTGATTTTCAGGGCAAACAAATGCAGCAAGATTCCTACACTAATTAATGATTAAAGAATTGTGGAAGCCAAATAACAAATTCTTTAGTTTTGTAAGAACCAGACTAGCATTAACAGCTGAGAAGAATTACAAAGAGTTCATTATTAACACAGCACTGAGGCAAGCTAGCTTGGACTTGCTTTTCAAGGGCAATCCCAATTATCAAGTCAATTATGTTCCTTTTAGCAATCTACTTCCATTACAAAGTTTAGGGCATTTGAAGGCTTTTGGAACTGACAACATATAAATTTTTCTTCTGCTGCTGCTGGTTTTTTTTGCTTCGTTTTGAATACAGAAGTAATACAAAGCATTATTGAGATTGATGCTATTTAAATCTGCATGGATAACTCTTGAAGAAAAGAGCTGGGTAACACTGCAAGAAGCAAAAAAGAAAAAGCAAGTCAACTAGATTAAGTGGCACAAAACAGGCTAGCTGTGGGTTTGAGATCTTGCTTCCACATTGCTTCACTCAGCACTGCCAGACCTCCCTTACACGGAAGTAACTGCAAGGCTGTGGCAGAAGAGCAAGGGATTGACCACAGCTTCATGTTACACCCTCAGACCCCGATTCAAAGACCACCGAGATTAACGAGGAAGCCTACATTGCCTTCTGCATGTCAGCACCTCACTGGGAGGTCCATCATAGGCACTGGGAATTTTTTGCAATGGCCAACCCTTGCAACACCATCCTCTCCTGCTGCACTGCAGAGGAGTCCCCTTCGGGTGGGGGGCTCCAAGGAGCCTGCACAGCAACATGGAGCCACAGGAAAGCCCAGCTCTGCTGTAGGATCACTACCTCAAATAACTACAAATAGCAACAAACATCACCTCATTTTAGTGAAAACCTCATATAACCTTAGAGAATCAAAGAGATCGGGATCATAACCCTGAAAACCAACATATTCTTTTACAGGTCTATTTCAGCAATCTTAAGATGGAGATATGAAAGCTTAACAGGAAAAGGAAACAAGCCCTCTGAAAAGTAACAGGGTCATGAACCATACCTAAAATGTAACCTGGCTGATGGTAGCATAGGTGTCAGGAGTCAAAGAAATAAAACCTCCAGTGAGGTCTGGTCCAGTGCTTCAGGAGCAGTGAGAAGAGAGGTTACGCCAAAAGAGGAGATGGAGCTGATGAAGAAACACTAACAGGAACTGGTCCAAGAGCCACAAACCAGTGTCTGAAGTGAAGCAAAGCTTCAGACAAGAAACTCTGTTTTGAAAAATCTCAGTGTATTTTCCCCTCCCTGTAAAACTCTGGTCTTAAAGAGTGGAAAGGACTTTGAACATCCTTTATGCAAACAGGGCATTGAAAAACTACAGGTGATTTGGACTAAAAGTCTACTGGCATCAGAATTTATTGGAGAAGAGATAACAGTAAAATACCAAAGCATCTTCCAGATACACCCACTGCCCCCCACCCTGACACCCTTCACCTTGGAAGGGGCCGATCAGTCTGCCCAAAGGCAATCGTTTGGTTGTTGTCTATGAAATGCAGGTTTCCCAGTACTCACGCTGAAAACGTCCTGGTCCGTCGGGTTGGCAGCGGACTGGGGATGAGGTACCCTCTCATGGGTGACGGAGAGCGATCTCTCGCCCTGCGGTTTTCAGGCAGATGGAGAGAACCGGGTGAGGGTGGAGAGGTGGGGGACTGCTGCGAGGTGGATGAAGTGGGCTCAGAAGACATTCCTGATGCCTGAGAAAAGCCTAGAGAGAGGAAGAGATCTGCACTTAGCCCAAAATGGTAACTGTCATAAAAGTCAAATTCTTCAGGTGATGATTTTGTAAGAATACGACTCACTTCCTGCAGACGTACATGTGGACACAGTTGTACCAAAAGCCCCTGCTCTGTGTCAGTGAGTTCATTTTTTTTTTTTAAGTTTATTGATTTTTAAATCTCACAGCTTTTGTAAGCTGTACTAGGAAGCTCCACTGAAAACAGATTACTCCATGACCAACATGTATTTGCTTACTCCTGCCTCACTCACAGGCAATGGCTCCAGAAGCAGAGCTCAGCCCCAACACTAGGTATCAGTGTGCCTCATGCAGCTCCCAGACAGATGGCATTTTACCACAGATAGCACAGAGAAACCTCCTGCATCTGCACACAAACACATTACAAGAAAGAAACACTAGAAGAAATGCTGAAATAAAGGCTGCCCCTCCACTGCTGGATGCTAGTTTTGCGATGCAATCGCTGATGCTAACTTCATTCTGCTGCTCAGCTATTAGCACAGCTCTGTCAGAGCCTGTAACACCTTCAGCTTGACCACAAAAAGAAAATCATATGAGTGCTCCTTAATTCACTTCAGAGTCAGACAGTTAATTTACTCTGCCAAGGACAGGAACATGGACAAAGCTGGCAGGCAGTGGCTAACTGCAAGGACATGACCCATCCAGCCTGTAGAGATCTGGCAGACCCAGCAGTCTCCTTTGGCAGGTCTGAGTCTGCCACAATCTTCCAGCAACTAGGAAGACAATAGTCCACATTTGCCTTCAGACCCACAGCAGCCCAAGTTAGATTTGCTCTTACATCCTACAGCAGAGGAGGGAGAAGGTCGCTTTCTCAGCACACCAACAGCAGTATGTGTGTCACACAACAAGCAAAACTCACAGAATCCATGGAAAGAGAAGGACTGATAAGAAAGAGCAGCACTTCTACACACACAAATGCATGGCTTACAGGTACAGCAGTGACAGAAAGAAATCAATCAGCACTGCTCTGATATTACTGTCCGCATTGGAAGGAGAGTAAGCTGTACAAAAATAACCAATAACCCACCACACTCTTACTTCAGAAAATCTAAAAATATCTGGATGAGTTAGCAAAAAGTGGGGTGATCTGGGTCAAGAAAATACCATGAAGGCAAGAAAAGCTGCATTTAAGACCAATAGTTTCACTGAACTGAAATTTCTCATATCCATTATGCACCCTCCTTTTGACACCCACATTCCCCAGCCCATGAATTATGGAGTGGATCCTTCAGATGACATTTGAGAGATGCAGCCTTCTTGTCAATGACAAATTCCCATTAGTTCTTCCTGAAACTAAGGACTAAAATTAAAAAGGCCTCTTAAGAATGAAGTCACCAGGGAACAAAGGCTTTTGTGTTTAATTGCTCAGGGTGCTAAGAAGGTAGAAGTGGATAGTCATGTTCCCTCGTGTACCAGCTTGAGCTTTCCACAGTGTTCTCAAGAGCAACAACTCAGCTGAAAACAAAGCCACAGCTTTACAGATGGCATTTCAAATACGGATGGCGTTCGCCACTAATAAGCTAATGCCCTGCCCGGCGTCACAGCACGCTGTTCAGCTGAGACGGAGATGATAACACCAAAGGGACAGGATTTTCCAAACTTCCTCTTCCTCCAGAGAGACATGCTGTGCTGGCTGGTACTGAGGAAGTCTCAGATTTTGAAAGACCTCTCCTTTGGGTGCCTTGCTTTCAAGGAATGTGTATTTGACATAGCAGGACTGTAACTCTAATAAGTCACAGGAGAAATAAGAGCAAACAACTAAAACCTCATCTGATAACTCAGCACACATGGTCTGGTCTTGGGACAAGTGAAAATGCAGCTTTCAGAATCACACTCTTTCTCTCCTAATCTAAATATAAACCAGCTTGTCAGGTGACAAGCAAAATGCAGAGCTATTCACCCATCCACAGCAATACAGTAGAGCCAAGCACAAAGTACTGCCCGACCCCTTCTTCAAACAAGGGTAGAGAGGCAGAGTTTTCCCTCCTTTCTTTAAAACACAGATGAACCACAAAAATATTTACAAATAAAGAAGGCTAAATGGAGTTAGAAGTGTGCTAACGTACATTATTGTTCCCATTTATGTTATTTTTGTGCCCTCTGCTCTGTAAACATAAAATAAAACAGTGCTGTAGAACATTCAGTGCCATTTCACTGTACAAATACCCTTTTTGTTCTCTGCCCACGGCCAAAGGAGATGAATGGCCTCAACTCTCATAATTTCTATTACACAAGTCCTAAATTGTCATCAGAGCTCGGTGAGAGCTGCTACAGCTGGAGGCAGCCAGGAGCATGCATGCAGCTGGAGGCAGCCAGGAGCAGCTACACTGACTTCACACCCCTCGCAGCAAGTGAGTACAGCTCAGAAGAGGAGGGGATGCAAACAAGCAGCAATAGAAGCCTGTGGCTACACTACAGCTCAGCAACAGTCTATATTGGCATGTATGTTGCACCACTGCATGAGCAAATGCACCGGCATATCCATTTGCCTCTTAAACCTTCTCCAACAATTGTAAAAATTGGACGCAATGAAAAGGATTGGACACTGAATTACCAAGTTTTACCGTGTGCACTGCATACAGTGAGATGACAGCTGCTCCTGCCTCCTGCGAACCTCCACTCAGCTTGCTCAGTGCAGAAGATCACTTCATCTGAACCTGTTTGAAGACAAAGGTGGAGTTTAGCTATTTCAGTTTGTCCTGGTGCAGCCACTGTCTTGACATTGTTCATACAGGGATTAACTCATTTCCATTGGCAGCACTCTTGAAGTAGCAGAGACGCTATCCCCACTTGCACACGCAGCTGGAGGCACTCTGAGGCTGGGCAGTGTCTACACAGGAAACCTACGGCAAACACTCAAACCCAAACCCCACCCCCCAAGCCTTCCTGTTCGCAAAAGTTTGTCTTCCAAATGCAGTCACTGGCAGTCTTCAAAGATGCTTTTCAGATGTTATCCTGGGTTCTGAACCGACCCTCTGCAAATCAAGAATCACCCTTGGCACTCAGAGAGCTGCCTACCAGCCCTTCCTCCGCAGCCATGAATACCTTCCCCTCTTTGTGACTAGCTGCACAAACCTACTTTCTGACATCTCTCACGAGCCCACCACCTCCCACCCTGTTTCCATTAGTCTTCCCCTGTCCCTCCAGTCCAGCCACCACTCTCCACTGTGGCAAGGAAAGTACCCCAGGAACCCCAGCGCTAACAGAGCACCCCACCCCAAGCTTCGCACAAGCATCCCACTTGCTGTGCCTTGTGAAGGCAACCAGTACTTTATAGCAGCAAATCATAGCTACAAAAAACCCAGCAGCATGAGATTCCAGATACAACAGAGATGAGGGACAACATAGATAGTACCTCTCTTCTGCCTGAGCCAGCAAAATATTTACTCTTTAGGAAACTCCAACCATGTGCCACATTACCCTTAAATCTGCCCATATTTCAACATGCATCATTTACCTTTCACCAACATGTTTTTTTGTTTTTTTTTTTTTTTTTTTTTTTTAGACTGTAGGTATACACCAAACTAAAATATAAATAAAAAACACAGAAGCATCATGGAAACAATAGACTTACTTAACATTTCAAATAAAAAATTATTTTTTTACCATACCTTTTTCACCATACTTTTTTCAGAACAATTGGTCAATATGTACACAAAGAGACCCAAAATGTCATCTGTAACAGGTGACCTACAAAGCACAGAGTGCAATACATGCAGGAGAAATTTCTGAAATTTTCCATAAAGTACTACCCCAAAAAATCTGTTGAAGTAATTAAGGTTGGGAGTATGTAAATACCACCATCATTCCTCTATATATCTATACATTCTTTGTCTATTCTTAAGTCCATCCCTTACCTCTAAAAATACCCTAAAAATAGCAGTTTTGGGGAACTTACGCATTCTGACCAGCACAACACTACCACGGAAATCTAGTCTCACTTTTAATTAAAGGAAATGCCTGGAAAAAACGCCAAAACGGGTAGGGTAGGGTGACAGACTCCAGGAAATCTCTCTGTCTATGAACGGTTTCTTTTTCACACAACAGACATTGCAACACGTCCAGCAGGCACAGAGCTCATAGCCAGGAAATGTTGTTCTGCATGCTTCAGTGCTCCAGCGCAGAGAAAAAGCTCTTTCTAGCCTCCTTAGCCTGGAAATGACACTGTCTGGAAGAGCTGCTTCCAGAAGGTACCACGATGGTCTATGAACAGGACAGCACTGTCCACACATACCTGGAAAACCAGACTTTTCCTCAAAGAGAGAACGAGGTTTCTGTATCCTGAGAGCAGCTGCTTTCAGCTGGGTTTTGCTGGAAGTTAGTTCTTTCATTTCAACCTCTAAAAGGAATGTGGACATCTGAAAAATTGTTTGTTTTCTGGGCTTTCCTTGGATTTAGAAATGTCAAGAACTCTTTTTAAGTGACTCGCCATTAAATGTCCTGGTTTCCAAATCAATTCTACACAGCTGCATTTCTTTCCTTCTCTAAGGAAGCCATGCAGATAAACCTCTGAGCTTTGCCTGCTCTTCTGCTGACAGCTACAAGCTCTTTTCAGCAACAGAAAAAACACAGCTCGATGGTACCCAGTGAGCACTACAGAGACTGATTCTGCTTCAAAGTGTCCTTTCCCAACAGTACGTCCTTTGCTCTCATCTATCTACTGGAAGAGTGGAAGGCAGCAGGACCCTCTGCTCCCCACATTACCTCGCCCTGATGAAGGAGAGGAACTGGGGTGCGTGGCTCCCAAGGGTGCCCCCAGTTCCTCTAAAGCAGCTCCCAGCTCCCTGGCACCTCTCCAAGGCACCCGAACACCTACTCGCCCTGAGCACCAGGCCACAGCACTGCTCCCACCTGCAGTTTCTTTCCAAAGCACTTTCTGGCACTCGGACCCCAGCGTATGCAGGGATCCCAGCACCACAGAGCATCACAGCACTCTTCCTGCGTCACAGTTAAGCACTTACAAAACACACACAATTACAAAACAGCTGGTTCAGAAAGCTTCCCCTTCCAGCTTAGTTTGCATGACTAACCTTCCACAATTAATACTCGTATTTCAATTAACACTGAAACTCAGAGGAGTTGCAACATGCATGTGACGTGTCAACACAAAGGATTACGGTATAAACATTACACTCTTAGAGGCTGCAGAGGAGTGCCCACATACTGTAGCGATTTGCCAGTTAATGAAGACCACGACATTGCCCAACCGACCCCATGTCCAGTAAAAGCCTAATTATAAGGTAAGCAAAATACAACAAGGAAAATTCCTATTGCTTGTCTGTACATACAAATTAATTTGGATTAAAACAGGGTTGAGTTTAAGCAGCAACAGCTATTTCCAAGCAGTCTCAGCAGTGAGCACCTTTTCCCTAAACGCTGTGGCTGCCCTTCTGCACCTCTAGCGAGCAGTTTGCTGTGTCTGACAGCAATGCTGCCCCAGCAGCACAGACCAGCCCTGCACAGCAGAGACCACAGAAAGGGGTGGGAAGGGAACTAAGCCATCAGCAGCCTATATAGTATATTGATAAAGATGAGGACTTCTTACAGTCCTGTATTTTCCACTGTTCAGATAAGCTGCCAGATGCACTTAAAAAAAATGCATTTAGGTTAAGGAACAGATTGGATAGTTAGATTAGGTAGACGTTTCAACTGGTTTATGGTTATACTGAAGGATATATGGTGATACCCTGTAGCTCATTCTATCAAAAATACAGAGGAATCAAGATCCTCTCTCACTGGAAATCCAGTATTTGCGTGATTGATGCTGCATAAACTTCTTGCTCCCAATTGCACAGAACAGAGTTAATTTAACCAGGGTCTTTCACCTGTAAGCAAACACAGGAGGCCATAATCAGCTGTAGTGTCTCAGCTGCCACAGGTGATAGCGCTCACTAGGATCTGCCTAAAGGGAGAGTGTGCACAACAACATGAGGAGGACCATACTTCGTCCTACATCTTGTCAAAAAGTATTTCAGTGGGAGCAGAACACAACAGCACCCAGCAGTAAGGTATCTTCCTCGGGACAACGCTGGGCAGCAGTCACCAAGCTGGGAACAGCACAGAGCTGTCCTGAGACCAGCACACCTCCCCTCACACTCTCTCATAGCACAAGTCCAAGACTTCAGCCTGCTTACAGAATCTCACTTATCTCTTTTTGTTTAAAGATCAGATTAAAAGAGATGGAAAACTCTCCACAGCTCACAGCGAGCCTGGACAAGCAATGACAGTTCCCAGGCAAGTATCCTCCTCTGGGAGCAATTCCCAAGCAAGGATGAAGATGATAGTGATAATAAGTTCATGCTAATCAGGTGCAAGTGTTGCCCAGTGACTTAAGTTCCTGTGCACATATATTATTGGCCAATGTCATCAAGTATTTAAATGACTGTCACCTGCAATGCCGTTCATTTTGCTTTGGTTATCTCTAGTACAAACCCAGAAGTCCACAACAAGGCAAGGACAGCAGGAAGAGTAGGGATTCTCACGAGCACCTGCCATGCCCACGCTATCATGGCTGCAGGCACAAGGCCATGAGAACAGTATGAGAAGGGCATGGAAACAGCAAGGGAAAAGCGCTGTCGCAGCAGCTCTGGGAAACCCTGCCTGATCAGCACAGGGAAAACACCTGCAGTGCTGTGAAGAGTGGGCCCATAACATTGCCAAGGCTAAAGGCTGGAAGGGACTGAGCTGTGCTCTGCACTGACGCTGCTGTCTGCACAGCATTAACCTGTCCTGTGCACTGAAACCCACTCCCATGGGGTGAGCGCAGGCATCTACAGCACCAAGATGCACTGTATAGTAGGGGTGTAACCTTACCTGAAATGTAAGCCCACAGTAAGTCTAAAGGTTGTGCTTTATTTCCTTGCTCATGCAAATCTGCAGATTACATAGCACCATTCTTGTAGTAAGTCTGGGAGACAGACCTGCACATCAGCCCCTGCATTGCTTGCCTGCACCTGGGCAGGACGCAGCAGCCTCTCACCAACCAAACACGGTGGGACCAGGTGGGAGCCACCACAGCAGGGACGAGCTGTTACACCCATCCATGTGCTGCTGGGGCAGCTATCGGCCCAGACCTGAGCCAGTCCAAGGCACAGCTGCAGGCAGATTGTGAATCATCACTCCTGGACTAGCAAGATCACCATGCTGAGCCAGCACAAGCCTGGGGTGTGATGCCAGGCGTCTTGCCTTGCTTTCAGTCTGCCAACTGCTTTCTGTATGAACTGCCAGTCTACAAACCCAGCGGTTTGTGTAGCAGCACAGTGACACAATGTCACAGAGCTGTCCAGCTGTTTGCAAAATCACTGCCAGCAACACCCCTGCCACCAGAACTGGGAGCAGAAGCACATATGCCAACTCCCAAAGCCCTGCTCCAAGTGCCACATACACAACACTGTCACCTCCAGTAGCAAGTGTTGCTTTCCCCAGATATACGTTAGTCGTCACATGTCCCAGATGGGCTGTAGTAAAGGGACAGGGAAGTGTGAAGGGAGACCACAAAAGGACTTTTGCAGTGAAATGGAGGAACTTGAGGATGCCTTTACTCAGTCTGACGCTAGTAGCCAGGTATGGCTGCCTTGGTCAGAGTTAAGTATAAGGCAAGAACACAGTGGTGCTTACCCTCAACGTCTTTCCAGCATCCTAGACATACAGTTTAAATAAATGCCAAACTAAAGGCTGCACAGTGGTATTTAATAACCTATGAGGTTTTTCCATGCACTTCCTAAGTTCATATCATCTTTTATCACCCACAGTATCCTGTGGCCACAGCTTAACTGTCAAGTGAAAAAAAACACCTCTAAGTGGACAGTGAGGAGTGGCCCTTTTTACAGAGAAATTAAGAAAGGACAGTGAGAGCAAAAGACAGACCCTAGCAAATGAGGTAAGAAAGGGCATAATATGCAAGGGACCAAACAGGATAGAAGCATTAGCTCAGAGGAGCACACAGGGAAGAGTGCAGGCTTATTCGCAAATCAAAACTTAAATCTTCCAGCAGAAGTGACATAAATGGGATAGAGAGCAAGAGGAGCTACAAGCTTCTTTCTGGTGTTCCCCCTCCCCGCTTTTAAATTTCTAAGCACAAAAGAAAAACCTTATGCCTTTTTAAAACACATTTTAGTATTTCTAAATCACTCCCCTGATTTGTCACTTGAATGGCTGACATTACTCCTTCTTAGACAATAAACCTTACTAGTATCAAATATTTCTGGAGAGTTAGCTTGTCAACAAGTTAGCTGGTTTTGGCCAGAAACCAGATACTATCTATTCAATCTTTTATGGTCTCCAGCACAGAACCATTGTATTGATCACTCCTGCTCCCTTCATCACACCTCCATTAGCAAAGGCTTGGAACTCTGTTCTTGGATAGCAGAGGCAAGATTTAATACACCTCATCCTATTATTGCTAAACATACTTAATCACAGTAAGCTTACTTATTTCCCAGACGAAGCACAATATATGCCTGAACAGGGAACGAGCTGTCCCTTCCAGTGCTTGCTCTCAAGCTCCACAACTCAGCTCTTCCTTCAGTGCTTTTGCAACTCTGAAGCTCTCCCTCTACCATTATTTCCATGCTGGCACATCCCATGTGAATTTATTCCAGGATTTATTTCATTTTTGGCAGAAAATATTTATACAAAACATGAGAAATATCGCATGTGTCTTGTGTCTAAGCATCTTAAGGCTCATCTACAAAGCAAATGTGCTTATAGAGTGTCATACTATTATCAAGAATAGTTACACGTTTGTAAATCCCTAGGCACTTGTGAAAAGTTCTCCCTTTCTCAGCCTCCCCTCACATCACAAAACTTCAGCTACGATTATGGGTAAGTTTGTTCATGTGCAATTTTGAGCCTTTTAAGGCTACTGAAATCCCCTGAAATATTTATGTGGCTCAAGTGTTACTCAGAACAGTAAGTTCACTATGTTGCCTCCCTAGTCGGCATTTTCAATAGGAGAAAACAGTTCACATTACAGAGATCTATAACCATGGAATTTATGAGGCGTTGGCAAAGGAAAAAAAAAATCCTCTGAGGATATTTCATCTGCCAATGTTACAGCAAGATGCAGATGGCAGGGTGCACAGTTAGAAACCACTCACAAATAACTTGATCCTCACACCAGTACCAGGAGGCACGCACAGACCCCAGACTCCCTTTTTGCTAGGCCTGGCTCTATTTTCTGGCTATCCCAATGCCCAGGCCATCTCCCAGTCTCACTGCCTGATGCCTCCTATGCATACTTTTAAGCATCCTAGTCTAATAACCTGAGTATATTTCAATTAGATCTCTCAGGAATCAGTTAAACAAAAGGTTTGTGACTGAGGCGTCATAAGGAACCTGCATCAATATCAATTAATGACCGACAGATACACAATTTACTGAAACACTTTAGGAAACAGAAAAAACTCTGTATTTGACACGAGTGAAGAGAATTCTCACTTTCTGTTGAGCAACAAAGAAATGCTCTTGATTTCCATTAAAGCCTCCTGTCCTATCCTGTCCCACAGTTTCCTACCTGCATCCTACTTCCCAGGCTTCGGCAGCACAACTGCTCCCTGCACAAGTGGCTGCAGCCACAATAGGTTTTTCTACCACAGCAAAGTTTTAAAACTACATTCCACCTGCACGAAAGGTTAGCAACTGGCTTCATCACTCCAACAAAGATGGCTTGATGAAACGTACATTCAGCCTTTGCTAACTGACAGAGCACTCAGAGGTGCAGAAACTCTAGCCCAGCTGAAACCAGGACACCTGCTCAAATCCAGTCAGTCTTACTCCACTCTGGATCATACTGCTGGAGAGGAACAAGACCTGAAAACAGACTTCTTGCAAACCAGCTTAATAGAGGGAGGTAATATTCGCTTGCTTTCCTTTGCCAGCAGGCAACTCCGCTGTGCCTCCTCAGCCTGGGTCTCGACTGTGGCAAGGCTTTGTTACTGCTGAGCCCGTCCCAGCACCTGCCCCTTCTGAGGCCGACATCTCTGTCCTGCAGCAGCAAGATGAAGGCAGCACACACACACTGCCAGGGTGCCTGCCCCAAGACGAAAAGCCTCCCTAGAAGAAGTCCAATTCTGCTTTTGGTGAAAAGCAGACTGAGGCAAAGGATCTTCACACTCTGCATTTGTGAACGCCACTCACAAGCAGAAGTCAAATTCATGCTCCGCTGGAAGGCAAGCACTTCATCAACACTATAAAATTAATGGTTAGTTCCCAACTCTCAAGCTGAAATTGTCTTAATTTGTTTAACTAAAGTCTATAGGACAAGCACTACATAAATACACACATTGCACAAATCTGTTTTTTCTTACATAACCAAACTACTTGCAAAACAGAAAATGTTGCCACTTTACATCTCATTAGACCTCTCCTCAGCTTAGTCTTGGCAGCACAACTATTCCCACTGCGAGCTGCTGCTTTAGATAGATCCGTGTGGTCTACTGCACTGACAAACAAGTAGTCCCTATACGGTGTAATAAATCTGTGATTGCATGAACAGTAATAAAGCCAAAGCACACACCCACAGCTCACAGCCTCCAGAACTGCTTCAGGGACAACAGCGACTTCAATAAACACCCTGAACCCTCTGGAAACTACATGTTATACAAATCCTCCATTGCATCCTCTTGGATGACAGTTTGGAAAATATCACTGATAATACAGTTTAGACTTCTAGGAAAAAAATTCTTCTTGGTCTCAAGAATGGCTTACAATACCAATAGTCCAGTGTAGGCAATGCACTGTTCTTAGCCGACTAATGAGAAAATGGACCTAGAGGGAGTTTGATTGCTTTCCCTGATAACCATGTGTGCACAAACTAGTCTTTCTTGCTCAGCACATTGACTCTCTGTGTTCAGAGCCAGTTAAGTGGCAAAAGAAGTCGTATTGTGTTTTACTGCCTGCAAAACCGCAGCGCCAGCAACAGGCACATGTGCAAAGCTGGATTTCGTGCCTACTTACACGTCAACAAAACTATTTACCACGCTGTGATTTCGAGAGCCATGGCTCCAGTGATGTGCTGGAAGTGTACAGAACAGGACAGAGCTGCCCAGAATCACAGATGCTGTTATTTATGTCTACTGTGTTAATGCTCAAAAGCCAACACAGACCAAAGCAAGGGAACAGGCAACAACAGGCTTTTCAGGGAAGGTAAAAATCAACTGTTATAGTTGAAAAAAAGCAGACAAATCTTGAGGCATTTATGTTCTTCAGGTATAAAACCAAAAATCAACATAGAAGCACATGTTTAACAGAAAATTGTACTAAGCATTGCATTACAGCAGTCACTGCCCCAAAGATCTCTATCTACTTCAATTGCAAACACAAAGGGAATGGGACACACAAGCAAAGCAAACACTGCACACAGCAATGGTGGTGAGTGACTATGAAAAATTACTTTGATTCAATTTACCTGTTTGGCCACGTGCTAATAGTTACATGACCTTAAAGTTTTCCAGATACGCTCAATGGGAGGTGATAGCAGCCTCCCATGTGCACGTAGCAACACACCAGAAGCACAATGGGGTAACGAGACCTACTAGCTAGCGCCAGGGCTCCTGCACCGAGCCTGATGGAAGGAGCCAAGAAAATGGCCAAACCTAGAAAACCATATGTACTGAGGGCAGAGTGCAGGCAAGTAGGGGGACATGGGCAGCCAGCTGGCAGTCTTGACAAGGATGGATGAAGCCCAAAAGCAAGCTGGGCTTCTGCCTGCCACACACACACAGAGCGCAGGGCAAGCAGCCCAGCTGGGAACAAGCCCTGCGCACGTACCACAGGACACGCCAAGGATGGAGATGCATCTTCAACACACCCTCTCACACAGGGCTCTCTGGGGAAGCATTTTCATATATCCAAAATTTGCAGGCCGACACCCTACCCTGCAAATTGGGACCCACTTTTGGCAGGAGTCATGCTTGCAAGCAAGAGGAAAGGGCTCCTACAGCAGCCCCATGCACTGCAGTCCTTCCCATGAGGGTTTAACACAACGCTCGAAGGGCCTGTACAGGAGTGATGCGAAGCTGGAACAGGCCCACAACCAAGAAAGATTTGAGATCAGCAAGAAAATGAAGGCAAGGAAATGTGTAACAGTGCCTTTGTTATTTTTATCTAGACCAATGCTTTGCATGAAACCTGGTGTTACACATCTAAGAAACCTCAGGGAAGCTTGCATGTCTGCCTGCCTCAGGAGGAAGCTCTAAGTCCAGAACAAGTCATGTCATGGCACTGGGAAACCAAGCGCATGCACATCTGGTAGGTGCATCCTGGTCTTTGTGGCCAGAAGATCCCAGGCTGCACAGCTCCACATTGGTGGGGTATCAGAGAGTTCATCCTCAGGATCAGTGCCAGGGAAGAGGCAGCACTGCAGCCCAGCCATGCTGAAATGTTTAAGAACAAATTCAATTAAGATCCAAGACCCCAATTATACCGGCCTAGCAAGTGTCCAGCAAAACCACTTTTTTCCCCACTGGGCTGTGATAAATGCCAATACAGGTCTGCACTACCTTTGTTTCCTATTTTATTCCTCTGGGAGGATTTTCAGGAGAGGTTTGTCTACATGAAGAGCCTGAGGGATGGAAGGGTGGGAAAGGTCAGCGTGTGAAAAACTGACAGTGCAGGCAGCAGTATGATGACACCGTGACCCTCGGATGCTGCCAGCAGTGCCTGTGCAGCAACTCTGCCAGATTCAGCCTCGCCTGGTTCCAGCAGTAAGTTTCTTTCCCGAAGTCCCTGCTACCGTAGGTAAAAGACACTGCAGTGCATCTCAAGTCCCCAGGGAGAGAGGCCTTTCTTGCCTAAACCTGGTACTAGGGAAAAGTAAAAATAAAATTTAAGAAAATAAGGTATCAGAAGACAGTGGAGCTGCACAGATAGATAGATAGATATAGATATAAATTTTCTCCTCTAGAACCCGTGTTCTAAATATCAGTGAGAATAATTTTTAGGACTCTGCCAGAGTTCCTGGGACAGGGAAAAGCAGCCTTTCTGCATGAAAACAAAGCACATGTTTATTCAGAAACTGAGACTTGTGTAAAATCACTTTGCAGACACACTTTCTGTTACACCATAAAACAGAAAGTGAATACAAATATTCACTCTATTTACTCAATCCCCTAACAGTACAATGAAAAACCCACCATGTGAAATACTTTAAGAACTCCTCCTACCAGTCTCCATCACAAAGAAGCTCTATGAAAAGGCTGTCACCAGATTTCATAATACTCATTACTAGATTTCCTCCAAATAGTGGAGGAAATAGAGTCACAATCTACACAGCCGAGTAAATTCTGCCTTTCCTGGTGGCTGTCAGCAGAGCGCCTCATCTGGACATGCCACTGCACAGACAGGCACTGCTTTGCTGAGCTAGGTGAAAAAATCCAAATCATTTATTTACACCCCAGTAACAGGTGTAAAGTTCGTAAACAGGAAATTCTTTTACATCGCTTTTTGGCAGTTCTGTTTACCCTTTCAAGAAGTTGCAATCATGACCGTGGTTTACTTTAATCAAGTAATTGACATAACTGAAAACAAGCAGATGCCTTTGTCCAGCCTTCTAAAACTGTATCACAAAGAGAAAGCCACCAAACAATAATCACTGAGAAGGCAAGAGCTCATAAAACAATGTAGTCCGTATCGCTAGAGTGCCTTGGTCAACCCGACCGGCTGCGCAATGTAAACAAACCAATCATTAAACAAGTACTAACCTAGAAAGAAAATTCCTCCCCAGCTGGACAGACAAGATTAAATGTTTATTTCCTGGACACAGACTACTCTTTGTCTGGACAGTCTTTAAATAGCAAGCAGAAAAGAATTTGAAAGCTTGGGAAAAGCAGTACTCCTGGAAAGTTGTGCCTGAAGGAAAGTGGTGTGACTCCTTGTGGCAGACCTGCCATGACAGAACACCATCCCTACCACCCTGCACAAAACCAGCGCTGGAAAGGCAAGGTGAACATCAGATGCTAGAAACCTCCTTACTCCTTATCCCAACAGTCAACAGCGTAAACAGCCTTTTGGAAGCAGAGGTTCACACTCTGATTCTCAAAAATATGTTGCCTTTTTTTTTTTTTTTTTTTTTTTTAATGCTAGTCATCAAAAAGCTGCAACTGCAGCAGGCAGCTGTGTCTCCATACCAACTGGCAGTCTGTCCTCCACCATGGGACAAATACACCACCGCTGATGTGACATGCAGCATGCTACAAGCGGCTAAGACAGAGACTCATCGCTACAGGCTCCTACAGCACAGCACAGGGGTGCTCATCACGAAGGCCACGCTCCACTGGTGTCTCATGGCTGTAGCCAGCTCAGTCCAGCTTGGCTTCCCACCCCAGTTTCACAGTAGTCCCCAGCACGTTAGCTCAGGAGCTTCCACTCAAAGTAGCACCAATGCGTACTTTGCTTTCCTTCTTGGGATCAGCCTTAGCTCTTAATGCTCTGCCACTTCTGAAGTCATATGCCGCTCATGAGGCATGGCAAAGGACCAGCATGGGTTAATATTCAAGAGAAACTATAAGGTCAAGGTTCTCCGTTTTCCTTTGTCCCACAGAAAGCGGTCTGTGATCAGATCAGGCACACAGCCATCAGGGTAAGGAACACAGCCACGCAACGCAGTGCACGCAGGCTTACTTGCTTTTTCCAGAAAACTGCAATAGACCCCTTCCCTGCAGCACTGCTCTCAGTGGAAAACCACCCAGGGATTTCTGCAGGTTATTTTGTTTTCCCTGTGCCTTTATCCCTCCGCTATCTGATCACCTTTCAAAGGGAGGCTGCAGCTCAACCCCAAGTTTACCTTCCCAGACCCTGTTGCTAGGTGAAATATGTGGTCACAGGGCACCAAACAGAATTATTGCCCAAACAGCCTGGTAAGAACCTACAGGCCAAATTCACATTCGCTCTCCTTGAAACACCCTAGTATTTAAACATCTGTCGAGACCTTCACCCTATCTTCAGCTCCTCCCTGGAGAAATGCAGAATTCGAGGCAAGCACTAGATTAGCCTGCAGAGCCTAACACTCACACCATGGATAATAGGTCAAAATTTAATGTTCGTTTCCTTTAGACTACTATTCAGTTTCCAAATTGCATTAATAATGCAGCAACTTCTTAATGTAAGTGTCATTCCCCCCAAAAATACTCAACCGTTATTTAAAAAGGATTTCTTAGGTTACTTAATTATTTATCTATATTTTAAATCGACCCAATGAAAAAAGCAGCTGTGCAACAGCCTCAAACCAATGGCAAATAAAGAATGAGCAAACCTGTGAAATCAGTCGGTAAGACTGTAGCATCAGAGGAACCACACAAATGAAACCTGACTTAACTGAAGTGGGAGGGGGTTTTCCAGGCTGTTGAAGCCTGTCCGTTAGCACAAGGTCAGGCTCCCAGGGCAGAACCCATACCCCATTTACCCGTATGCCCTACAGCCAATCCTGAGAAGATGCGACTTGACTCGCATGGTATTTTACAGCTTCCCTGGGGGAGAGCAAACAACAGAAGCACCACTTTAATGTACTTTGCATGCCCCAAAAAAGACAGAAGCGAAAGCTAAGTAAGTGTCTTTCTGCACCAGGCAGAGACAAAGAAAGCGTCAGTTCAGTTCCTCTCCCAGATGCACCTCACAGCTGCCACCAAGGCAGGGATGGTGCTCTGAGGTGCCACCTCATGACAAAGGGGTTCCCATCTCTGCATCTTCTGTTCCTTAATGTCTTTTTTTCTTAGTAACTAGCTGAGGGGATAAAAAGCAAAAGTCTTCCTCCAAAGCGGTCTCGCTCATGCCTGTTTACAAAAACCAAAAGGCAGATTTTTATTCTCAGAAAGGGGAGACTGTGCAAGAAGCAATGCTGCAACAGGGAGAGTTGAACGCCGCTATGCATGCAGCACTGTCTTTGTTAGCTGCACAGACACCATTCACTGCCTCGTTCAGTGCTCTTCCTGATAACATGGGTTTATCACACCAGCTATATCCACACACATGTCATGAAAATGGAGGACAGGCACAAAGAAAAATCCTGAAACAGTGACCTAGCTAGCAGAGGTTGGCTCAGAGGAACAAAATTACAGAACTGAAAGAGCAGAGAGAAGCGCAAGGCTATGGCTGCTTCACCCAGGCTCTGAGTTATCCCCTGCAGCCCCCAGAGACCATCCAGACAGCGATGAACGGAAATGAGCAGAGATCAGTGCGGGAGGCAGAGGAAATTAAGATTACTGATGTGTCCAGGGGGCTGCCTTGTACATGAGGAAAAGACAGTATTGGACTGAGATAGTAGGAAGCAAAACAACTGTATCTACCCTGCCCTGAGAAAAAAGAGAAAGCGTTTAGTCAGATGAATGCTTTCTATTTCTCCATTTTATCTGAATTACGGTGAGGAGCGACACATCATGCAAACCCAAATCAACACTCTGCATCGCTCACTTCCCTACACAGTGTTTCAGCTGTTTCTTTTTGTTTGGTTCTCCCATCAACCTGTTGCAAAAAGCACTATTTTAGTTTTGTTTTTTTAAAACTGTTGTGCAGAAAAAAAACCCCAAACGTGCCATTTCATTCCTTTTTAATTCCTCCTCAAAGACTGCTGCCCCTCTGCTGTGCAGAGTGCTGTTCCCAGCCCCGCTGCCTGCTGGCCCCAGGAGAAGCCAGCTCCCAGCCCCAGGGAAGGGATGTGATCCCCGCTCACACCGACTTCTCACCCTCCCCAACTCCAAGGTAGAAGTTGATGGGTTTTGCACTTTTCAAACTCAATTCCTCCTTAATCTCTGTCAGAAACCTTCCAGATGAGGGGCAGATTAACCATCAACTCTCGCCACCAACATCCAGAATATTTATCAACATAGACTTGAACAGTTACTATCTCATTAAATTTTGCTAATGATGATCCTCAGCAGTCTTCTTCCAAGTTTCAAGCAGTTACTATTAAACCCGGCTGAGTCTACCCCATGGGCAGCGATCCAAAAATAGTTCCCGATAGAAACTCAAGACAAAAATAGACGAAAAGTTGACATCAGTAACAGCTTTCACCCTGAAGCCACCTGAGCCACAACCAGCAGGCGCAACTGCTTCTGCACCCCACAGCCCACTCATGGTGAAGTGGAAGCAGGGGAGGGATTTCTTTACTCCCGCCACTGCCAGGCTTAGCACCAAGAACAACCTTGGACATTGCCTGCTGGTCCTATCACCTAGAAACAACCCACACACACACACATTTCATCCAAAGAACCACAGTTCATCTAGCATAATACCAACATGGTCTGGCAGTTTGCTGTAAGGGATCTTTACTAGTAGTAGATACATTCATATTCATGGTGTGTTTAATTCTCCAAGCATATATAAAGACTGAATTCACCAGAAGTACACCACTACCCAAAAAGCAACAGTCGTAAGAGAAGACAGAAGTCAGCATTACCTGGCCTCATCTGCCTACTTTCAAATTACTTATAAGCAATTATTACTTTCTGCGCTTACATGCATGCAAGTAAAGGACAGGATTATGCTGGTTGAAGTATTTACAACCATGGGCAAACCACAGTGACAGAAGCTCTGGGCAGTGGAGAGGGTAGTTGTAACCAGAAGCAGGTGCACAGGACATTAGGGCCCAGGGGCAGCAAAACCATGTGGTTGGTTATGTCACATGCAGGTGTCAGGACATACACACAGCTGTGGAATGAGCTCCAGCCTCAGCTCTGCCCCTGCAAAAGGCCACTTGCAAGAAAAGTGTTTTCTCTCCTTTTACACCCCATATAGCGTGTGAAAATATACCCATTGCCAGAGAATAGTCACATCTTTCCTACATTTTCTTTGGTGCGCACAATTTTTTTCTGTAAACACACAAAGTCTTCATCTATGCATACTTTAAAAAAAAAAAAAAAATCCTTACTACATGTTAGTTATGCCTCTTTATATTTAAAGAGATACTAAGCTGCATTTGTGAAAGCGCAAACTCTCTGCAGCTACGTTCATGGGACTTGCTATCTTCCATTATTAATAATCAACATAAGGAAACAAAATGTGTTTGCCAAACATAATAATCAGAAGGTGAAGGTTAAGAACAGCAGCCAAAAAAACCCTTCTCAACATCACAAAAAATAACAGTCGGGGGGGTCATGTCAAAGCAGCCTTAAAATTTTCTCAGACTCTCAAAGAAGTCAAATCTGGCACCACAGAACGTTTTGCAAACATTTCTCAGAAGTAGCTCTGCAGTTCCAGCAAAAACAAGTGTCAGAAAAGCACATCAAATCCTCTCCCTAAAAGCCAAATTCAGAGGCACAGATGCAAAAATTAAGCTCTGAGGTTTCTCCACCAGGGCAAAAGCTGACCTGCATACACATCCAACATTAGAAAAGAACGTGAAATATGGGTTGTTTTCCCCGGTTTTAATGAACAGAGGTGCTGCCTGTAAGAGCAAATCGTTCATGCCACAGCAATGGCCTGTCCAGCAAGACTCTGTAAGAAGTTTTGAAGCATTCCTCTAAGCAACCAGTGCTGTTAGACCTTTTCCTCCTAGTGGGAGAAAGCTCTCATTCAGCATGCTTTGTCTTTCTCGTGATTTACAAAATAAGCAATTCCGAGCGTAACAACGACACAGCCCCAGTTCCNAAAAAAAAAAAAAAAAAAAGCGTAAGTGTTAAAAAGAAAAGAAAGCAAACTAGCCCTAGTATCTTAAGCGAAACAAACCCACTGAAGCGGAGGAGGCGAGAGCAGAGCGCGATGCGTCTCCCAGCAGGCACACCCGACGCGGCTTCCCTCCCCTGCGAGGCGTCTCAGCCCCGAGAAGGGCCGCCCGAGCCGGCCACGCC
>VYZV01012177.1:352-13128 GCA_013401275.1 Pandion haliaetus | reverse complement strand
TGTAGGTTTTCTGAATACATCTGTCTGGTTGGTGCTGTAAGCTGTGAACCCCTCTGCAACAGAAATTGTCTGGTTGGTGCTGTAAGCTGTGAACCCCTCTGCAACAGAAATTGTATGAATGAACTTTCTATGATCAGTTCAGATTTTAAATTGCTTAATCTCAGGTTTTAAATAGCTTCATCTGTAAAGCATTAAATATAAATTTTTAAAAGTATGAATTTTTAGTAGTTATAATAAAGATGACCAAATATCCTGATTTTATACAGAAATAAGAAGTTTGTAAAGAGCCTCTATAACACTGGTTACAGCTCTGAGAGGTTTCCTTTTATTGGCTGATGATTTTCATTTTCTCGTCAAAATCACCATCCTGCAGAAAAAAATCATTTTGCTGATGGCAATGTGTTTTCTTGCAGAATCTCTCCATCTTTCTGCACATTGTATATAAATAGGCAAATCTGGCAATGGTACTGTCACATATAGCAGAGAGTAGCAGAGTTATGCCTTGCTGTCATGCAGTGCTCTTCCTATGATAATTCAAGCATTTTTCAGACAACACAAACATTTATGCAGACATAGTGAAATTATGGAATAGAAATGTGCATTTTATTGTCCATACTTTCCCATTCCAAAGAGCAACTTCTGTAAGCTCAGACTGTTTGGGAGAAACTGTTTTTTAGAAATTAGCTACTCTTAGTACATGTCTTTATTGTTCATTTGTCAACTGCTTTCTTGTTACTCTGCTTCTTAAAATCTGAGATCAGATTAGAAAAATGTATTTCCTGGGTGGTACATTGGTGTTCCTGACATTTTTGATTCTCAGAGATTTAGATGCAAAGACCTTCCGTTGCATATTGCTTTCCCATGCCATTCGGGTTGAATTTCTCACAATCCAAAAGTTTCTTAGGCTGATCTTTTTGGTTTCAGTTAAGCAAGAATAACAAAAGTAAATGCATTTCTAAAAGGCCTTGTAAATCCTTTGTCTGGAACACTGACTGTTTTTTAAGAGCTTTGAAGTATTGAACATGCTGCAGTCCCTGGCCATGAAGAAAAACTTTGCCAACAATTGTGAATCTGTTTATGCTAGGCAAGCTGGCACTAACAACCGAGAAAGGGGTCAGGAAGATTTTCCCTTTTTGCACTCTCAGTGTTCTTCCTGATAAGGACTCTAGCACAGGGAGTGGTGGCTTTGACATACAGGAAAGACCAGAGGAGCTTTTTACGCCTGAAGGAGTGGTCCTAAATAAATTTGGAAGAAAAACCTCTCTTTCTTACCATCTCTCTCCTTTAAACCTTGCTCCCATTCTGCATCTTCTCATGCCTGATCCTATATGATCTAGTTGTGCAAGTGCTTGTGCTGCTGTGAGCTGGATTTATGAAATGAGGTGTGTTTAAAATATCTCATCCCTCTCATTTTTGGACAGAAGTTTAAGATTTGAATCAGTGCATAGCCCTAAGAGTTGCATCTTTCAGGGGATGGCAAAATGCAGGGCTGTGACAGCAGTGAGCAGGTGGAAAGACCTTTCGATCAGGTTTTACTGCTGGTGGAAACATGATTGAATTACACTCCGAATATGTACAGTGGTTAAAGTGAAAATGAGAACTACAGCAACAGCAGACTTGAACATGAAGAAAGGAGACAGGTTTGGGGTAGAGATAAAGGGACAGAAGATGAAATATGCAGAAAAAAGTGCTTAAGGGCCAAACACTCCCTGATAAAATTTGGGATGCTATCCAAGTTCTTGAAGTCTTGCCATTACTTTCCTATCAGTAAATGTTTGGGAAAACCATCTACAAATTAGTTTCTCCTCCCTCCCCCACTGCAGGTCCACATGGAGGATGATAATTTACTGTGCTGTCAGTTGCTCAGTTAACTCAGAGCAGAAATCTATGCAGAGACTGTAGAGAATCTGACCCTGTTGGTGGAAAACACAGATGTCATGATGACGCTACCTGATACAAACTCTTGTGTTTTAAGTGTATTTGGTTTTTTTAAGCTTCTCAACTTACAAGATGTCAGGAGGTTGCCTTAACCCCTGGAGCACATGCATTACAATATAGTTGTTGTTTGTAAAATCGCAGTCTGTTTTTCCTATGTGACCTTTGCCTCATTCAAGGCAGGGAATGAATTATTTCTGTGGATGGACAACAGCTTTAGAGAGAAGGAAACTTCTGCCAGGAGGTTCCTTTCTCATCTCTTGCAGAAGCTACAAGTAGGAAGTTGGGTGAGACACGCAGGAACAGAATGGATAGTGTCCTTGTTAAAGCAAATAATCCTCCTTTGAGGAAATAGATTCTACTCCTGTCTCTGCCAGAAACCCTGCATAATGCTAGGCAAATTACTTTACTTAGGCTTTCTACACATAATTACCATGTAAAATGTGTACAGATAATAATTGGGTCCTGGGTTTTTTTGGCATGGAATTTGAGACTATGGGGCATGAAAACTGCAGCTGAAGCATGGGATCATGGAAGTTATGATTTGTGTGGTTTGCTCTGAAATACTAGGTACTGTAAATGGTTAGATAAGTCAGAGTAGGCACCTAAAATTGGCAGAAAATTTTGAATGTAATCTTTCTAGTCTGGTATATTATACTGTGATGAAGAGGACGCTAAAAACCTAATCATTCATTTTCAACATATACAGTTAAGGCCACATTTACAGTTAAGATGAATATCAGTGCATTAAGCAAGACCCACCTAAGTACAAAATAGGCGCTCTTATGCATGGATACACACACTCATACATACATAAATTTCTTGCAGACAGATGACTAAGGAGGCTGAATTAAAACTGCATGGGCAGGTTTCATTCTGTGACTTGCAGAACACATTCCTTTCAGCTCTGAAATGCAGCTCAAGACCTCTGAGACTCAGTGTTTGGTGTTTTCCTTAACCTTTTTTGGCCTTGAAACTTTAGTTTACATTATTAATAAACTATTAGTCATTAAGGCTGCTCCATGGAATATAACATTTGATAATTAGGTTAAACAGATGAGGCAATTATAGTGCTTTCATAAATCCTGTGCCTAGCAAGGGATTATATTGCATGACAGTAGTTCTTGGGTATATTCTTGATGAACCAGACTGCTTTTTGCTCTGTGTGGGGTATTTTATGGTTAACAGTCACTGCAGTACCCAGGAGAAACATGCATCACTTTGGAATTATGTCATTCAGATATTCCTGCTCCTTAATGAATTCTTTTGTGACAAAATAAAGGAAATAATTTCCAGATGTTGTTCCACTGGAATAAAGAACTCTATTGCCACACCCTGATAGCTAGAAATTCAGATATTTGCACTGAAAGTCTAGAGTTTGGATGCACACAATGCAGACCCGAATAAAGCTAGAAGAATTTAAGAATCACTTAGTTCAGTCAAGAACATTAGAACAAAAGCTATTTGCTAAAGCTTGCACAAGATTTCTTGGAAGTCTGAATTAAAAACCTGTATTCAACTTTCCTCCTAGTCATGGAAATGGAAGTCATAGATCCATTAATCCCTCTTATCTGTTACACAGCTCTGCTCTTGAGTTTGCCTTCCTTCCACATTGGAACAATTATTTTAATCTAGCGTAACTGAAGTTTGTGTTAAGCTGGCAATGTCAGAATTATTCCAAAAGCCCACAAGGCTCAACAGAGTGTATGTGGACTTGAGACTGGTGCTAGACCCCACAATAAGGCTAAGCAGCACAGCAGTCTGTGTCTTAAGAGACCATACTGAGGGATATCTGAAGGACCGGAAGGGCTTTATTCAATATTGTGCTGACTAACCGTTACTTAAATAACACCATTTTCTTGTTACACCAGTATGGCTAATTTCAGCACAGAGCCGAATACCCTTTGTGGACCTTCCTAATAGGCCATATGGATACAGCAGTAATTCAGAGTATCTGGCTATATTGTAGGTGAATTAAGAAGACTTCTGCTGTTCATCTTCACCCCATGCCATAACAGCCATTTCAGCTGTTTTCCACAGCAGCTCTTTCCCAGCTACAACAGAAGAGAGGACTGGATGGCATTGCCTGGTGGCCTGAATCCAGCTTGCTGGCTGCCACTTCAGCACTTGG
The DNA here is from genome assembly GCA_013401275.1 of Pandion haliaetus. Taxonomy (NCBI): domain Eukaryota; kingdom Metazoa; phylum Chordata; class Aves; order Accipitriformes; family Pandionidae; genus Pandion; species Pandion haliaetus. Next base: position 9,062 of record VYZV01012177.1, on the reverse strand, counting down.
GTCTGTGCCAGGCTGCCAGCATACTTTACATATTGTGGGTGTCCTTCCTCAGGTCAACATCCTCGAACCCCACTCTAGGACAGGACATAGATCCTTCTGCCTGGAGTTTTCTGAAGACTCTGTATTGGCAAGTCCGTTTCAGACAAGCAGTGCAAACAATTTAATTCTCCAGCTTATCAGGAATTATGGGTCTGAAGTGAGGCTGAAGCTCACATTGAGAACACATTTTCACTCAAGACCATGCTTTTGCCAAGAAAGGTTGGACCAGATGATCCTTGAGGTTCCTTCCAACCTGGTATTCTACGATTCTATGATTTTCCAGCCTTCTTTACTTTTAGTCAGGTGGACAGTCCCATTGGCAAAACCTCTCTCTGGACATTTTTTTGAGATCTCCTTTTAGCCCAGCCCATAAGAAATAGCAACAGAGGCATGTGAAAACAAACATCACCACCACCACCCCCAACTACATATGCGCGAGTTATGTGTATGTATTCTCCTAAGTCTGTTTGTCCTTCCTGGTCTCCAAACTTTTATTTTTAGAATTCTCTCTCTCCTGGTATCCTGATTTGTATTTTACAAAAAGATGCTTAAAAGCCTACAACCAAAAACTAATAACTAAAATACCATGAAATTCTAAAACACTGATAGCTATAACCAAGACACTTGATGTAAGGCATATAAGCCAGAGAAAGAAGAGTAGCAGAGCTGTGGTCTTGTAGATAATTTCCTTCTGCCATTGCTTGTATACCAAGCCCCCTCATGTATTCCTTCACATAGACGTGTGCTATTTAATCCCAAGGAATCCTTCTGTTATCTACATGCTAGAGTATATGTCAGTAAAGATCAAATGTCCAGTGATCCTTTTAATGTCTCCTAGATAAGTGTTCTTCCTAAACAGCGTCAGGGAGTACTTAATTGGGTGGAAATCCTACTGAATTCAACTCTTAGAGCTTAAAACTTCTGACAAAACACTGTTTTTCAGTTCTCTGTTTGCATGCAAAACTGCAGGTATCGCTGAATGTGGTATAAACTCTGAAAGTACCTATTTACTGGCATGTAAATTCCTTCAGGACTTATGTCAGAACTTCATAGATTTAGAGCCTCATGGAGTGACAGAAAAGAAAGATGGCTCATTAACTGCAACAGCTTGCCTTAAGCTGGCTGCAACTTATTTCTGACCAGCTCTTACTAAGCATTTGGGAAAATGTCATTAATGTATGTTAACAGGAGGGGCTAAAACCGTTGATTTTCCATCGAAGGTATTTCTTAAGCTCTCACAGGACAATTGCATAAAGGCCTGTCTAGTTGTTCAGTCCCTCCAAGTTCCCAAGTGCTCCCCATTCAAGAGCTACCCTGCAGTTATTGCTGAGCCCAGAAGTTCAGAGTGCAAAGGCAACACGTAGTTACTGTGAGACCTGAGCCTGAAGTGTCAGTGCCAGCCACTGTCTGCTGTGAACGTGGGGAAGTCGCAACTTCCATGTTCCTCAGATCCTGTATCAGGAAACAAGAATAACAATTACTTGATATTGTTGTGTTTTCTGTTTCACTGATGTTTGTAAAAACATCCTTAGGTCTTCAGAGAGTTCTATTTCTCTAGTAAATACTGCATAATTCTGCAAGCTCCTTCATACTTAAGCTCTGTGCCTGCTTTTTGAAATACTTTTAAGTTTCCTGAAAGTAGCCTGTCCTTTGCTTTCTTGAAGCCTTTTTTGTTCTGGTAGGTGACTTGCAAAAAATAACACTGCCTTTACAGTGATCCCAAATTAATTATTTTCCTTCCCAAATGTTCATAAGTTATTTACCGGTTCACAGAGATCAGAAAAGATTGCCTGCATTTATTAGGGTCCTAGGTATATTTTGGCAGCAAATATAGCAGCTTTTATTTAGTCTTTTATTGGTTATATAGTTGAATAAGAAACGTTATATGGAGGTAGAAAACCAATGAGAGGAATGTAATATAACCATACGTAGCTGCTCCCTGCATGTAAGAACTGATTTCCAACACTGTATGTTTAGCACTCTGGCTCACCTGCTTTCTCCATGAGTGGACCTCTGCTCGTCTCAGCAGTACCTCCAACTTCTTTCTCTCTTGAACCTCAGTCCAAGCAGGTTTGCAGTGTATTTATCCCCAAATACACTTAAACTTCATCTAAGTTTAAACCTTATGTAATATCTTTCTTACTACACCAGAGTACTTAAGCAGGTGCATAATTTTAACCAAATATGTAGTCTCATTGACATAAAGATAGTTTAATTACATTTTAGTTTCATTTTATCAGTTGCAACCCTTATATAAAGTTACACATCTCCCTAAACTTTTTATTAAGCAAAGATTTCGGTATTATGATTTTCAAATAATTGACTTGATCCAAGTTCAGGTTATGTTTTATACAAGTTCATTTAACAACTTTCCTCAAGCTTTTGCTTTAGAAGTTTCTGTAATAGGACTGTACTGTATTCATTTCCACAGTGTTCAATAACATAAAATGGAGATTCATGTGGGGCTTAAGCAATCTTAGTACTCCCCTGGGAAAAGCACCCTCTTCTATCAGTTAGAATCACCTGGAATTTGCGGGGTGGCCATATGCAACATTATTGAGGTTTTGTAGAAAGTCAACATAAAGTAATACAAATATTTACTGGAGGAAAAAAGGTGCAACTAACTTGTTTTTCTCTCTGAAAAACTACATGCCATAAATGCATGACATAGGCTAATGTGTGAGTATATATAAAACCTCCATGTTTTACAGATGACTTCCAGTAAACAAAATATGGTATTTCAAGGTGCTATAAACTAAAACAGGTAAGCAAGACTATGAGGATAAGCATACGTTAAAAGACGTTTGAGAAGTTTAACTTAGGTACATAGCAGGCCAGGAAAGACAGAGACTAAAAATGTAATCATGGTCATATTAGCATTAGCTGAGTCCCTGGCAGTGGACAGTGTTGCTTGATACTAATGGTTTATTGGCCAGATCTTGATGCTTTCTCATGTCTTGAAATGTTCTTGCACTATTAAGGCCAGTTTTCTGATACCTTCTTCACATGGATGTATTAGTAGGTATTACTGGGATAAAAACAAGATCAATAATGGTCTCTATTAGGAAGAGTGAAACCTAGTGTTGTAATTTAGCCACCACTGATATTGTACAGCTGGGATAACATTCTAAAATTGCATGTACATAGACCCTTCAGAGCTGCCCGTGGTGAGGTGCGTTCCCTGTTAATTAGAACAACGGTACAATGAAACCCTGATGGGAGCCCTTGAAAAGAACTATAATGTAATAGATAATAGGACTTCTTTTTGCAGGACAAAGGAGTGGGTAGATTTTATTAGTGACGTACAATAACTCTCATTCCACCCCCCTCCACCCCTTGTTTTTTTCAGCTACGCTTTAACTGAACAAGCAGGAAACTTGATTGAGCAAGTAGTTACTGCTCTCGCAATTGCATATAGATTATTTAACAAGGGTATGAAAAATTGAAACAAAACCACCTTCCATCCTTTAACGATGCCTGCGGCTCAGTTTCTCTTTGAAATGCTCAGCCATGCAGCAGAACTGCAGTACTTAGGCAGTAAATTTCATCCAGATTCTGTGGAGCCTTAGCAGGCTGTCAGAAACCAGAAACAGACACTAAATTATGTTGAAATATATTAAGTACATTTTCTACCTTTGTTTGGGACTTTCTAGCTCCGCAGTCTAGAAACTTAGATGTCTAAAGTAAATGAGTGCTACCTTAAAGGTAATTGAAGTGATGCAAAAACCAATTCTGAGTGATTCTGTTTCAACTGCTGGATAGTTAAGGTATTACAGAACTTAACTAATATTAGGTTATTTAAAAAGGTACATTATGTAGGTAAGGTCTTTAATCATACATGGCTTAGTGCTACTGTGTCTTACTGCCTGAATAACGGCTGGTCATATGTAGACATCACAGACTGTAGTGCAGCCCTATGGTTCCTCTCAGGTAGGAGAGCTAATAAATGAGGTGGAGAGAGGGGCAGATGGAAGTTGTTACTAGGAAAATTCCTCAGAGGAAGGTTGAGTAACCAGGATTCATGTTCTCCCGATCTTCTCTCTCTCCCTCCCCCTCTCTCTCCAGTGCTTAATTGCAGTTTTTTCCCTCTTTATTGGACTCCCTTCCATGTGGCAGCCCTGCTGCATCTGAGCTGGATGCAGCTTGTTTGAGGGCTCAGTTACCTTCGTGGGACACAGCACTACTCACATCATATGCAGCCCCTACCCTTAACAGGAGCCCTGCTGTGGGTAAAGATGATTCTTTCGGACAATCTTACAGGTATTTAGAAACAGATACTTCCTTTTGTTTTCATAGAGTTTCCTCAATAGATTTCCACAGGAAAAGAGGGAAATCTGTATGAAAAACAGGAAGCAGTTCTCAGAAGTTCTCTGTAACATAGCACTAGGAGGAAGACTTAAAATAAATGTGGTTGTTTGAAATGGTAGGTGATACCAGTTGTATTATCTTACTGTAAAAACAATGATTAAATTTAACATCATAGGGCTATAGTAGAATTAAAAACCTTAGGTATTTATAAAAATATATTTAGCCTTTCATTTTAGTTGACAGTAGGTGACTAATATTTAAACTTCTGCAATGAGGTTTTTACACCATATTTTCTATTTCCACTTCATTGCGCTGGGCAACTTGTCTGGAAAACTTCTCATCTGCCTCAGCCTTGGACAAGATCCCAAACTTGCTAATGCTGATCCATTCCTTTTGCATCCAATATGAGACTTAATCTTTTCCCTCAGCTTTTTGACATTCTACAATACAGTTTCAAATCCTGAGATTTCTGTATTAGAAGGAAGATAGGTTAGGATAAAATTTTACATGCAGAAATATTTGTTAATTAAAACCTTCTAGAAATTTCACACTGAAGTTCCTTTCTGATCCATCTTCAAACTCCCAATGTCATGGAGAAGCTCTACTAACTTTCACTCCAAGCACTGAAAAGGGAGGGGGAAGTTTGTAATTCTCCACTTTAAAAGCAAGTATAGTCACACCAGAAAAATGTTCCAGTTGATTGCTGGCTGGATTAGGAAGCTTGTTAGCCTATGTAGTCTTAGGTAGGTGGAGGTGGCTCATTAGAAAATAGCATGTGGGATGAAAATTTTTGAGGAAGAAACCCTTAAATTTTTAAATCCTTAAGAGGAAATCTGATCTTAATTTTACTGTCACCTTCTATATTTAATAAAGACAAACATCAGGAATAAGATGGGTTTGGTCTTCACAGTATGTTGTTTGTATTTGAGAACGTTAGGGATAGTATATTCTGGGCTCATTTCTAGTACAGAAATGGGTAAAAAATGAAAGCAGAATATATTCCTGAGTTTTACTGCTAGATTTTTAGTAATTAGCAACATTGTTTCAAAAGATACATGAAATAAAAGTTCAAAATCCTCACAATCCAAAAGCAACTAAACCAAAACCCCTTTTATCCATACCACTTGGCTGGCAATGCTGTTTTAATTTTTAAAGCTACATACCAGAATTTCATGGAAACATTTCAGGCATGGCATATTCTACTTTTTAAAGTTTCCATTAGAGCAAGTGTAAAAGCCTTTGTAGATCTGAAATAGTCCCATTGAAATGAGCAGAAACAGGACTGATATGCTGCAGTGTTTTGGGGTTTCTTTCAGCTTAGTCCCAGAATAAAGCCTGATGGGGTTTTTTTGTTGCTTGAGTTAAAACTATTGAACAGACTGACGTTTGTCTATAGATCTCACACAGAATCTAATGATACTGTTTGAGGTGATAGACTAAAAAATACCACAGTAGTAGGTCTTTGTAGTGAATGTAATTTTTCTTGGTTTTGTTTTCTGTAGATAAACAACTAAACTGGGCGGAAAAAAATATCAATACAGCCTCTGCAAAGTGCAACACTTGTATCATCAAGCCTGAAATTTATCGGTAGAGACCCCTTCTTCCTCCAAACCATTAGTTATAGTTCTTAAAATGACTGTACTTGAAGGACTCACAACAATCTGTCATTACATGGTTTGCCGCTCTGCATTGTGCCATGTTGTTCAGTAACTGAGAGAGACTCCAATAATCCTCTATGAGTGAATTTTTATACAGTGTAGTGATTAGGCTGGCAGTAACAGCTAAAGGTAGGATTTAACATGCTCTGCCTGCATTTTTGATTGTAAATTCCTTGAAACAGGGCATGAATACATTAAACATCGTATATCTGGAGAGCCATTAAAAAAAGATGCTGGCAGTAAACTAAGCCAGCTGTACATTTATGTCCTCGAAGGATTAATGACAGCATCCCATGAGCATGCAGAAGTCTGGTTTGCATTAGCAAAGGCTCATTGAATTGTATTCAACCTGGCCAGAACTGGGATATTTAGGATAAATACTGCTTATTTTTAGGTCCCCATCCTACTGGGAATAGAAATGAACTTAAGTTTCAGATGTAAGGGCCACTATTAATGCTTGTTTGAGAAGTGACAGGCTCCAGATTTGATGAAGGGTCTAAGCTGGTAAAAAAACCCAACTGGTGCATAAATTTAATTTTCTAGCAGAAGCATTTGTTTAAAATGCCAGATTGTTCCCAGATCTCTAGTTAAAACCCAAACACATCATCAGTAACAGAAAGAAAGGATATATCACATACACATCTATTTCAAATGTCTTTAAAACCACGTCATGCACAACTGCCTCAAGCAGCCTTTGGGTGTCTATACCAGTGATGACAGAGAGTATCTTGTGGTGAGATTTCTGGCAGCTGCTTTAAAAATTATTTAAATACACTTATCAGAATAATGGGAATTTAGGCTCTTGGGTCCATAGCGGTGTAGGAGAGACATGACGGCATGCATACAAGTTCCCAGCAGCCCTTAAGACCACTGTTTATTTCAGTTCTTAGAAAGGCCATGCAGGATCAAAGGTTACTTCAGAGTGTATCGTTACTGTTTAGTAAAGGGCTTAGCAAAATCTTGACCTATGGCAGAACTTCAATGCCTGCCTTTATTTCAAAAGAGTTTCTTATATGCAGTCTTTTAATCAGGTCCAGGCAATATGGTTCTGTGGAAACGTTTCAGTTGTGGTATTTTCCAATCTAGCCTGTGCAAGATTCTAGGAAATGTTTTTTTCTGGCCATGTGCAATTTGACATTGACAGTCTACTTTTATTCAGTTGTATGTGTATTATAACTTTCCTGTTGCAAATGGTACCTAGCTGTAGGACTGACAGCTGCTCTGCTAAAACAAGAGCTGGTTGCTTAACATGTCTGCTTTGTGTACGTCGCACTGTTGATTGTGACTTCCCCATGTTTATAAATGGAGACGATTAGAATATTGTTCACTGTATCTTACTTTCCCAGTACATATCTAGTAACTCAACAGAGCCATGCCCATCACATTTGAAATTCTGGGGTCTGTTACTTCTGCAACTAACTGTATTTGTTTTCAAAACCTGGGAAGAGAGTCCACACTGACACTGTTGCTCATGAAATAATGAGGTTGTGCCAGCACATCCCAGTCTGAGGGATGTCTGCTACTGCTGTGGACAGGGTTTATGTGACTTACTCATTCTAACATCAGTGTAACTTCCTTGATAACTCAAAGGGGGAACTGATACCTCTGTGCTTAGGAAATTGTAATTGAATTCTGCTGCTGTCATACTCTTTTGGCGCAAAACCTGGGAGATCAAATAGGGTCTTATCTCCATTCTGCTAGTGCTGTACTTCAAAGAAATGTATCGTTTTCCTGTATTTCACATTGCCTATGTAAAAAAATTTAAAAAAGTTAGCCTAAATTGCAGGACTGAGGATTTTCCTGTACAATTCTAAACCCAGAGACAGGACTGCAATGTGATGTAACCATTCCCTAAACTTGTACATTTAGAGTATTCGAGAACACGTTCATAGCAAATGTGTCCTTGTTTGTCTGCCCACTGTCCTACCCCTTAAGCAGATACAAGCTTGTGTGAAAGTTAAAACTAAGTGATCAAATGTTTACAGAGAACCCCAGAATGATGTGGCATTCACCTTGGTCTGGTTTTTATTGAATTCTAAAACAGCAAAGACAGTTTTTTGAAGGACCAATATGAATTTTAGAAGTGACTTGAAGCAGAGGTTGTTTATAAAGTTGAATGAGGACCCAATTATTATTGGGATTTTCAGTTGCTCCTGTAATAAAAATGGCAATCAAATTTCTGTACCTTCTTAAACGGAGATAAACCCACAAGTTGGAGGTTCATCATGTAGAACCCATATTTAGTATCATGAAAATGATATCAGTGGCTTGATTTAAGCTGCTCAGAACCTGATTTGAGTATGATTCCTGATGTTACACCCCCATTCCATATAATAACATTTTGTTTGGATTTCTCTAACTTGTAAGGCTTACAAGAATGTATTGATCTTTAAATGGATATAAGATAAGAACTTAGGAACAACCACACTATGCTTAGAGTTTCATCTTGTCCACTATCCTGTCTCTGACAGGGACCTCTAGTGGGTGCTTCAAAAAAGAAATGCAGGCACAGAGCAAGTCTAGAACAATCCAAGTTCCAATAATCAGCATTTTGAAACTTACACAGATTGTGCAAATGGACTTCTGTGGTGTTTTAATAGACATAGAAAAGCTTATCCTTACAGACATGTAAAAGCTCATCTGAGTATTTAAACAGTCCCACAATTTCACAGAACTGTATCATCAATTTTGCCAGTGTTATTCCT
>VYZV01012172.1:7754-18162 GCA_013401275.1 Pandion haliaetus | reverse complement strand
AAGTGAAATTCAGGTGGGAAGGAGTGACTGAAAGTAAGGTGGTACACACTAAGCCAACAGCAATGTCTGCACTAAACTGATTCCTGTTTAATAACTTAGCAGCAAAGTATTTAAATCTATTTTGTTACAAAACCTGTAAAAGTCCCAGGTAATGTTATGCTATATATCTAAATATGTCACTGGTTGAGTCTCACTTTTTCACGTGGTAAAATATGCTTTTGAGGAAGCTGCTATAAAATGCTGAAGCTTTCAAAAGTGTAACTGCATAGCTACATGGCATTTTAACGGCACCTTGAGCCTCCATGGGTAGGGGAGCCTATGGAGCTACATATTTGAAGAATATGGGAAGAGTGGATGGTTTGTAATGCATGGTTGCTAGGCTTCATGATTCAAGGTCACAGCAAAGTGAAATTTTAATAACTCAGTGGAAGTAACTCATGAAATGTATATCTTGCATTTTCTGCAAGTATGTCGATTGCATTCATCTTCAATTTTTACCTAAAGGTGTGTTTCACCACATGCTGTCTCTAGACTGGATCACGTGCATTCAGTTAGTATCATAAATTAATGTGATTATGTAAATTCTGTCTATCAGTTTGGGACCTTCCTGAAGCTCTAGTCACCTTTCATTAAGACATAGCCTGATATAAGATGGGCAGTGCTCTTGATGGCCTCATTTGAGAAGCTGGAATGGTATAGATATTATGATCTCCATCTCTTGCATCAAATAACCAGACAGACAGCACTGAATATGTTGAGAAATTCAGCAGAATGTTTAGACATTCATAGTACTGAGCTCTGAAAAATCACGGGTGCTGAATAAGCAACAGGAGCATTAGCCTATTTAGATGCTAAAAAGGATGGGATTTTAAAATTACCCAGCTCCTTACAATATTTATAACTGGTTTGGTTAGCATGCGTTTCACTAACATTCATTTTATTCTGACATAGGAAACTGCATTCTGATTATTTTTCCAAACCAACCTTGAATAGTGGATTTTGACTACACTCTGGATGTGTCTTTGGGATTGATTTTTTTTTTAAATTGTCTGTTGTTTGACAAGCCAGTTCTATTCAGAAATAATATATATGAATTCTTAGGCAATGGATGCTAATTGTAAAAATCCTCAACAGCTTAATCTGCTGTAGCCTTCTTGAGAATTTAATAAGCCTCTCTCATAATAAAATGTGTCAGAAGGGGCAAATATTTTGCTAGCACAGCTTGTAACTGATTGTTTGTACCATGGTAGCAAGTATTCACACAACAGAAGTACCATGCAGTCATTTTTAAAAAGAAACATTTGGTTTAGTACCTTAAGGGAAAGAATTATTACTATATTTTTTAAAATGCATTTACTTTCTCATCCCTACCAGCAATATGTCAATTTTTGTGAGGATTGCATGTTATTTGCCTTAGGAAAAGCAAAATCAACATAATGAAGCAGAACACGGCTGAGCTGTCTAAGGATGCTTGTTTGGGGGGGTCGTTGATTTTTTCCCCTGCAGTTGCAAAGTGACAATAAGATTTCTGAACCTTTTTGCTTCAGAAAAAAAACAAACTCACACTTTTTGGGCAGTAGGGCTTTTTGGAATGTAGAAGTAAGGAATGTGTCACANTTCTCCCAACAGTTTCATTCTGCCAAGCAGCTGAATGTCTGCAGAGACATGAGGCGGTGCAGTTTTAATGGCGTTAAACTTGACAGACCCCTGCATTTGGCCGAGAATGAGGACCCTTTTAAAGCTTGTCTATCCGAAGCTTCTGGGTGGTTCATCAGTCGTGTTGGAACTCCCCAGTGTTATTAAACGCTGCCAAGAAATCTGCCGTGATTTGTAGCCTTACTAAGTAACTTGCACCTTTCTCTTTGCATGGCTACTCAGCCACACAGGGTTCAACATTGTAACTAGAAATATGAGCTGTAGCAGGGAAATGGTGGAAAATGAGTGCTCTGCCAGATTGGGTGAAAACAATTTTGAAGCTGTCTAATTGCATGAAACAGGCCATAGCAAGTGAGGATCAGCTTTCCTTCCCAAACAAATGTGACAGCTCAGATTAATCTCACATGCCATCAGCAATTCAGCTTCCTTGGAGATCTTGGCAAGCTCTGCCAGCAGGAGGAGGCAGACCTGATCAATACAATATTTTAATATCAAAATAATTAGATCCTGGGCAGAGAAAAGGTACCTTCATCCTTTTAAAAAGTATTCTTTACTGGTAACAGGGAAAAACCACATAGGCTGTCAGAGAAGGAAGGAAAGAAAGCCAATGCCAGCAAAAGTATTAAATTTGCTGCACACTTCACCTTTAAGCACTCTGTGCCAAGTCACAGCATCTCACAGAGCATGCAAAATCCAGGGTTCAGAAGTGGCTGCTGAAGATTAGTACAAACAGAGGAGCAGTAGAGAAGATTTCAGCTTATAATTATGAACTTCCTGCTATCTCCCCTCCTCCTTTGAAATTCAAGGCACTTCATTTTACTTTTACATAGTTTGGTGTCTGAGATTCCTTTTTATGTTAGTATAAAAATAACGATGAAAAGGAAAATAATTCTCTTATGAAAATTCATGAGAACAGGCAGAGTTTAGAAGCTGTGTTATTTATTCAGGAGAGCATAATGACTTTTAAAAACACTAGGATTGTATGTTTGTGTGGATTTCTTGTTTTGGTTCTTTTCCTTTGTGTACCTTGCCAGTTTTCATATCTGTGTAGCTGTGGAGCATATGTATTAGGTCTAAAAGTTACACATCATTAAGAATTTAGATGCAAAAATAAATTGCCTGTAAGCACAATAATCTGTTAGCTAAGAATGTAAGGGGACCTTTCAAACACCATTTTTATGTATTAAAGTGCCCAAAGGCAGAAATCCATGTGCTTCTCTAATGATCTTAATAAACAATCTTATCATTTTTAGTCCGGGAATGAGTAAGGCCAGGTACCGACATCTCAGAAGGATACTTGTACTGGGAGATCCTGATATTGTGCAGAACGAGTTGTCTTGGCAGTTTAACAGTATCCATATTTCAATGCCATATTATAGCTGTTTAGACACAGACCTTGCTGTTGTTTGATGGGCCTTGCTCAAGAAGATGTATTCAGGGGTTTCTCTGACTCAGAAGCAGTGTTGCTCGATCTCAGAAATTAACCTGCAGCAGTTGTATCGAATCAGTCAGTCTAACAGACTACAGTTTTTCTGACCCTCTAGGTCCTCGGAATCTATGTCAGCTTTTCCAAATCCTCTGTTCCTTTAAAACCTGTAAGAAAATAAAAAGTAAAAAGATCCCTTCACCTTGCAGAATCAATAACTTTGAGCACCCTGGGCCCCAAGACCCTTTCAAGAGTTGGTTGCTAGCTGGACCTAGTAGGATCCATGCAAGAATCTTCATGATATTTTCCCTGCAAGATGTGTCAGGTTTTTTGCTGCAAAACGTACTTCTATACCAGAACTTTCAGCCTTCCCTATATCTAGCTGACAAGTTCCTCCTGGTACATTGTTTCCCCCATGCCTTCTTACTGTTGGTGAGAAATAGAGACTTGACTTCCTTGAGTCATCCTCTGCTCTTCCTCTTCCCTTGGAAATACCTATTTTTCATTTCATTGGAATGACACCTGATACACTTTCACCTCAACAGTCAAGATTTTCCTTTTCACTCTTTCCTAAATTTTTCATCTCCAACTCTATCTTCTGAGTACAGCCTGCTTTCTGAGACTAGTCCTGTGGCTGCTGGTGCTCTCCAGCAATGGACAGATTTAATTCCCAATATCATCTCATCTGTGTCATTGTTTGAAAGAACAGCAAGCAAGTAGATTGTCCATTTGCTGTGGGAGAAAGTCTTGAACAAGCCTCATTCTGCGAGAAACCTCCCCAGTCACCACCATGCCCCATTAAGAATCTTTGCACGTCTACCAAAGTACAATGAGTAGAGGCCTTTTATTTCTTATGGCTCTTTTAAGTCAGATTGTTTGGGGAGCAAGAGAAAGTAATCAACAGCCTTAGTACAATCAGATAGTTGAAATTATTTCTTTGAATAATGAAATCAAAGAAAGTGGTAGTACCTAAGTCCAATGGGATGATGCTGAAATGCAAAGCAGCTCAGCATGTTATTATTCTTTGTATGTGAAGGTGTAAATTCCAGGTAGAAAAATTACTCTAATCATATGTCTGTTCTCATTTTACAGTGTTTGTATTAAATAAGGAGTCTGTGTCCGATTCAAAACCTTAGTATCCTGGTTTTTTCAAGGTAATATGTGTGGACTGTTTTCTTCACATAGCTTGACTGGTAGTGGCTCAAGGTATATACAGCTCTTGTGAAAAATATGAAAGGTTGTAAAAATTAGGCCAAACTCTTTAGCTCTAACAAACAGAATACAAAAATGATACAAAGAGAGAAGAAAGCATTGCCATTTACACTGGCAAATTTCAGCTCTGTCATTCTTTTCCTCAAGAACAAGAGAAGCAGCTTATGCAAAGGAAAGATAGAAACAGCCAGGCACTGCTGGGTTTATCTTTAGTGTGATAAGCTTCCTTCAGGGAGACAAGAACAAACTGTGCACAAGGCATAGAGATGGTACAGGCAGTACATTTTAAACTCTTTCCACAGTGAATTGTTCCAGCTTCAGGAAACCATTTAAGTTTGCTCTGTCAGAGCTCCTTCCAACTTCTCAGGAAGCAGAAATACTTGGTACCTGCTTTGGTGCACTAAACTTTTTAATCTTATTTTGGTAGGATGTGATTGATAAGTAGTTGTATGTGACATTCAGCATTTTGGTTTGCTATAGTGTCTAGAAAGAAAGAAAGAAAGATGGTTGAAGTTAATCCTAATCTTGAGGAACATCTCCATGTGAGCTGTAATTCAAAGCTAATGAACACAACATGGGTTATATGGAGAATCCTTGCGGTAGCTGGGCCCACCTGTGGGTGCCTAACTCCAGCTTGCCTCCCAGGGAACCCGCAAACCCTGAGGATGGTGAGATCGCTTTTGCTGCAATGGAAGAGGTCTGTGAAAGAGATGGTCTTCAATGCAATCAGCCCAACTAGGACCAGAGCTCTGAGAGCTTTCAGACTTCTGCTTTCAGAGCAGAGGAAATAGGAATTAAAGTTTTTGTCCCTGTAGCACTTTATGTGTCAAGACATCTGCAAGCACCAACCTTGGGACCTCAAGGTCACTTGCAGCCTGAGATAAGCTGGCACAACAGCATCTAGACCTCCAGTGGCAATGTCATTAAAAGATCAGTATCACCAATTTATCTCCATGAAATAATTTGGTTTTGCCAAGCTAGTATTTTGTAGTTAAAGCCTGTTTTATCAAAAAATTCCTGACCAGCTCAATACTATTCAGGCAGGACCTGTAGTAAGCAGTTGTAGTATCTTAGGCAGCAGAAACACAGAGGTGAGCGTTGCAAGTAATTGCAACATGTATTGAACCAAATTCTACGCTTGTATAATGTTACTGATGCAGTAACTTCAAGAACAAGTGACCCTACCGATCCCTCTATTTTGTTTACCTGATACTTTTTGTTAGAAGAAATTGTGTAACTTGTTTCTTGGGGTTTTTTGAGAAACTTTCTGCCATTATTTGCAGCGGACCTTTGGAAATTCATCTAACAAAAACTCCTTTGGGTAAAGAAGTGTCTTTTTGTTGTCGAGTAAAATTACTAAATAGGTTCTAAAGTCCTAAGAAGGAACTTCTACTTATTGTCTCCTTCCTCCCAAAACTTTGGCAGGACTTTAAAAATAACAGCCTGCCAACTTGTATTCAAAGGAGCCTAATTTGTAATTGCACTAAAACCATCAATGCTTAATCTGCTTACTGTATGTGCATTTGGGAATAACTAGTCTTGAAGACGAGTAAGATACTCTTAATGTTGTAAATTTTCTTCTGGATGAAACGTCTGAATTCTAGCACGTTTTATATCTTTACTAATACTAAAGTTCATTTACAGCTTCAATTGAATTTGCACTTGGACGATCAATTGTAACTACATAAAAGCACAGAATTGGTCTTGCTTATGAAGTCTGTTGATATTTTGGCTGTTTCTAGCTGGCAGTGATAAGGCAAATATTAACTGAAACAAAAAAAGTTTATATAATATGCCATTTTAAATTATACTGCAATTTCTCAATTGTTTTTCTGAGTTATAGTCATTATCTGATGTAGTAATATTATACAGCTTATTAAAATATAATATGCCTATGTTTTCTGATAAGCTGTTGTCTCAAAATTGAACACCGATACTCTCAATTTGCACATTGTGTATCAAATTTACGGGGTCCCATTTTTAATTTCATGTCTTTATAGACCACCTAATCATATCATACTATATTCACCACAGCTTCACCTAGAGACTCCATCAACAAGAGAAATCAGGTGCAGAGCAGAGACTAAGAGATCACTGTCTTCTCAATAAGTAAATTAATTAAAATCTATCAATTAGCTCAGTAAATGGTAAGAAAATGAACTTTGTGCAGTAGTTGGGAAGTAAGTATTGGGTGAAACTAAGCTTACCCATTTCATATCCACTCTCACTTCCAGTGTTGTGGTTGTGATGCTGTTTGGTGATGCCCTCCAGGTTTCACCATAAAAGATAAATTATTCTCTTTTTAAATGCTAGTTTAAAGTATTTTAAAATTTCAATTTTTCCAAGAGTATTTCAAGACAAATAAAAATGAAATTATTCGTAGTTCTAGGACCTGTGTAAAATTTAAAATTAAATGTAAATAAAACAAATTGTAAATGTAAAGAAACAAAACATCATTTTTGTGCAAGTGACTTTATTTTGGCCTCTGGCTTTGCTAAAGTTTTTTTCCATATATGCTCTTCTGTGCCATGCTGGAGAGAATCGTTATAAGCAAAGATGCAGAGATCCCTGAATGGCACAGCCCATATTGTCCACTCAGAGAGCTGGTCAGGAATCAAGGCTGTGGATTTTTTGGAAAAAGTGTGACTCAGTGTGAGATATTTTGTTTGAGGCATTAGGTTTGATAAACTTTTGCTGAATCAAAGGCCCCTAGCAGGCTGTCTCCGTGCCAAGAGCGGGTGCTCCCAGCCAGGAGCATCCCTGAGACCCTAGCCAGGTGGGATGAGGCTCGGTGATTGGCATCCCTGGGGCTGCCAGCTGGGGCAAGGCTGCCAGCTGCACACTCCGGCTCTCACTGGGGCTAAGCTTCTGGCTCCCCAGGGCGCACCTGGGAGCCTTAAAATCTTGGGAGGAGCCAGGTTTTCTAGAGCTCCTGAGCTCCTTCTTCTATGTTGTGCTTGGAAGACCCGTGTGGCAGCGTGGGTGTTTGTGGCCTTGGGGCAGGCTGTGCAGTGTGGCTGGCCAGAGCTACTGCGTATGGTCTAGCATCTGGCTGATGGCATCTGGAAACCCTGCTGCATTCTCCCTGTTCCTGTGCAAGCAAAACAGGTGTAGTCTCCCTGTCTTTTCACAGTATGTGGTAAGTACTATGTCTCTGTAATGACTAACGAAGTTGAGTCAGTGTGCGTTCTCCCTGTGGTGAAGTGTGAATGTTTTAAAGCACTAAAATTTCTTTATGCATTAAAATGTTAAAAGGCTGAATTCTGTAAAACTTAACTACTCCTTAAATCTTACGCCTTTCGGTGCATCGGTTTGCCAGTCTGAAAAGCAAAAGCAGGCAGGGTTTGCCTGTGAGTCTCAATACTTGAGCAAGACATTCATGTCTATTTGCTTCTAGAATATTAAAAATACTTGGCCCTCTTGTCCTTATAACTGTGGCATGCTTTTTACCCCAGTGGGGAGTTTCTGGTTTGTTCTTTCTGCGCAGTTGTTATTTTCTAATGATTTGTAGTAGATGCTTTCAACTCTTGAGTCTTAAAGCAGGATTAAAGTTGGTTAAGTTGTCAGAAAAAAAAAGGCCCCATTTGCTTTGGCCTGGCTTGCTCCTGACATATTTATTCTAAACCAAGATGATTAGCATAGCAAAACATGTTCCCAGAGTATGTGAATGTGCATTTCCATTGAGAAGGGATTTACTGGCTGGTTGCTTATGGCAGCCAATATTCTTGTCTAGGTTTTAATTTGTTTGTTTGGATGTTTGATGTGGTGTTAGGGGTTATAGGATTGAAAAGCTTCCAAAAGTCTTATCTAGCCTCTCAAAATATTGCTCCAGAAGAATACATGTTTACTTCTGGAAAATAGATGTTCTCCTTAGGAAATAGGTGCTTATCTGTATTTTTGGTGAGGGTGTGAAATCGGAGTATCCAGTTAAAACTTTCAGCTATTGCTTGCTTGGCCAAGCTGACAATAATTATTTTTTACTTGCTTCAAATACAGTGACGTTTTGTGCCATTGTTTCTGACAAAACTGTAGCTCAAAAAGTATATATTCGTTTTTGAAACGCAGATCGGTTCTTGCAACCAAAATGGCTACTCTGCTGTGCTGCCAGTCACATCACACATGCAGAAGTTAGGATTGCTGCAGGTTTCTTGCAGCAATCCCCTGCCTCGTTATGCACATTATATAAAGTGCTACTAAAATTTCTAACTTTTTCTTTTCAAAAGAATGAAATGCTTTGAGATGTAATCCACTGTGAATTCTTCTTGTTATTAAATATCACTCTCTTTGAGAGAATAAATTTCTTCTTATTAACCAAAGAAGATCCTGAAGATGAACGTGGGGGTGAGGGAGAGAATAATGTTTCCTTCAGGGTCAGTAAGTGAAACACTCACTGCAAATCAAGCTCAGGTGAAACCATTATAGTTCCTAGCTAAGGGGGAGGCTCTGCTTTTACACACATGGCTTGCTGTTGGCTTCAAAGCAGCTGCAGTGAGAACAGAGCTTAGGCCTAAGGCTGTGCATGTTCTTTTTACTCTCAGTGAAGTGATGGAAGGGGCCACCAGGCTTGATAAGCTGCTGAAATGACTTGAAATGGACAAATTAATTTACCTTTTTTTTTTTTTTTAAGTGGGAGTGGAAAACATTATTAGCTCCAGAAGAATCTTCCAATAGAAACTGGCTTTGCAAATCAGTCTTCAAGGGACCAAGGCAGGATTGAAGAAAGTAAGAGCTAGAGGGTGTAAGGCTATGCAGAGAGGGACAAGCAGCCATGTCCGGAGTCGACTTTTCTTTTAGGTTGTAGAGTAAAATGCCTGAATGTAGTTTGGTCCACAAATGCTGTACAAAGTATTTTATACTTGTCACTCAGAGCCTCAAGATCCTGTGATTTGTTAGGCATCAGTCTAGCTAAGAACTTCAATCTGCATTTAATTTTGATGAGGTGCTCATTAGTTCAGTCGCTCATCTCCATCCTGCATGCTTTGTGACTAATGGCTTTGATGACGATGGCACTAAATCATACACTTCAAGTTTAGCATTTCTTAGATGTTTTTCTATAACTCATCCGAAAACTTTCTTCTTAACAATTTTACATATAGACGAGGGTCTGCCTTGTGAGATTGTGGAAATCAAAGTCTGTGAAAAGGTAACATCTGCTTTGTGCCATCATCCATCCTTCTGCAGTCCCCAAAGGAGAAGCACAGCACCTTTCACATCTATCTCCAGTCTCTGCTCATCAGTATCTACAGGACTACATCCAAACATATTTTTGACTCTGTGTTTGTGCATTTCTAGAAGTGCAGGGCCATAAGTCAAGTGAGCGAGGAGATTTTCTTGTCAAGCTGAAAAGACAAAAGAAATGCCTGTAATGGAAACAGGTTTAGAATGTAAGATAATCATTACATTTTAGTAACAAGGCATTGTAGGAGGCAAGGGGGTTGCAGAAGACTCAGTTACTCTGGAAAACTTAAATAAATGGTTTGTACAGCCCCAGCATAAGAGAGCACGTCTGCAGAGTTGTATTTCGGGGTTCAGAGCCAAGTAACCACCCATCCGCAGCATTTAGCATCTGGTATAATGGTAACTCTGCAAGGCAGAATGCATCTGAAAGAGGGAAGGCTGCTCTGTGCATTAAGAAGACTTCTTCAAAATAACAAGGGAATTTAGTCTTAAATACTAGGCTTCTATTTTCATAGCTTATGATATCATGATTGGATTCCTTCTGTGGACGCAAGCTTCTTAATAGTACTAGTCATCGCTGTGACAAAGGTTAGACTTGAAGAAAACTAGAACTGAGATGAAAGAATAGAATTTTTGTTATTTTAGCAGCTGAATGTGTCATTACGTCAGAGTCAGTATTGTGTAGCAAATTCCAAGCTGTAGTGGAATTGCTTTAAAAAATATCTGTATATATTTTTCTAAAACTGTGATGAAGTCATTCGGTGGCGGATTGAAAAGTATTTCTAGCTGAACTGTTATATCTTTTTTTTACTGTGGTATGAGAACAGATGGCAGTTATTTTTCTTAACAGTCTCCAGCAAAGCTGATGCGATGCCTTGCCTTCCCATGTAAATGCTTTCAAGTGAAAGACAAGTACACATGGCCAAAATGAATCTG
>VYZV01012168.1:105081-122173 GCA_013401275.1 Pandion haliaetus | reverse complement strand
TAGACCTTATATCAGTTTCCTTTTTCTTGGCTTGTTTCTTTGTGCTAGTGTTCAAGTTGGCTCAACATTTCAAGCACAAATAAAACTTTTAGCGTTGTACTTTGTTCTTTATGCTCCTTCTTGGTGATGTGAGAACAACCTTCTTTGCTTAAGGATTTCGGTAACTCAGGTTGTGAACTATTGTTCCCCTTCTTTCTATTAGGCAGGATGGAAAACCAACAGATAAAGGAAATGATGACATCCTAGCTTTTGCCTTCTCCCCATCAGGAGATTATTGTGCCTTGACAGATGACAGCAAACATCTGATTCTGTTCCATACAAAGCCTTCCTGGGAATGTGTTAGCATCAGGTAAGGAAGCAGGATGTTGCATGTCACTTTGCTATGGAGTTACGGCCGATTAATTTATAATTATAAAATAGTAGTACTTGGGATTTTGCCATTTGCTATCACTAAGCTTCCTTTTATTTTTATTTTTTTTTTTTTTGTGCTTGCTCAAACAAATTTAATGTTCTTGGGAATTCAAAGTTATTTGTCAAGAAGTAATGCGTGGTATGCCCCACACCAAGAGTGGGAGTGCAGATGTTTATATCATTGACCAAGGAAAGGTTAATCTCTTTTTCTTATTCTGAAAGACAGTATTTGCATCTTTAAGAACTGAAACTTTACCCACTCCTAGTGAACACTAAGGTTAAGCCCATAAGAGTGATACTGAGCAGTTTAGTGAGTGCACTGTCGGTTTCTGTCGATTTGGAGGAGAAGATGTTTTGGGGAGTTTGTGAACTCTCTTAAAAGCATATCTTCAGAGATGCTGCCAACTGTTTCCCTCTGTAGTACGGTCCTCTTGAGAAAACAGTCTGTAGCTGTCCACCAGAGGTCCTTCAGTTACAAGTTTTCTGCTGCTGCTTGTGACAGTTGTCTGTAAAAAAGAGGACCACGAAGGACTTCTTGAGAAAGTACCTCAGCATGTGATATCTCTGCTTCTGGTGGTCTCTGACAAATGTGAGGCCCTAGTTGCAAAACAAAATGAAGTCTGTGTCAGCTTGGCTGTGTGTGTAGGGTCCATGATGGACCTTTGCTGAGTTAACTAGTCTTGTAATGAGTAAGCAGTCACTGACAAACCCAGAAATGGCAAATTCCATTTATTCTGCTTTCTGTTTTCCCTGCTGTCTTGCCCTGTATGTCTTGCCTGTAATATGCCATTGGATAATTGTTTGATGTTGAGTTTTCTGCTAAAAGATGAACTAGGACCACAGCGGGATTTTTTGGGAATGTCGCTACCTCCTGTTAGGAAACTGGGAATACAGGCAAAAGGGTCTCTGCATGAAAAAAACTTGAGCTATATAACTTGCATCAGTGTTTTGTGGCACACTATAAAAGATTTCATGCGGTGCTAGCTTTTGTAGTTAGCTCATTTCAGACAAGGGAAACTTTTGGATCCTTGTGTTTAAGATCAAAGGCAGTACAATGAACTTGGAGCAAGACTTTTTCTTGTCGGCAAGGTAACCTATTTTGAAACTGTGCTCCCTGAGCCTGCAATTTTTTAGTAGGCATTCTTGTCCGATACATCTTCCCATTGTTACTGTGTTCCTTTAAACAGTCACTAAAAAGTGACAGAATTTCTGTCTTCCTCCCTGAAGTACAGTATATTGTTCTTTTGCCACCAGACGGTCACTGAATTTCAGAGTAGGTGAATAGAATAAAGTCCATTCCCTATGATCCTTGGTGTCCACAGTCCTATGTTAATACACAGGACATAGAGGGGTTTGGAAAAGAGGTGTTAAGAAAAGAAAAGGATAACAGTAATAACAATAGCTGTTAAGTTGCAGAAGCATTCTCCAGACTAAGTGATTAAACTTTTTTAAAAACTTGTTTTCTGATGTGTATGGCTCTACATTTTTCTGAAACATTGTAAGAAAACCATTACCTGCTACACTGGCAATTGGAACTATACCATACTGGCAGATGATGAGGGAAACTCTGAGTTCAAGTTCAGGGCTTTGCCTGGACACCATACCCTGAGACTGTGGTGCTCTGACTCTGGATGTGAGGAGGAGGAGGAGTCCTTGATGCTCACAAGGAAGGACTTCATTTTACAGTACGAAGTGGCAACTGGAGAAGTAGTTTCAACACAGTTTGTAGATGTGTTGCTGCAAAGGACTTTTACTAGGAGAACTACCTTGTCTTCTCTTTTCTACGCATTTAACTTGTATTTTTATTATGGAGAGTGCAAGAAAGTCTACCAGCCTTCTTTAGAGTACTGACAGGCTGCCTAGGCAAAATGATAGTTGAGAAAGTACCTAAGCAAAATGCAGGCATGCAGCTTTAATAGTCTCTCCTTTTTTTCTTTTTCTACCACCCTCCAGGTGTTTGCTATTACATAGTTTAGTCATTTAATGGGTCTCAAAAGTGCTATTTCAGCCCCATACCCTCCCTTAACATTATTCTCATTGCTGCCGTTTCAAGAATGTTGCATCTGAGAGCTTTTTGTCAAGTCTCTTGGTCTGTTTAACTGGGTCTGAATCCAGGCTTGCTGAAGCTGCCATCCAGACTGTTCAAACTGTGCCATTTTTCTTTCAGGTCTGTGAGCAGGAGATGTACTTCCTTGATTATTACAGCTGCAGAGGATAAGATTCTGGTTGCAGACAAATCTGGTGATGTCTATTCTTACTCAATAACAGAACCCCAAGCAGATGGAAAACTTGAGCTGGGTCACTTGTCTCTGCTATTGGATGTGGTAAGTATGTGCCTCCATGCAGGTAGTCTACAAACCTGCATTCCTGCTTATGTTTGGGTCTTTCATTGTTGCTCGTCCCACATTTGGGTGTTCTTTTTTCATATAAATGAAGTATGTCATCTGGATTTCATCTTACTGAGTTTATGTCTGCAAAGTTTGGTAAGGAAACAAGCTTACCAATGGGTTATCTGTTCTGGGAGTGTGAGTGTTCAAAAAGTCTTCATGTTACAGTCACAGAAGACTCGGTGGTGGAATGTGTATGGGAATTCACCCTGTCATGTGAGTTGAGCTCTTCAATGTGATATTTCTTTCTGCTTAAGATGCAGTGGGACTTCTGCCTGTACCACTGGAGCTCAGTGGCTTTCACTGGACCTGGTAGTCAGTGTTGCTTGTCTTAGTGTGCGAGAAAGTTACTGTCATAAAGATTTATGCTTCCATTGTCAGTGGAAAAGCACGGCTTAATGTTTGCACCAGCCAATTGGAGTCAGGCGAAACAGATAGTTTACTGCTTATGTTTTTTTTTTTTTCTCCTGGTTAGGAAGAATTGTATTAAAACAAGCATTGAACTACTGGGCACTAAAACTCTCCCTTTACCAACAGGCAGTGAGTCCTGATGACCAGTATATCCTAACTGCAGACAGAGATGAGAAGATCAGAGTCAGCTTGGCAAAGGCTCCTCATAATATTGTATCCTACTGTCTGGGACACAAAGAGTAAGTACATTGTGTGCAGAAGTTACTGTGTGCAGCTCTTCACTGTGCCTCAGTGGATGAAATGATTGTCTCCTCAAATCATATTAAACAGCTAGGTCTATGTTATAATCATAGAATGGTTTGGGTTGGAAGGGACCTTTAAAAGTCATCTAGTCCAGCCTCCCTGCAGTGAGCAGGGACATCTTCAACTAGATCAGGCTGCTCAGGGCCTCATCCAACCTGACCTTGAATGTTTCCAGGGATGGGGCATCTACCACCTCTATGGGCAACCTGTGCCAATGTTTCACCACCCTCACTGTAAAAAATTTCTTTCTTCTATCTAGCTTGAATCTATCCTCTTTTAGTTTAAAACCATCACCCCTTGCCCTATCATGACAGGCCCTACGAAAAAGTCTGTCCCCACCTTTCTTATAAGCCCCCTTTTAAGTACTGAAAGGTCACAATAAGGTCTCCCCAGCATCTTCTCTTCTCCAGGCTGAACAACCCAACTCAGTCAACCTGCCTTCAAAGGGGAGGTGTTCCATCCCTCTGATCATTTTTGTGGCCCTCCTCTGGACCTGCTCCAACAGGTCCATGTCTTTCCTGTGCTGCGGACTCCAGAGCTGTGTGCAGTACTCCAGGTGGGTGGGGTCTCATCAGAGTTGAGTAGAGGGCCAGAATTGCCTCCCTCGACCTGCTGGCCACAAGAGACTCCAGAGCCTGGAGATTATTGGTTCAGGATGGAGCCTACCTTAGCCATAGGAAAGGAAATCTTGGGAAGTATTTGTGCCTTGAACAGATGCTAATCTAATGGCATCTCAATGCAGAGCTTGGACTTGGAGGTTCTATGGTAATGCAGAAAAAACTGGCTGTATCAATAGGAAGGATGGAACACTCCTTCTGCCTAGACATCAGACTGCAGTGAGCTAGAGGCTGCAAAATGGTCCCGTAAAATAGATTCAAGGAATTGCATTTCTTAATGTAGTTACCTGGCCTTTCCAGTAGCTGACAAAAGGGATTTGGTGTTTTACTTGAGATTGATCCTATTGCTATGGGCAAGAACACTTAGGCAAGTAGAAGGATCTGTGGAAGGTGGATCATAGCGCATATCCCTGTAGAAAGTTGATGTGCTGCTGTGTTACTAAGTCTAGTAAAATGTAGATTTCACTCTGCATAAAAACAGGAAGGATGACCCCGTCCCGTCCCGTCCCGTCCCGTCCTAATTACAGTGATCTGAGGAGTGGAAGGCAGCAAAGCAACCTGCTAGCTACGCTGATGTGATTCAGATGTACTCTGACTTGGTAGGAGACTGGTAGTTCTTTTGGTATAGGAATAGAGGTTGTCTTGTAGCCAGTTTATCAGAACTTCCTTTTCAGCCTACAGGAGGGACTGTACTTTCCCTTTTCTTCTCAGTAGTCCTTTCCCCATGAAGACGACTGACAAGGCAAATAAACTTTTAAAAGACTTTTCCCTCTACATTTTGCTGCTTAAAATGTCTTATCAGCTGTGGTATTTCCAAAGCCTCTTGCCTTTGCCTTCCACCTCTACATGGTTTTGTGGGCTTTTGAAGGCTTTCTGTTGTTGGTAGTTAGGGTTTTGGAGTAGGGCTGGGGGGTTGTGCAAGTCTTTTCTTGTGTGCCCGCTGCTACATTTTGAAGTCCACAGTGGCAAGGTAACAGAGAAAACATGACCCTGCATAGGACAGAGAACGCATGTAATTCTGCTTGTCTGGCTGCTGAGTTACTTGGGGATAACACCCTTCCAGCCACGTTCTTCCGTAAGATGATGCAACGTGGTGCAGTCAACTCACTATATCAGAAACAAGAGTTAAAGAAAGACGGTGTAACTAGGGAACTTGAGATATGGGTAGCAACCTATCTAAACTTGCCCACCAAGTTGTTTTAATAGAGCACTTGGGACACAGATTAATTTGGAGTGTCAATTTGATTTTAATAACATCATTTGGTAGTCTAACCTGTGTAGAATTGGCATAGTATAAAAGCAAGAGACTACTCATGTTAAAGATCTAGGTAGTCTTTGATCAGGTCAGTTTCTGTAGCGTGTTTACAGAGCCACGTCTGATGTTCCACCTACTGTGTACACAGTTGTACTTTCTAATGAATAGAACTTGGTGGTTGGAAAGACACATTTAAACCAGGGCTGTTGTGTCTGCACAAAGAGTTCATTAGTAGCTGCAGAGTAGTAGAAAGGCACTTAGTGTAAATTGATTGAAATATTTTTTAAAATTCAATATTTAAATTAGGAATTAATAAGCAATGGATTACATAAAGCAGCTGTAATTGTTGTCTTGTTTCATGCTCCTGGGTTTTCTTCTTTCAGTGGGGTGCATGGTGATTCTTGCTGGATCTATTATACCTCCATGCACCTGCCGTTACTACTTTGTCGTGAAAGTTTGTATTTCAGTGACCGAATATCTTCCTTCTATTTTTTTCTCTTTCTTTTTTTAATGGCATTAAAATTATGTCTGTTTTCAAAAGCAAGACTGTCCCACTCGGGTAATGTTCTGCTCAGGTCACTATGTTTTCAGTTGCTGAGCTCTAAGATAATAACAGCTCCAGAAGTTCAGGTCCTCATTACTCAGCAAAGACGAGTCATGGTAGATACAGCAGTATTACATACTTCTGAAAAACAAGGTCTCTGGGTGATTGTAGATGCTGCTGGTAAATTGCCACATGTTTCTTTTAAAATTTTGTAAAGATTGCTTTTGAATGATCTCCAACTGTGATGGGAGAGATCTGGTACTCTGGAAGCAGAGTCATCACTGTTGTGTTTTAAAAGCATCTGCTGATTCATGTTTTTAATGTGCATCATGAATTGAGAAAGGGGAGCATGCTACCCAAGTAAGTCTGTCTCCATTGGCATTTTTTGGTCTAAATGGCAGTGTTCTCAGTCAGGAGGAAGTCAGTAGAATGCCTTGAGTGCAGATGGGGAAATACTTTTTTTTCTATTAAGCAGCAAGTCAGTAGTTTGTGTAGTATATACACCGTATTAAGTATTGTAGACATATTTTTTTCTTCCTCCTAGTTAGCTTGATGTGGAGAATCTGTTTGTTTATTATAAGGTTCTCTTTAACATTGGTGTTTTCTCTTACTGTGTTTAAAGACCAGAGCGTCATGCAAGAGAGTTCAACTTTTGACTACTTTCCCTTTAGGTTTGTAAGCAAAATACTTGTAATACCCAACTATCCTGATCTGCTGTTGTCAGCTTCTGGGGTACGTATTTCAATTTCTTCAAAAAAGTATTTTTCTTGAAAATTTAGACTTTAAAACCATTGTTTGCTTGTGTTTCCTGCAAGTTCCTTGGAATACTTGGAGTAATCTATCATGGTTTACAGCATGCCCTCTTTCCCCCGTTTCTCAGCTTTCTGTTCAGTGTTCAGTCATTCTATTACTAGATCATGTAAGAGCTGTTTACTATGTTTATAGCAAGGCTAGCTTCTTACTAAGGTCTTTGGGATGGAGGAACCACAAAGTCCTCAGTATTTCTTCATCATTAACTCTTGCTTTGGAGCACAGACAAACTTTAATCATTGGACTATTAAACAACTTTGAAGCGAATGGGTATTATGCCAGCCTGCCATGACAATCAGTGTCTTGAGAATGAATGGCTTTAGAATCACAGATTTTTTTTTTTTTTTTTTTAGAGCTTTTAAGATGAGAAAATTGTTCCCTTTACTCCCTCCCACTTGCTTTCCCCTGTGAGACTTGTTCTGAATTATGTCCTCATTGTATGTCCAGTGCATGTTGTGTAGAGATCGCAGTGCAGTGCTACACAGCGCTTAGGTGAGGACTGAAGAAGTGAGTGTTCCCTCCTTTCCATCCCCCCAGCCTTTTTCTTAAATTGATGGTATCCTGCTATTATGCCAGACCTGTACAAAGTGAGTGGATGGAGTTGGTCTAGAGGAAGGGAGACAATGTTCTTTGTTTCCCAGACTACCAAAACTGCATAGGAAACAAATAATGTTTTCTGTGAAGATGTGAAGATCATAGTAATATTTAGCATTTGGTTTCAGCTGCTGCTTTTGCTTCCCTAAGGCTCTTGGCTCTTATTCCTCTAATTCTTCAAGCAACTCTAGTGTTAGTGCTGTGTGCAGCTGTATTTCATTCTTAGCAAGCACTCTTTGATGACTCTGTTTTTCCAGAGAGGTGTTTAGCTTCTCTCCAGGAGGTTACTAAATCAAATGACAATTTGGGTGATAACAAGAGTAGGGGCAGAGAAGGGCAACCCGAAAGAATGGCCATTAAAATGCTGAGCACATGTATTACTTTGCTATTTGAGACAGACTTGAAATGCACTCCTCCAGCTACCCAATTTCCACTTCAAAAGGAGAATTAAAGTTAGCATGATTTAATAATTTAGAATGGAGGGGAAACATAATGTTAATTAAAATGCTTTATCTGCAGTTTGAGGTCTTAACTAAGTGACTGTTTAGCAGCATCTGTGGGAAGCTCTTCAGGGAAATAGGATTTAGCTGAAGGCCATGAGCAGCCTTTCTTTGCCTGAGGTGCTGTTAGTAATAGACTTGTGTCTGCTTCCATCTGTCCAGGACTCGACACTGAGACTTTGGGAGTACAAAAGCGGGGAAGAAGTGTACTGCTGTCATCTAAGTAGCATCTGTGGGTCTGAGACAACCAAAACTGACCAGGTACGCACATGTGTGTTAGTGCTTTTGCTAACCTCCTGATCCTTGTGACTCCCAAATGTGTTTGTTGAATTTTGTTAGGAGTGCCTCCCTTCTGTTGGTGGGTGTCCTGGTTTCAGCTGGGGTAGAGTTAATTGTCTTCCTAGTAGCTGGTACAGTGCTATGTTTTTGAGCTAGATATGAGAAGAATGTTGATAACACACGGATGTTTTCAGTTGTTGCTAAGTAATGTTCAGTCTAAAGTCAAGATTTTCAGCCTTTGATGCCCAGCCAGCAAGAAAGCTGCAGGGGCACAAGAAGCTGGGAGGGAACACAGCCAGGGCAGCTGACCCAAGGTGACCAACGGAGTATTCCATACCATATGACGTTTTAGGAACTGGGACGGGTGCGTCGCTGCTCGGGGTTCTTCCGGGTGCGTCGGTCGGCGGGTGGTGAGCAATTGCGTTGTGCATCACTTGTATATTCCAACCCTTTTATTATTACTGCTGTCATTTCATCAGTGTTATCATTATTAGTTTCTTCTTTTCTGTTCTATTAAACCGTTCTTATCTCAACCCATGAGTTTTAGTTCTTTTCCTGATTTTCTCCCCCATCCCCTGTGTGGGGGGGGGAAGTGGGTGAGCGGCTTCGTGGTGCTTAGTTGCTGGCTGGGGTTAAACCACGACAGTGGGTTTTGAAGTTATGTGGGACCTAGAAGCTGTTACAATAGCCTGGGGTTTCAGCAAAGGAAGAAAGTCCCTGAAATGCATTCCTGTGTCTTGTGTGCATTTCTTAGAAGTGCCAAGCAGTGACCAAAAGAAGCTGTTTGTAATTCTTCCCAAATACAAATTCTGCATGCTGGACAAAGCCTTCACTTGAAAATTTTTCCAAAAACAGAGAGCCAGAAAATATCTTGTAACACTGAAAAGATCTAAAAATTCACCCATTTTAAAAATACTTAGAATTTCAAGTGTTAAAAGTTGCAATTTATCTGAGCAAAAAGAAACTTTGTAACATTTGTAACCAGTCACCTGGAATAGTACTGCCCTGTGGAGTCCAAACACTGGGCTTGTTCCTTTGGGTTGTTCTGAAGTGGGGTAGTGTCCAAAATTAAAACGTATGACTCCTACGTGAAAACTGAATACCCCAGGACCTCTCCTTAGCTTGCAGCCTGTACATGAGTGGTGTCATACATAACGCGTTTGGGGTGCTACTGTGATTTGGAATGCTAATCTGATGTGAGCAGTGGTTCTGGTAGTAGCTGATGTTTGGTTTTGTTCTTTCTTGTCATGTGACTTGCCATACAACCTGTTAGCAGTGCAACAGCACTCAGTCTTGTCCTTGCTGTGTACGTCATATTAAGCTAGCTGCTGATCTGTTGGGTTATTTAAGAGTTGTTCATTTTATCACCCATCCTGCTGGGTGTGTTTTTCATGTGAATCTCTTAAAAACACTTCTTTCTCTGAAGACCACAGCTGTCTCCCCATTGTTAGGTGACTGGGAAGCCTGTAGCCATGCATGGCTCTTGAGGCAAATCCACTGTGGAATTTGTATCCAGGCTGAAATTGAATTGAAAAGTTCTGACTTTCCTCCCTTGTGTTTTGTTGTGGTTTTGGTTAGTCGAAGTGTGTTGTGTGCTTAGCCTCTCGCAGCGGTTAGGAGCCATTTCGTGAGGATCTCTGAGATTCTTTGCTGTCTATGTAGGTCTGGCCTGATCTTGTTGGTGGAATTCCCAGTTAATGAACTGGGAGCACAACCCATGGAAGGACCAAGCTCCTAGGGACAGACCTGACAACTCAAGGTTTTTTCTGTGCAGAAGACATTAGCAAGTTGTTCTTTGTGTTGGAGTAATAACATGCAACTTTCTGTCTGTACATAAGCCCAGGAAGGCAGCCACTTGCATCATGGCATTCAAAGCTTACATA
This sequence comes from Pandion haliaetus, assembly GCA_013401275.1. NCBI lineage: Eukaryota > Metazoa > Chordata > Aves > Accipitriformes > Pandionidae > Pandion > Pandion haliaetus. The sequence continues at coordinate 112,179 of VYZV01012168.1, read as the reverse complement.
CTGGAAATCTTGGTTTTAACCTAAAGTTCCTGTTAGCAGGAATTCAGGGTAGTGTATATATATGTATATATATATATATATATATGGACAATTTAACCTGCTCCTGAACTTGAAAGCACACCTGAGCCAGAGATCTCTTGTACACATTCACAAGGTCTCTGGCTCATTTCAGCTTAAGTCTAGTGCTTGAACTCTTTGAAGTAGCTATTGCTGTTTTCTTTTTCACAAGCAAAAACCGGGTGTACCAAATTGGGGGACAAGCCCATCTAGCTGGTATCCTCTTATAGTCTGGGCACAGCAGGATTTGAGTGAGGAATGGATAGTTAAGATTGAGGCAAACATACAAAATCACTTTGCCAGATACAGCCTTCTGGAAATAAGTGGCTTGGGGAGTTTCAAAGCCCAAGTGTTTTATCTCTGTATTCAAAAGTAGCTAATGAGAGTGCTTTGAAACAACGTGGTTTGATGGACATTGAATCCATGTCTGCAGTAATGCTGCAAAGCATTTCTTTTGGAGAGAAGAATGGTTTTATTTTAAAGTACTTAGTCTTTTAGCATTATTGGATCATTGAGGACTAGTAAGCAACTAGCTGTGAAGTGGAGGAATCATTAATTTTCAAAATGTCACTTGTTGCTTAGACTGGCTTAGCATTTAGTAAGATAGTTTGCATGTAAATTAACAGTGCTTGATCTCACACTGAATCCTAACTCCATTGCTTACAAACAAGGTTATAAAAAAAAATATTAAATTATATAATAAACCTTGAGCATAGCATTGGATAAACTGACACATCTTAGAGGAAAAAAACGTGGTGCTGCAAGCAAGAACTGATTTAAAAAATAATCTCCAACTCTCTTAGAATGTTTTTGAAGGCTTTTGAATGTAGTTTAGTAATACTTGCCTTGTCGCCTAACACCTGATGAAGTCCCTTCCATAGGATAGTCTTTATGCTGATGGAGTTTCTCAGTAGAAATTTGGGGTGCCCTTTGACTGTTTGAGGAGTCTCTGGTTAGCTTCTTTACCTAGGTGTGAGTAAGCAATGACAGAAAGGGAAAACCCACAAACTGTGGGTTAATAAATGTAACACAACGGTTAATAAACTGTATTCCTGCAGTGTTTTGCATTCTTCTCTCCACTGCCATATGTGTCTCCTAACTGTGGTCTTGGAAGCCTGAGGCTGGCCTGTTCCTTGAATCTGTGAAATTCTGCTTACTGCCCACTCTTACAGGTGTTTTAAAGTCTGTCTTCGACAACACTAAATTTGCATAATGCTTGAGGGGTGCAGAAGACTCAGTTGACTTCCAGATTTCATACATACTTGGAACAGTGATCAGACAGTGGCCAAGGGATTACAGACAGATAAATGACAGGTCTAAACCTTAATGCGGTGCATTGCCATCTTTGTGCTGTATTGCTACACATCTGTCAATATGTACTTCTTTTAGAACAGTTACTATCTTGATGGCCAGCAGGACCAAAGGGGAAAGGAGACTTGTGTTTTGCTGGCATAATAGTGCTAGAAATGCCAGAGGTGATGTCTGGTGGTAGTATTTAGCTGTGCTGTGCAACCAGGTGTATCAAAGATCATCTTCACAACCTGGTGTGACATTGTTCCCTTAAATTCAGACTATAAATCTCTCGAGTCAGCAGTTTGTAGGTTGTAACTAGCACGCTATCTGCAAATGACTCTGGCAACCAAACATCACATCAGGATATAAGTGGGTTTCCTTTTCTTTTGCGTCGCGTTTCATTTTTACTGTTGATAACCACTGTGAATGCACTGAAGCTTGAAACACAACTTGAAGCACAATGATAATGGAATCACAATGATAATGGAATCACCAGTAGCGGTGGGTTATGTGAGCACATTACTGTGGGCTTATTTTGCTTGGCAGATGATGCATATATGTTTTTTGGGAATGTAGGAGTGTTTTGAGCAGTGTAGCATTGGTTTCAGCTGATGGGTTGCAGATCCTCAGTTCATTTTCCCACTAGAATGGGAGTAATTCTCTAATTTTGTAGTGCTATATAAATATTTTTCCTGCTTCAGAGCCTTCGCCTCATCTGATCCTCTTGACAGCAGAAGCTTGTTTAAAGTCCAGAACATGAGTTGCACAACTCTACCCCAGTGCTCCAGTACATTAATTTTTCATAGGGTCACCTCTCCTCACAGGGGACATCAAAAGTTAATTTTAAGGTGTTGGCAGGCTGATAACAGTGTCATATATATGCTGAGTAAGTTCAGAGAGTATCAGTTGAACATCTGTTTATCACAGTCTGTTCTTGTAGCTCTTCAAGTTAACTGATTTCATAGGCTTGTCCTTGAACAAGATACTACTATGGGGCTTGCGTTCACTTGGCTGATTGTTAACTTACCACACATGGAAAGGAAAGAGCTTGCAAAGAAGATGCATTTTCCTGTCTCTGTCCAGCTGTGAGTAACACTTGGTTCAAATCAAAAAAGCTGCCTCCTCCCTCCCCCAGTGAGGGTGGGGGAGAGCTGCTGCATACTTCAAGTTCACAGAATGCTTTGTCTCTCTGACAAAGCACTCAGCTGTGTAAGTGGCACTTCCCATTGCTACACTTATCCTGCATGTTTGTTATGAGAGAGGCAGAGCTTTGTTATCCAAACCTCTGATGTCTATTTCTAATTTTTTTAATATATATATGTCTTGGCTTGTTCCCTTAAATGTCTAAAGAACCCACTGGTGGTTTACAATGGGAGCTGTCAGTCCTACTCTAAAGCTGTGGTGTAAGTGGCTCCATAATGCAATAACTACATTTAGACGTATTGGCTACAGAGAACCTTTCTGATTCAGCCCACTCATCCTACCTGGTATTTGGAACCATAAGCATTTTATGTCCATGTTAAACAGGGGTCCTGGGTCCCAATGCTAAACATGGACTAACAATTTAGTTTTTCTGCAGAGTAGCAAGAGGTTAGTCCCATCTGTTCCCAAGAGCTCTGAAACATATCATCCTTTTGATAATGTCTTTTATAAAGTGCTCTTCTTCTGTCCAAACAGGCAATTATGCGAGTGGAAAGTGTGTGCATGCTGTTGTTCTTGCTTCACCCCCCTCAAGATTGTATCACACAACAGATTGTTTTTGGTTTTTTTTTTTCTCATGTGCTGGAGATGCACTGTGTAACCCTGGTTTTCAGCTATATTTATACAATTAATTACATTTCTTTCCTGCAGTTGGTTTATCTTTTAGTAGTTGCATCATGTACTGTTGACAAAATAGTTAGCTTCTGGTATTAAATTTGCTGACTTTAATGTTTGGAAGCTGTATGGCTTGTTTTGCTTTCCTATACTGATTGCAAAATTCTGAAGCAAGTACCCTGACAATGCCTATACATCAGCTGGTAGCTCAAAGGGTAAAATCCTGTGGTTACTCCCAAATTCAGCTTAAGCTGGTGAACCAGAGGTTCTGTCTAGTGACCAGTGTTGTGTTAGGGAAAGAGGTGAAGGCTGGAAAGGGGGTAAAAGGAAAGAGGACATGAGAATGCATCTGAATTCTGCCAGCAGAGTGTCAAGAAGATCTATTTTCCCTGACCTAAAGGGAATAACTCACTGCTTCTCTAGTAGGAAGGTTTTATTAATCAGAAATGCTGGTGTTATTGCTACTTATAAAATATACTTGAGAACCAGCCTTTTGCATTTGCAGTTTCATCTTTCACATTATATAACAGATAGTTTTGAAAAAGCACTCTAGGGCATCTTCTTGCAGTTTCTCTGCTCCTCCCCAGTTCTTGCTTCGCACTCGAGCCTCAAATCAGTTGTTACATATTTCAGGTAGTACGGTTTGTGCAGCAAAGGTATTTCTCTGATTCGCTCCCAGATAAAACTATGTATCTTCTAAATTAGGAGTGTGGTGTGGGGGTTTTTTGTTGTTGTTTGGTGCGGGATTTATTTTGTTTTGTTTTGGTGTGTTTTTTATTTTAATGAGGAAAATGGCCTCAGGCAGTCTTGCCTTGTTCTCCAGAACACCAGAGACAATGTAGCAGGGATATTAGCTATGCATCACTATCTTCTTTTTTTAACAAACATAACAGCAGCTAATGGCTTGTGTTTATAATCTCTAAGCTGCTAGTGTGATATTCTGGCTGAGCAGGCTTAATGTTGATGTTTTTGCCATTAGCAGTGCAGGAGAGAATGTTTGAAGGTGGTGTACTTTTCCTTCATCTGTTAGTTTGTCTGTTAAGAGTAGTTCACTAAAACCTTTACATTTGATCTCTGTTTGGATGGCTGTGAAGGGAGAAGTGTGGAAAACTTCATAAAACAGCAAGCACTGGTACAAAAATATACTTGACTGCAGTTTAGAGCTAATTATGTTGCTTAACTTGCTGTAAATTAAGACATCTGCTAAATTTTAAAGGCTAAGACATGAAATAGACTGTGAATTTTCTGTCCATAAATGATCTTAACTTACAAGGATGTTTCTTTTTCTTTTCCTAATAGAAATACCCTGTGTCAAGAATAACCTACTGCTGTCAAGGTAGTTATGTTGCTGTTCTTTGTGATGGGTAAGAACAAATTGAATAATGGCTAAACTCATCACAGCTCCTGCAAAGGCAAGAGCAGCTTTCCCTGTTGGCTGTCCTAACTTTCCCCTAGCCTGCAGTACTTTGTACTGTGGGTGTCCGAGCATCCCAGGCATGCCTGTGGCCTCACAGGGAGCCTCTGAGTCCTTATTGTACTTGGTCTGAGTGCAGAGGTGAGTGTGAGGAGTACCTGGCTTAGTTAAATTTTGCAGACTGTGATGCCTTTCCCTCACAGGAGGAAATGCAAGATTAGGATGTACGAGAGCCCTGCTTGGTGCTCAGGATGTCTCCCTAAATCGCTGTGCCTGACTTGTGTGGTTTTGTTCAGGGTGCTGTGGCGATGGAGTGGGCAAACTTCTGTTACTGTATTCTGCTCCTGTAAATGGGTTCGGCCATTCTGTTTAAAACCACAGCGTTGCTTCAGTTGACTTTTGGGTTCAAATGTATGTGTTTGCATAAGGAGAGAGTGCTTGGGAGCTGAACAGCCTAAGCACTGAGGAACCTTACAGATCTGACTGGCAGGGAAATGTCTTGCGGGGATGGACAAGCCTTCTTCCCCTCCCTTTCCACAGCACCTTAAGCCTGCCAAGGAAGCTGTTCTTCCTGACAAAAGCTTGCCAACAGGAAAGGGAGAGATTGCCAGAGCTGCCTGTACAGTGAAATCAGCAATCTGTCCCCTTGGTGGACTTGCTCTTCACCAGAGCGAGGAGCCTTAGCTGCTTCCCATCATGCTTTCTGCATGGGCATCCAAACTGGCCCTGGAAGGTGAAGCCATGTCAGCTGAGGCCTATAGCCATGTCACTTGGCCCAGGGGCCGTGCCGTGCTCTGCATCAGGCTTTTATTTCCAGCTCCCCAGCCCAGCTTTTCTGACCGGTGCTGTCATGTGGACATGGTAGGTGACTCAGGAGGGAGCTGAGGTGTCCTACCTGGCACATTGGGGACCTGACTGAGGGAGGTTAGGAAGCTCTGCACGTAGAGGCTGTGGTTGTTAGAGGAGTGAGTGCTGATGGAAGAGGTAGAGATGAGTGCAGTGCCATAGAGTCCTATTCTTCAGCCATGTCAAGGTTTTCCTGTCCCTCTCATTCCCTCCTCCCCTCCCCAGCATGTAATTCCTTTCCGGTTTTATTTTGACCAGTGCTCAGCTACACCTTCTTTCAAGTGAAGCCCTGTAGGTCAGTGTGCTATGATGTGACACTCCTTATATAAATCCTTAGTAATCCTTATGAAACTGCCTTTACTACCTTTTCTTTTAAAGAAAAGGCAGCGTTGACTGCTTTTTCTTTCATATAACACTTGAAAAGCCATTTGACATGTTAGGTATTTACAGCTTCTGCCTCAGATCACATAAGCAAACTGCACTTGAAGTTCTAGGGTATTCTTTGCAATTCCTAATGACTTTGCTTTGGCTCTGTTTGGAATTAAAGTGGGTGTTTGCAGTTTGCTGTACAAGTGATGGCTGTAGGTGGATTTGGTTATAATAGTAATTAAGTTTTTCCTCTCAAAAGTATTCCCACAGTCTACGTCTTTCAGCTTGATGCCATTGCCCAGCAGCTAGTTTACAGAGAGCAAATCTCTTTGAAACATAAAGTTTGGGACATTGCATTTGAGGAAACAGGAGATCTATGGATTTTGGAGGAAGACAGTGAAGCTCCTCTTCAATTGTACAGACCATGTGATGGACAGTGGAAGGTAGATACTTCTGTTATGCTAACATCCTGAATGTTTTGTGTTGTCTTGAGGCCATAACAAAAATGGAGTAAACTATGTTCCATGAAAGCTAAATGGCACACTTTATCATAGAATCATTTAGGTTGGAAAAGACCTTTAAGATCATCAAGTCCAACCATCAGCCATGCCCACTAAACCATGTCCTGCAGCGCCTTGTCTACATGCTTTATGAATACCTCCAGGGATGATGACTCTACCACTTCCCTGGGCAGCCTGTTCCAATGCCTAACAACCCTTTCAGTAAAGACGTTTTTCCTAATATTCAATCTAAACCTCCCCTGCTGCAACTTGAGGCCATTTCCTCTCATCCTATCACGAGTTACTTGACAGAAGAGACCAGCACTCACCTCACTACAACTTCCTTTCAGGTAGTTGTAGAGAGCGATAAGGTCTCCCCTCAGCTTCCTTTTCTCCAGGCTAAACAACACCAGTTCCCTCAGCCGCCCCTCATAAGACTTGTGCTCCAGGCCCCTCACCAGCTTCGTTGCCCTTCTCTGGACACACTCCAGCCCCTCAATGTCTTTCCTGTAGTGAGGGGCCCAAAACTGAACACAGCGCTCAAGGTGCGGCTTCACCAGTGCCGAGTACAGGGGGAAGATCACTTCCCTGCTCCTGCTGGCCACACTGTTTCTGGTACAGGCCAGGATGCTGTTGGCCTTCTTGGCCACCTGGGCACACTGCTGGCTCATATTTAGCTGGCTGTGAACAAGCACCCCCAGGTCCTTTTCCACCGGGCAGCTTTCCAGCCACTCTTTCCCAAGCGTGTAGCATTGCATGGGGTTGTTGTGACCAAAGTGCAGGACCCAGCACTTGGCCTTATTA
>VYZV01012168.1:3732-104141 GCA_013401275.1 Pandion haliaetus | reverse complement strand
TTTTTTTTAATTGAGAACAGGGAGTGAAATTTGAGGGATGTGCTATCAAGTTTTCTGTAATAGCCTAGTAAACAACTGTAAACTTGCTTGTTATCCTTATAAGACCCCAGCTAATTACGGTGTAGTTATGAAGTGAGTTTAAGTAATATTTTCTTTGACCTTTATGTGTTCCTTGTGATTTTCCTTTTCCTCACAGATTAGTAAGTGGGAGTCCGTTTTCTTTTCCTTCAAGCTGCAAAGCTTCCCCAGCAGAACATGTGATCTCAGGCCAGGTTTCTATAGCAGTTCTGGAAAAAAGGAGCCTAAAAGACATCATGGAGGGCTTACACTTGCTTTCATTTTACTGTACTCATCTGAGAGCTGTTGCATTTTTCAGTGTGCTGTGAAACATGAGATTGTTTATTATTCCCAAAATATCATGCAATGTTCCTTCTTTTCCCAGCCTGTAACTGATGACAAAGGATTACAGAAGATGTCAAAATATCTTCAGGACAACTGGACAGTGTTTGAAGGTGAGAAATTTGGCCTAGAGGCCCAGGAAATGCAATTTTTACAGCTAAAGCGTAAGATTTAGGAGCAAAATCAGAGTTCAGGTCATTTCAGCTGGCTGTTGAAGTCACTTCCAGTTTTCTCAGTTTCATCACTGGTATGGAAATTAGTGTAGATCATGAAGTGCATTCAGGTTACTGTTACAACAAAATGATGTAGGTATTTAGATCAGAATTACAGCTGTTTTACATAGACACCTTATCACAGGGATGTATCTAAACACCTTATGACAGAGCTGCTGGAGTCTGTCTTACTGCTGATACCGAATACTGTTGTTTGTGCTCTTGTCTCTTACTTGGGTGTGACAGTTTATCAGAAGTACAGCAGAGGCGGCAAGAATGGAATAGCCATGGGAGGAGCAGCTTTGCAGTAAAGATGGGCCATTTGGGTCCACTTTGGCAAGGCAGATTATGTGGAGGTTGCTGTGGCTGGAGGGTGTGACCCTGGATGGTATCATCAGGGGTGAGATTGATTGCTGTCAGGGCTGGTTATTTTGTTCTTGATTTCTGCCCCACCTCCAGTCTCTGGCAGAAAAATAATACATGGTTTACTAGTTCAGAAGCACCCTATGTTTCTGGGATTTTTTTGTATTTAAAAACCATCAAACTTTATTTAAAAGCTAAAATTATGGCAGTGATGGCTGCAGGGTAGAGAAGGTTGTGGCATGTGCTAACGGATGTCTCATTATGTAGTGGGAGTTGATTAATTGAAATCTCTCTCCTGTACTCTGCTGGAAAACTGGGAACCTTCTTCCTTAAAAAAGGTGTTACAGTCCCCACTGGTCTCTTGGTCTGTTCCTGGTGGTCATACAAAAAGGTGATAAACCTACATAGATGGAATTGTTGCAGGAATGGGCAGTCTAATGGAAAGTCTCCTTAATATCTAGTATTGGCTGGTTTAGGGCGTATCTGTCATTAAGTTGGTACAGTCTTTGAAATTTAAGAGGAAGTCAGGTACTCCTTTAGAAGGGAGATTGTTTGCATGTAGATGTTGCAGACTTGATAGTTACAGCCAGGCAGATAATTAGAAGTATGAGGTCTGAGTGAAAATGAGCAACAGAGAAGTAAAAAGAGCAGGCAGGGGAAGAGGTTCTGAGCATAATTAGCCAGTGTAGCAAATTACTGTGGTACACGGTAGCTGGCTGCATCTGCAGCTGGGAAGGGAGGACTGCTCAGATGACAGGTTCTATTATTGTTAATTAGTAAGGGCAGGCTCACTTGATGAGCACTTATGCTAGTGCATAATTAGTGCTTGAAAAAGTAGTTACTCCTTTAAAAAAAGGTGATCATTATATTGTTTAAACCCAGTCTTAATGCCTGCATACCATCCTTTTATAAACTTGTTTCGCCTGATTGATGATTCTGTAGGATTTAAGATGTGTAGGTCAATCTTGAAGTATACATTGAACAGTGTGACATTCTAATTGATCTCAGAAAAAGATAGAGCAAGACTTAGTGCAGATTGATCAAGTAGAGAGCAGCATGGCTATTCAAACTGACAGCACGCAATTTCTCCCAGGGCCAAAGGCCAATAAATTGGTTACTATGCGAGTGCAAGACCCTGAAAAGTAAAGGCACGCACTTTGCTATGTACCAGTGAGGGAAAGTTGTTTTGTTTGTGTACCAAGAAACAAGGGGATGCTCTATGTACATTACTGTGGGGCAGCACACTAGCTTCAGGACCAAACCCTAGCAAATACTGGATTTCCTTGCATTTGCCCTTTAAGATTGAGAATTTCTAGAAGTGGGAAAAGGTAGGAATACAAAGAGAACTAGAGGTAACTGGTTTTGTCAGGTACCACTCACAACAATTTTTTTGAAATGTGGACCTAGCTAACTAGTCTTATTCTGTATTCTCTACAGAAACAATCTGATTGGGTTTTTTTTGGAAAGTAGTTAGTTTCCCCTGTTAAACTTGTCTAAACTTACAGTCTTGGGGATGGTGTGATGAACATTATGCTGGGTTCACAGAAGGTGTAACAGAACCGTCGGGGTGGATATTTAGAAATGTTGATGTCCTACAGCACATACCTGTTTGAAGTTATTTCTTTAAGTTTCTTTTAATACTCTAGGAGGCAAGCTAGCTAGGTACAGTTTGGTAGCATATGCTCTTTGCAGTGCTTAAGTCTTGGGGAACAGAAAGTGGTGACAGCAGTCATGTTAAAACAGGAGCCTTGAAGTTCTGCAAGTGTCCAACATGTAAAAAGAGCTGTGTGCCCTCTTTGCTTGAATGTCAGGTGCTTGCCTCTGTGAATTTAAAAATGGGGGCTGTGCTTGGATGAGTGAATGCAGGACAGATGCTTACCAACACAAATCAGCCTTGCACAGTGTAAATGCTGATATTTAGTGAAGTGGATAGGACCACAGTAAATGAGTTGAAATGCCACTATCTAGAATTACAGTATAGGAAGTAGTTGGTGAGACTTCTAAGGGAAATAACACTTGTCTTGTGTTCTTGCTTTGCCCAATTGCAGGTTTTGTTGGCGCAGAGAGCCACTACAGCAGTCTCTACAAGGCTTCGTTTGATAACATGGCTGCCTACCTACAGAGGAAAGAGGAAAGGTTACAGCAGCAGAAAAAGAAAAGGCAGGATCTGCAACATGGTTCGAATGGACAAACAAAAAAGATGAAGACTGAGGAATCATCGCTATGACACTTGTTAGCTTGTAACTTTTGCCTTGCTGAAAGGAACTGAACTGACTGCGGGCTGTTTTTAAATGTAAGATGAATTACGGAAGGAGACTGGTTTAAACTTTTATTCAGATTCAGGTTTTCAGGTAGCCTGATAGGAGAATATCCTGCTTGCAGCAGATAATGCATTTACAATATGCCTAAGCTTCTAGCAGCATGCAGGTGTTAGTGATTCAGTCCTAGGAATCTCTAAGGCACGATATATGAATATTGGAAATGGTATTTTCTTTGAAACAGGATTTTCTTTTTGCCTACTGTGTTCAGGCTTTCTTCTGCAGGTGGAAGTGCACAGATTAAAGTTGATAAGATTTTTTTTTTATTTGTTTCTTTTTGGTTTGGTTTTGGTTTTTTTTAAAACTTTTTTAAAGGTCTGTTAGTTAATGTAACTAACCTAGTGTACCTGGCTATGGGAAAGGGAATGTAGCAAAATTGTTGCTGTATATGAAAGCTTTTAGCTAAGACTTCGCCATCCCTATTTTTATGCTTTACCTTCAGTTTATATGGTAGGGCTTCTGCCTAGCTTCTAATCCATTGCTTCTTACTTGTGGCTTATTTCTATAGGAAGAAGTGCAAAAATAGATTTTTATACACTGGAAAGTAAAAGTAAAATGTGTCAGTCAACTTTGTGTTATTGGAAGATCCTTCTGTTACAATATGATCCTGGTGTGTCTGTGAAAATAATTTGAGTGCCCTTTGTGCAAAGCTTGGAGTGCATTCTGCTTCTTTCAAGAAGTCTTTCGTGTTGCAATTAGCCAAGAAATATATCTTTTTGAAAAGTTATCAGTAAGAGTCTTATGGGATCACTTGTCGCTTCATCACAGGGCAGAAGATAGCATTCATCTACCAGATGGCATCATGTCTATATGGAATAAAACCAGGTGCAGAAATCTGTACAATTGATTAAAATTATTCAGAATTATCCCATGAACAGTTCTCTAGGTCTCTATATAGCTGTCCTCTTTGGAGTATCTGGACACTTAAAAATTTTGCACTCAAATTTTAGTTACACTGGTAAGTAAGTTGTTGAAATGTAGCTTGTTTTGAGAATAGCAGGTATACAGCAGTGAAGCAGAACTTGCTGCTTAAGTCTGCTCAAAATTTCAGTCTTGTCCTTATTGTGTGTCCCAGAGGCCATGAGTCTTTATTGTGTTGTAGGATATCACATGGATTTTCATATTCCTTCTGTTTGGAAGTGCCTTCTTAAGCATAGAGCGTTGCCCGTGTTAGTACAGAGCCAGTCCTTCACTTCCAGAGTCTGATTTCTTCCGGAGATACGTTTAAGTAAAGAACCTTCTGCCTTGGCAAAGGTCTCTTTGGACAAAAATTGTCAAGTGTCAAGAGTGCTATTGTCTGTTCAGTTAAAAGTCTCAATTCTGGCAGGAGCTGCCTTGGCACAAATAAAACGTGAAGTAGTTTCTGCTATGTGTGCGGTTACATGATTTAAGAACGCAGTGTCACATCGACAAAGATTATGGTCTTGTGTAGCAGTTCAGCCCCCTCTGTCCAATATCCACATAGCAGTGATCTGATGCATCTTGTTTGGGTATCACCAAATCAGTCAAGTGCTCCTGGATTACACTGGCCCTTGGACAAAGAAGAAGGTGGTAGGTAGGTATGTTTGGGCTTGAGGAGGAGTTTTAACCCCTCAGGTGCAATAACCCTTTTATTAGAGAGTCTGCTAAGATAAACGGACCTGACTTTACATAATCTGGAACAAATGCTTTTGAGCTGTCGTGTTTTTCTGTCTTTCAGGAGAGTGCCTGAACCACCAGGCTGGCCTGGTGGAGTAGCTCACTGGCTGTCACAGCAAAGAGCTGGCCTAGCATGGAGGCTCACCCCTAGGACAGGGTTACTGTCTGAGCACCCTGAGTGCCTGAAGGCTCTTGTGCTAGTGGGAGTCCTTGCCGTTTCCTAGAAGTTGGCTTGGGTAGTTTCTTGGTTTGTACTGTGACTGGTGAGGATCACATTCTCATACACGTGGTGCCCTCCCTGCTCTGGGAAGGTGGTGTCTGTCCTTAGCTACGCTGTATTAAAAGTAATTATTTCTGCAGTGCATCATGGTATATGTGTGCATATGTGATGCCATATAAGTGGAGCAAATGCTTTGATGTTGTGTTACGACTCCATGTGCATAAACAGAAGCATTTACTCATAGAGGAGGAAAATCTTCTGAGGACGACACAGGTAATTGCTTTCAGTGGGTTGGTCACAGATGCTATGTGGGGTTTTGGCATGAACATCGGTATTGTTAGACCTCTAAAGGACGAGAGGCTGCCAGTTGGCAGTTCCTATCCCTGAGGGATGTTTTTTCCCAGCCGTTTTCTCAGCGCAGGATAGACCTCGCCAATGATCTTCACTGGCTGTGGGGTGTTCTTGTGCTCACCCTTCCTGCTGTCCTTGAAGAAAGCCCAAATTTCTTCCAATACTCGAACTGATGACAGATGGTGGCATTTGGGAGTGAGATGAGATGTGATATCTGGCAAATGATTCAGGCCCTTTTGTTCTTTTTCCTGCAAGCTTTCCTTTTCTATTCCACTTCATGTTTCCTTTTCTGCATGCAACGGTTCCTGAGCTTAAGCTGTGAGCTCATGTGTGTCTGTGGACTGCTCTGAAGGGGTCTGTGAAAAGTGATCAGAGAAAGGAAACTTGCTGGAAGGTCTAAATCCGTTGTAGTGTGCCTATACCTTGAATGGAAAACAGTTAGACACCCGCAAATCATTAAAAAGGAGTGAATACCACTGCTACAGAGAGTGAGACAACACTCTTCTCCCTGGTATTTGAACTATTTATTTCTAGTGGTTAAACCTGGTGTCGCTCGCTTGTGTTTATTTTCTGAATTTGAACTGAAGCATGTATGTGTGCCTAGCAAAAAGGGGATGGGTCAACTAGGGTGTAGTTTTATAGCAGAACTGGGAACACTTAAACCATTGCAAGGGCTATTTGTAGGCCGTGTAAGTTCACCCCACATTGCGCTAGACCTTTTTGTGGTGATTGTGTGACTCCCTGCTTCTTCCCTGAGCACTGACAATTCAAGGAGCCTTTAAAAATGCAGGTAAGGAAAGGAAAAAGTTGAAGCAATAATGAGTTTCTTTTCCTGAATGTTTTAAACCAAAACACATGCTTCCTTCTCCTGTTGCTGGGATTTCGCTGAAACCCCTTCAGCAAGACATTGTTGAACAGAGTGACTTGTCATCTGTCCTAGCAGAAAGGAATCCTAATCAAATGCAGTCCAGTAGCATGCTTTAGAACAGTCCTTACATTTCTAACAAAACTTTGAAAGCATATTTACTCTATAAACAAAAATGTCTGTAAACAAAAATGTTCCTTTCTTTAAAAAAAAAAAAAAATCCCAATACACTACAGTTGCTTTACCTTCAGGCTAATAAAAAGTTGCTGCCAATTTTTATACACTCCAAAGTCTGCTTCAGCTTTCTTTGTTCTTTGCTGAAATATTTTGTATGAAGTGCTTTGATGTGAAAAGGAGAAGCCTTGTGGGCTTAACTCTTCCTGGTTGTCCCTACTGCCATCAGTCCTGGTGATGTGGTGTGATTGAGGCTGGCATGACTCAGCTGAGTGGTAGTTCGCAAATGAGAAAAACCAGGCTGGACATGATTTATCAATAGTTGTAGATGCAGAGGCTGGAAAGAAGAATGAGATCTGAATGGTTTTAGAGGCTTACAGATGTGTTTGCACAAGTTACTGTGCACCTCTGAACACAGAGGTTCTGGAAAGTCCTGCAAGAACTAGAAGTGAAGGTTCTTCCACTCCTGAAGTGGGTTATTGCTTGATAGCCCACATCAGCACTTTTTTACCCAGTGACCTTCTGCAAATCCCCTTCCCTCAGTCAGGTCAAGGTCAGAATAGAAATTCTGTGGAACAAAAACCTCTTGGGGACTAATGTGACTGGAAGGCAAAGGAGCAGCTGAGGCATAAACCAAGGGTGGCAAGGAGATGAAATGTCCCTGCAGAAGATAGGGACTTGCACGTGGAAGCCACAGCTGAGGGCACACCTGTATGCATGTGTGGGCAGGAGGCTCTTGCAGGTCAGTGCCGACTGACCTGGCATGTGGCTGCTTTGAGCAGGGCACAGAGCGCAGCCCAGCAGCAGCTTGCAGTTGCACTCATGTCCACCCCTGCCACTCGGAACAAGAACGCTCGGGCTTTCTGCTCTGCACTATGATCAGTTTTGTCTTTGCTTTTCTCCCCAGCATCATCCTTCGCTTCAGGCTGAGTCACCCACCCCAGCAGGGGCTGTGGCACTGGCAGTTCTTCTCCTGGGCACGTTTAAGCACAAGCCCCATTTCAGTGCTGAGGTTCCCAAGCAGCAGCATTAAGGTTTGCGGCTGGAGCTGGAGAAGCCATGCCCAGCATGCAGGCAAGTGTGCAATCACCACTGGTGGCCAAGTGCAAGCCTTGTGTAGCGTGTGACATTTGGCAAGCCTGTGATGCAAGGCCACTGTGTCCTGCAGGGATTAGCTGCTAAAATCTATTGGAGCTCATCTCCAAATTGAGCTACTCTGGCTATGGGTGCCTCGGAGGCTGGACCACAGCTGTGAGTAACCATTAACGTGGTGGAAGACTGTGTTGTGTGACCTCATGCTTTGTGTTCAGGAAAGCTCACAGCGTCAGCAACATACTTCTTTTAATACTATATTTTTTCCCCTTCCCTCTTCTGTTAATAGAGATAATGGATGTGTTTGCATATGCACAAGAGACGTGTTCCTCGTGTGCATAACCTGAACATCCAGGAGTGGCTGTGCCCCATTTTCTAATCAGTACTTACAACCTCGAGTCTCAACAACTTTCAGTAAGTTTTGTTAGAGTCAGTGGGACTGACATTCATTGGATATGAAAGTTAGGGACTGTTGGTTGCTTAATTCAAACAGTACATTATAGTTAGGTGCATGTATTAACCCCAGAGAATCAGCACAAAGCAAATACAGGTAGAAGCAAATATGACATTAATGCGGTCATGGAGGCCCCCAGCTTTTATTAACAGCAAAGCTCGAGCTCTCGATGGAAAAGCTTTGTACACTTGCTCACTTGTCCAAGATTGATCAGATTTACATCTACAAGAAGGATATAGTATTTATTTCTGCATGTTGCCCATAGGGATACAAAGAAGAATTTAATAGGCTCATCTGGAATGGAAATTTTGATTTTTGGACTGTCAGACCTAGTCATATATATCTATAAATACAAATTTTTATATATATATATATCAACACAACAAACAAAAAATCCCTAACCATTAGTAGGAGACCCAAACTGCTTTCTAACACGAAGTAAGAAGACCCTCACTCTGCATTGTATCTTGCTGTCATCCATTGGCTTAAACTTCACTTGTAAATGGGAAGAGAACAAGATCGCTTGTAGCCCTCACCTCTCTTGACCACTGTGGGAGAAGGGGGCAGCCTAAACCCTGTGCAATGGCCAGGGAGCAGTACATGCTGGCACTTTTGAGTTTTCTATGCCATGTGTTAAAGAAAAAAAAGTGTACGGTGTAAGCAAGTAGCTGTTGCTGTTAATCCTTTCTGAAGTGACTACTGGGGGAAGACAGTTACGAAACACAGTATTCAATATGAAAAACACCAATTAAAACATCCATTTCAGCATTCCATCTGTGCAGGTTTTACGCATGTAGCTTGATTTAACTGCCTTTACAGCTGTGTTGCAACCCACCAGCGTTTTGTGCTTTTAAATAAGAACTATGTTACTATGTTTTCTCATCAGCATGTTGTCAAGATGGCAGCATCCAATATAGAATCTAGTTAGTTTTCTGCAATGCTGGGTGTCTTGGATTTCTCCGTTGACTTTTCCCCTTTATAATGGCAGTATTTCACATTGCAGTGCTTCCTCTGCTTTCTAATATTACAAAGCTCAAGAAAGGTAGATGAGACATGCCAGCTATTTTAAATTAAAAGCAACATTGATCTGTTTTTTTTTTTTTTTCCTATTTCCTGGTCTGTGGAAGATTCATATTGTTATCTGTGTACCATTTGGATTTACCTGAAATAATAATTAGTCATCGTATCTTAAGGCCAACAGTATTCAGCAAATAAACCAGCCATTAAAAAGTGAAGGCTTCTTATCTTAAAGGAAATAATAATTGTAATAATTAGTCACTGTCTTAAGATTTACATGTACTGCATTTCCGGAATATTTTACCAAGAAATTCTGTTTTGTAAAGAAGGCAGAACTGTTTTGTTCCAGGCAACTTCTAGTAAGAACAATAAACATCAACCAGTGCTTCTCAGATTTCCTGAAATTTCTTAAGAGAGTTTCTTTAGAGAGAAGAATAGTGTCTACCTGCTTGTTTTAATACAAAGACATAGGAACTTTTGTCATTATGTCATAAGACTGAGTTTTCAGCCTTCTCCCGCTCTTGCCACTGCCTTCATTAAAAAACAAAAAAGCTCTCCAAAACCCAAAGCCAACCAACCAAAAACCCCACAGCCAAATTACGACAAAAGACCCCAGTGATCCCTCTGCTCAATGTAAAGTCAGCTATATAAGGTTTCAAATTTCTTATAAAAAATAGTCATATCATATCGGGCTCTGTCCCTTCTCTACTCTCCATGCTACAGACAGGAGGAAGTTTCAGCCACTCTGGGTTGTTTTGGTTTTGGTTTTGTAACACAGCACAGGTATGATCTACAGTAAAAAGAAACAAAAAGAGAAAATTCCTCCTGACTCTTTCACCTTTGTAGCTGTAGACAATCCTCTGCATAAAAGTTTAATGGCTTAAAACTCAAAGTGCTCATTGGTCAGATGCAGATTTGGATGTGTCAGGTGCTAGCGTGGAAAAGCTGCTGCTGCATTTTTGCTTCCTGTTAATAAGCAATGGGTATATTTAGGAAAGTACTGAAAATGTGTTGAACAAATCAATCAGCAAGAGGTTTTTTTCACCCTATCTGCTTTTTTTTTTTTTATGCTTGCTGGGGAGCCCAGCAGTGTTATCTGGATAGCATAGGGGAAATCCATGCATGAATTAATAACAACTACTGTAATTCCTTGGAGATTCCCAGTTCACTTATTGCCCTGTGGCCTCACATGAGACTTTGCCGGCACCGCGTAAGCAATGCCCTGTCTTGCTCCTTGCCTGCCTTGTGCCACCCTGCCCTGGCACCCGTCTTTCCCCACACTGGTACGGAGGTGACAAGGTTGGGGGCCCCAGTCTGTGGCTGGGCCTCTTACTACATCCTCTTCTGGGAATGCACAGCACACTGAGAGCCTCTCTCCTCACCTGCTGGGCGTGGGAAGGAGGCTTGTGTGCCTGATGCAGGAGTGCACGAGCCATTAAAGCCCTATTTCCAGCTCTCCGTCTGGCTTGATGTGTCTTCTCCTTTGCTTGATTCCCCTTTGTGCATGCCGCTTGTGCTTTGGTACAGCGTCCAATGCTCCTGCTCTGGTCTGGGTTCTGACACCTCGTGTCACGCTAACAGAAGTGACAGGTGCCAGGCTCTCCCCGCAGATGTCACTGGCATAGTATGTCTTGCTAAGCAAGGTATGCAATTGCACCGAACAGTTCAGTAACATGAAACAGAGAAGTCATTTTCCTGTTACAGCTCTTGAGGAGGTACAGTACCCTCCCCATTCCCACACTCATCCTTCATTGCTCGGTGAGAGGTGTCGCCTCTTTCTTCCACTGGCATAGTCAGGCCTGCATACCTTGTGTGCATCTTGGCTCTTTCTGTGATTGTCATCAAGAACCCAGTTGATCTTACTTGCCTGAGGACAATTAACATGTGCAAAGACTATTGGTGTTAGCCTATTTTTAAAAAAATGTATTTTTAAATAAAATAACCTATTTTTCAAAAATATAGATCACATCAAAGTTGCAAGAGATGAAGAAAGGGTCAGGAAATTGTGCTCCCTGGTAAGCAATGAACAGCATTGCAAGCGTGGCTGCCGCTTTACTCCTGAGTGGGAGATATTAGGGCTGAGAAGGTATTTCACCACTCGGACGTTCAGTCCTTTCCACTGCCCTGGGGAGCGGGGTGGTGGTGAGAGGGCTACCTGCTGCCCTTGCTGATCAGCTCCCCTTCATAACAGCCGACCTGCAGGAGCGAGCCTGGCAAAGGCAAACACACCGAGACACGCCGACAAGCTGAGGGACCTGGCTGCGGCTGGCAGTCACCAGCACACAGAGAGAAGGAAGTGTTGTGACTGAGGTTTTAGCTTGCTTTTGCCATCTTTCCCTGCTCCTGAGGCAGGGGAGGCAGGTGGGCAGATAGTGTCACTGAGGCTGGGAGCTGATCCCACCCTTGCTCCCTCTAAGCCGTGGAGGACTTCTGTGGACACAGCTGCCAGGAAAGCCAACCTGCACTCAGGTTTTACTGGCAGTGCTGCTCCTGAGCTGGTCTACCCAGTTCACAGCACTGTGCCATCTAAAGTTGCACAGCCGCTACCCACACCCAGCTTATGTTGGGCGGGCTCCCTGTTGGGACAGAGCAAGCTCCTATCTGCCTGCAGCGTATCACGTAGACTCAGCCTAGTCTCATCTGCCTGAATGAGGGCCTCAAACCAAAGGGAGTTTAGACCTAGGGAGCACTGACCGCTTGTTTTTAGCCCTGGCAGGAGGAAAGCCAGGTCCTCTCAGAAGAGACACAGCTGCACTGCCCCTGCAGCGGGTGGTACTTTAATGAGCCCTTACTCACCCAGGAGGTGGTGAAGTGTGCGAGCATGACCCTGTGATGACATTTCTGCCCTGCTCCCCAGGCAGTAGTAGTCACTGATTTCCAGCTCACATGCCTGTGGTTAGTCAAGTACATCCCCATTTACAGGAAAAGTCTTTCCTGGGGAGGGTAAAGGCAGCCTGTGTTTTGCCCCAGCACGCTTTGCTTTGTCCCTGTGAGTGTAATGGGCTCTTTGCACTTAGCTGAGCTGAGCACAGTGTTCCCAACTCAGCTCATCTACTTACAATAAAATTATGTAATTCAGAAGGAAAACATATCTAAATTATCCTGATTTAAAAGCAACAGATAAGCCGAACATGCAGGAGTAACATGAGGCCCAGCAAGATCTAGGGGAGGAAGGGAAAGTCTTTCTGGATCCGAGGTTTCAGCCAAGCTCCTCTGAGAAGCAAACAGATCACCTCTGTACAGAGCTATCTAGCAGGCTTCTGTCCAGGTGTAAGGGAGCTGCATCAGCCCCTGCATATGCTGCCATGGGTTGGATTGGTGCAATCAGCAAATTTGTTCTGAACTACAGCAGAAGAAACATACTGTAACTGTCACTGCCACAAGCAAAGCAAGAAACTTCAGCTGAAAAAATGCAAATGGCTTTGCAGCGGCAACTTCATTTTGGAGAAATGTAATTAGTGTTTTAGTGATTGGGTTCTGCATCCCTGTGAATTTCCCAACTTGTGTCTCCGATCTCTTGGTGACCAAAGCTGGCACCAGCACAGTGTTCACACAGAGGTTAATGAGTAGGACCTACATGAGGAATGAAGGCGGGAGGAGGACTCTGCTGTCCCTGCAGTACGTTCAGTATTGCCAGAGTGCTGCCATCATTTGCATGCTCATCCTAGGGCATTTATTGCACCATTTGAATTCATTTGTGTCCTGTTTTGGGTTATGCGGTCAACTTCTTGAGGTAGAAACCATGCTTCTCTTAACATTTGCAGACTGCCCACCATTTCGGGGCTATGGTGGTATGAAATCTTCTTCCAGCAGAAAGTAACGTGGGGCTAGAAGTGAAAAGAGAATTAATGACATCTACTTTAACTTCTCTTAGGAAGAGGAGACACCTGTTTCCATTTTATGCTTATAGATGTCTGTTTTCTGGTAGAACATGGTTATCCCTGGAGGAAGCTGGATGAATTTTAAACTGAGAGGCTTCCAGTGAAATGTTACTGGTTTACATACCCATGTGGATAACCACTGTAGAATTGTCCTTATTAGAGCTAGACTGAAGAAGCAGTGTTTATATTTGGTAGATACAGTTTAAGATTTGAGGTCAGGGTTGCAACTGAGCCAAACCATTTGGGATGATTCACGTTGGAGATCCTCACTAGGATCTGTGATTACAGAATTGTAAAATTGCCAACGGGTTAATCTCAACTTGATCTAGAGGAAGAAAATACTGGAAAAAATTCATGGTAGTCTCAGTGTTGAGAGGGCATGCATTGGCTCCATCTTTAACTGTTGTGGTTTTAGTGGCCATGCAGCTTGCTTGTCTTTCTGGGGAGCTGCATCTGTGGGACCACTCAGAGCTGGAGCCTATGGGTGGCTGAGGCACTTTAGTTATGGAATCATATTCCTGGCAGAGACATTTGAAGTGATCAGGGGCTTTTACAGGTATATGATAGTTACAAAAGTTGTTTATTGCCAGCAGCATGTAATCACTGAGAATAGTGGCTATTATCCTCCCCACCCTGCTAACTCCTTAAGGATCAGAAAATGTAAAAATTCTGAGTAATTTTCTTCTCTGATCTTCACTTGGCAGTTCTTTAATGCAATGGTTGTGCAGTTGGGAGTGAGGAGACTGATGTGGGTGTCATCCGAGGGATTTCAATGTGTTTTGCAAAAGGATAATGAAATGGCCTGCTTAGTGCAGCATGCTTCCAAAGATGGAGAGTCCTTTCAAATGATTAGTCCCCTTCACCTGTGAAAAGACAGACATCATTAATATTCTTCTAAGACATTTTGAACAGTAAGTACCAGCAGGAAATGTGAAGCTCCTATATGTTTCCTTATTATGCTGCTTTTATGTACATGAGAATACATTTAGATGGGCTAAAAAGGGGTTCTTAATGGAGTAGAGTAGATAATAATATAATTCTGGAAAAATGAGAAACTGGAGAAGATAAAAGCTTTCAATTTGGACAGTGTGGGAAATGGATGGAGGTGATGCAAGCTAATGAACCTGTATTTGGGCAGAAGAGGGTATAATCATGTCTGATGTAAACACTACAGCCATCACATAGCATAAAACGGTACAGCTGTTAGGCCTGCGCATCTGCCATTCTTGCAGGCACTGAATGCTTAATTGGAATTTTGCCTAATGAGGCCGGTATGAAAATTTGTATGCAAATCTAACTGCCAAACCTACTTTGTTAAATGCTGTATTGCAACTTGCAAAACACACCAATAGCATGAAGGCATTTAACTCTTGCATCCAGGTGACCAGTGCTTCTTATTTCCTGTGTTGGTTACTTGGCAGTAGTGTCCGGCATTTTGTTCCTTAGTTAGGGCCAGCATAGTCAGTTTTATTCTTTACATGCAAAGCCCAGGTGAGGGGTGCCAATCTCCTATCTCCCCCTGCCTTTGCAATGGCAGCTCTTACCTCCACTACCTGGAAGTGCATGTTGCATGGACCCCATGCAACAGGAGGTCCTCAGCAGGGACTCTACTGCCCTTCCTGAGCCTGGTACCCCCTGGTCTTAGCAGCACTGGCAGAGCAGACGTGTGCAGCCTCAAACCTGCGACCCCTTCCCCCTCTCGAAAGGCTGGGGGTGAAGCTGGGGCCATGAGATGGGGATTTTGGGGGTGCCGGGTTTGCTCTTCCTTTTGCTATAGCTGCATCCCTGCTGCCCGGGCTAACCCTGCCCTGGCAGCTGCCAGCTTCCCTATGTGTTAGTGTTGACAGCAAGGTCACAGCCGTGCTGCTATCCCTAGCGGTATCATGCCTCGGTCATTGCCATGTCTACCACCCAAAACAAGGTGAGCTGTGCAACTGTGGTGCCTTAAGGGGGCTGGCCTTACTGGGAGCGGAGACTGGAGCATGAGCTCCCCTTCTTGCAGACCAAAATGCTCCTGCTGCGCACTGAGGGAAATGGTAAATGGGTTTGGCTGCAGGTTACCCTCTAATGCCTACTGTGATGCCTCCTCCTCCTCTGGGCAAGGAAGAAACAAGGAGCCCCACAGCACAGAGCATCCATGGCTATGCTGCCGGTCACCTGGCAGTAAAAATACAGCAACAGTTGGGATAGTAGAGTAAGGGCAGCATGTGCACACATACCCAGGGCTAAATCCAGGCACTTTTATCTTCTCTTGATTATCTGGCTTGTTTACAGAGAAGCTGATTTTCCAGGAAACTGGTTGGAGCACCTGCCCACAGCTTCAGGAAGACTGCACTGTGTAAATGCACATTCTGAGGGTGAATTCTGATATAACTTATGGTGGTGAAACTAAATTTTTACTGAGCTCTAAAGAAGACAGGGCTCAAAAAAGAAACTTAAAAAAAATCAGGCAAACCCTATCTGGCAAAGAGGCTTTGATTTTGACCCCACTGTACGGAGAACAAATCGTCCTGGGCAATGCAGTGCAGGATTCACCTCTTTTTTGAAACAATGTCCCAGGGGTTGTTACCCTCATTTACAATCTGCAAACACCATTCTTACTCTGCAAACTTTGAGTTCCTCTTGTAAGTCACGCCACTGAGTCCCCCTCCGTGTGCAATGTGGCTTTCAAGATGATGATTGTCTCCCTAGTTAAATTATAACGACTGGGATGAGAAAAGACCTTTGTCCTAGAGATAAATTCAAAGGTGTTATAAGGTTATTACACTGGAAATAATGGATTTAATCTCAGTTTTGAAAAAAGTAAGCCTCCTGAGTTAGCCTGTATACTTGATGTTTGAAAGAAAGAGCTCTGCCATACTAATTGGTGCAAACTTTTTATATTAATCAGCTTGTATTTCAGTTTAATTTTATGTATATTCATGCAAAAGACACATGTTGAGCCTCAATTCTGTACACCACCTAAAGGAAGCTATATGAATGCCTATAATTCAGTGCAGTTCAAAACTGCGAGTGGCACTATCTGTGTGTTCACAATTTTCCCCTTAGTCAAAACAGTTACATAAATACATAAATAAAATAAGATGTATGCATAGGAATGCATTTTTTCTGCTTTTTAAATGTACTTGCCAGCAGATGAAGCAGGATGACCTGTCATAGCCCTGTCTCATGAAGGTGCTTAGCACTGTGCAGAGATCAGGCAGCAGCTGATGCTTTCTGCACGGGTGGAAATGGCAATATGAAGCACAGGTCAATGAATAAATCACCGTACAGGATGAATAAATGAAACACTATAAATAAAGGGGAGATTCTTGTACTTTTTGTCCACCCAAGTCCTGCAAACCAGGATCTCCCTGCATGCAGGCTGCCCTCCAGATGGAGATGAAACTTGCCACCCTTCTCTGGCAGAGCGTGGGTAGCCTCCGGCGTGGCTCTGGATGACACAGCCTTGACTCACCTTCCCTAAAATGAGTGGCATGTCCTCTAGAAGCAAAGGAGCTAGGACAAGTCACTGCAGCTGGAGATCTGCCCTTGGCAACACACACAGTAGCCAGCATGACGAGGAGGATCAAAGTCTTGAGTGAGGGAAAAAAAAGAAATACAGCCTGGAAGAAATGAAATTGTCATTTATGACATGCACATCACCCCGGTGAACTTTCTGAAGTACACAGTGTTTTAGACTTGTTATCCTATAACCTTTAGGAACATATTATTCAGCTCTTCCCCAAGATAAGCAGCTATCTCCCTGCAGCCAAACCCTGCTGGCTGG
Source organism: Pandion haliaetus (assembly GCA_013401275.1). NCBI lineage: Eukaryota > Metazoa > Chordata > Aves > Accipitriformes > Pandionidae > Pandion > Pandion haliaetus. Next base: position 87,388 of record VYZV01012168.1, on the reverse strand, counting down.
CCCTGGTGGCACAGTGCGAGTCCCGGTGCCCTGGACGGCGCTGGGAAACGGTGGGGTGACAGATGTCGGTGGGGAAGGAGGCACCAAACTCCTGGTGTGAGTGGGATTGGGGCCCACTGGTACCCATGCCAGGCTCTTCCCCGCGTTCTGGGGTGCACTGGCCTCCTCTTGGGTGCAAGGCACTTACCCGCTGCCCACACAGCTCCCCTGGTCTGACCCCCATTCCCTGCCCCCTGCCATCCTCTGCAGGGCCTCAGGGCGACAGAGGAGGGATCCCAGCCACAGCCTTGGCATCGCCTGTGGTTTGAAATCAAATTAGGCAGGTTGTTTCAAAGCAGGGCAAGGAAACATGATGGAAAATCTTTCTAATAGGGGCATTGTGGGTTGGTTTGTTTCAAGGATTTCACCTAAAATTAATAACATTTTTTTGAAGGGAAATAAGAGCTAAAAAATGAAGCAATGCATAAGCATTGCTCTGAATGTTAATTTTATTTAGCTGAGGATTTTTTTAGTAAAGAAAATGAAATTTCAAGCTTTCAAGTTAGTGCCGAAATTTGGGGGCGGGGGGGTAGGAATTTGCTCATCAAACTGAAAAATCTCTTATTCCTGTAACTTTCATTCTCGAAGCTGTGAGGCTGTCAGAGGCTTTTCCCCACCGCTCCCCTCCTTCCCTTCATTCACGAACCTGGGGGGCCGTGGGGGCAGACATGGCTGAGGGGGCAGGCTGGGGTCGGCAGCCAAGAAACTCCCATGGGGTTGCTTTGACAATGATGGTGGATCAGGGCCTCCACCAGCGCCAGCAGCCTGCTGCCTGCCATCTCCTGGGGGTTCAGGGCCCATGGCAAGAGCTGTGCTGCCGCTGCCTCCGTGCTGCCTGGGCTGCTGCTGAGCCACCCTGCACGGTGTGGGCACCGGCTCTGCCTCACCATCTGCTTTCCAGAGGCACAGGTCTACTTGTAGGCTATGTTTATAGTTAAACTACAACAGGGGATTTCAGCCTCCGGTGCCATTTTATGTGGTCCCAAATGTGAAGGCCTGACAAGGTGGCTTTTTTGTGACAGAAAGTCCGGATGATCCCCAGGCACTGACTGCATCGGTACGCAAACATGGCTGCTATGTTTTTAGCACATTGATTTGAAAAGCAGGCCAAGCGCTGCAGGGCCAGATAGAAAAGTGTGTGAAAAAATCCCATTTGGCCCCCAAAAAAAAGCTCCCCCTCAAAAAGCAACCTCAACCAGCTTCCCTGATATGAAGCTGGAAGGAGCAGAACGGCCTGAGAGACAACGTCCCGTTCATGTGGCCTTCCCTTTGCCAGTCATTTGGATTTACTTTGAAGCCCTTGCAATGCTGGCTGCTGAGGGCGGTCGTGGCTGGGAGCAAGAGCTACAGCGCTGAGTGCAATGCGGCCATCAGCAACAGGCCTTTTGGGGGGGGACATTTTCACCTCTCGGATATGGGAAGCAGGAGTGGCCAGGCAGCAGATGAGCAGCTGGAGACACCATGCCAGGAGCAAGCTGTGCATACCTAAACACTAAAGCTATCTGGGAAAGCCTGGAAACAAGCCCATACCTGAGGCTGAAAAATTATAAAGGGATGCTATGTCCCCATACCATGTGGTTCCCTGGCTGCCTATCCCTCTGACTCGGCATGTTGTCCTGTTTTAGGCCAGGCCAGGGACAGGTCTGGATCTGCCTTTCCACTGAGGTGCATGCATATCTAATGGTTTATAGCTTAGTTGTCCATACACAAGTCCATTACTTATGGGTGCTTTAGAGCATTCTTGTGTGCTATGGGGCAGCTGCAAAGGCTGGCAGTTCTCCAGTAGCATGAGTGCTGTGGGACAAGCTGCCTTCCAGGGGTTGAGCAGGGGAGGTATTAACTGGGCATGCTAGAAGGCATGGCTTGGGCACACAGATTTGAGGACAATTTATCTGCTTTTGTGTTGATTTTCTTGTTGTGTTTTTCAGCCTGGAGCACGTCCCAGCTGTTCTGAGCCCAGAACTCCATAAGCGGGCTGAAAGCAAGCTGCTCTTTTCGTCTAGAAAAGCCCCTGTCACCTTGGGGCTTCCTTTAGGGCAGAGGATCTGCCGGGTCTGTCAGCCAGGCAGTAAGTGTGCTTCCACGCAGTTTAGAAAACAGAGATTTTTTTTCCTTGTAGACACTATAGCAAACGTTGGCTGTGACAGGACTAGTTTACACTTTCCAAACCCTCCTGGTTCTAAGTTGTCTTGCAACAGAGCCAACAGTGGTATTACAAAAATGTCTACAGATAGCCATTTTGTGTGTGTGCATGTGCGTGAGTATACCTGTAATTCCTGATTACATGCCAAAATAGTCAGAAAGCTCTTTTTGTGTGTGTGAGGTGATATGAGAAGTATGACTTCTCACTAGCAAAGAGCCAGATCTACTACAACATGATCACAAAGAAAGAAACGTTTGACTTGTTGGTTACAGCTTCTTCATTTATGAGGATATCTAATAAATTTTTTGGCCAGAAGTTTCTGTGAAGACATACTTTCTGAAAATGGTAACTGTTGGTTCTTGCAGTGAGGAGCATTTTACATCTGAATACCAGAAGGTGCTTTACAGAGGTGGGTCTCTCTCTGAAAGGAGGGGGAAGCCCTGGCTTGGTGACTTGCTCTAGAGAGTATTTGAAGCCAGTGTCAGATCTGGCTTTATTATTAAGGCTTACTGGTTTCTTGCACTATCATAGCATGCACACACAGACCAGGACTCCAGTGCATCAGTTTTTCAAACCACAAACTTTACCTCTGCTTTGGCACTCCCCTGGAGAGCTGAGAAAAAGGAGAGATTGCCCACTGCACTGCCATGTTGCCTAGAAAAGCAACATCCAAGCTGGTTTAAACATACTTCAGAAAGTCTTTTCTTCACTTTGCTGGTGCTGAACAACCTTAATTGCAAGGACGCTGCATGGCAGATGGTCGTGCATACAGAAAGGTGGTCCACAAGGGCAGGACCTGCCTGGTGTCCTCTGGACTACAGCCTGGAGCTGGGATGTGCCTGATTCCAGAGCAACCTCTTGGAAAGCAGTTTTTTTACATTGGGAGTCAGAGCAGCAGCTGGATGGCCCTACATCAGGCTGTCCTCTCACATGCATCCTTCCTGCAGGCTGGGGCTGAGCGCTCCTTGTCACTAACAGGCATGTTGCTGTGTATTATACACTGCCTTGCTACAGGGAAATCAAGGAGATGATAGTGCGGGAAAGAGGTAAATATGGGGAGATTTTGCATTAGTAGGGCAGGTGATGTGCCCCACTATATCTGCTCTTCTCACAAAACCTTCACAACAAAACAGAACAACGTGACAGGAGAATAAAAGCCTGTATGCTCTTAATACCACAAACCAGGCACAAAGGTAAGACTTGTTCTTCAGATGTTTGCAGAGAGAAGGGGCAGTTTGCAGTAAAAGCCCACTGTTTAAACAGGAAAACTGAATACTGCTTGACAGTGCTTCTCCTGATGGGCTCATATTCCACACCAGCACTCTGCTTTACTCCCATATGGAGCAGATGCTGTTATTATTGCTGCTCAGAGGCAGCACTGAGATTAACAATTTCTATGTACAGATACTTCTTTGGCATTACATAACCCGTGTGTTTAACATGCACTAAATTTTCATTGCAAATTGGCTGCTGTGGGGGTATTCACATTTCTAAAAAGCTGTTTCCTTCCCAAGACATGCAGTTATAGTATAGCCTTAGTTTGATCTGATTATGAGAGCCATTCTAAAAGATGAAGTGAATATGGGGCTGTGGGATCTCATAGTTTTAAAAAAAATACAAAGTAAAATCCCAGGGCTCATCGTTAGTTTTCCAAGCTAAATAGCGTGGAATAGTTATGAACTTTGATCACAAGTATAGGAGTAGCAATGTAAGGCTGGGATGCATGTGGCACTATCATGATGCTGAAAAGACACATGCAGCAGCTCATATAAAGTTCTTTGTAAGGCACCTACCGTAAGCTGAAACAACACTGAGATATAATATTCACTCTTATTCATTGGATTAGGGAGAGAAAAGATTAAATCACACTTGAGACATCTGTCTGGCTGCCTCAGAAAACTTCATTTTCATGCTAAGTGTAGTTTTAAAATGTCACCCTGAAAATGTGTGACATTTTCATGGGCTGATTGCCAAGATTCTTAAATCTGTTAATTTGCATATGAATCACAGCATCAAATATTATGGAAAAAGTATAAGAAACTAGAATTATGAGAGAGTGCCTTGCATTCCCCTTGGTTAAACATATGTTGGGAGGATTGTCTTTAGAAATTTAATATTACAAAGGCAAATGAGATGAAAAAATGCTGTGGTATTCCCATTTATACCAATAGCTGGTTGTGACTGCATGAGTTCTTTCTTACAGCTGTCTGTGAATAGCAGCCTGGATGTTACCTGTTCTTTCACTAAGCTGCACAGCACATTACAGCATCATGACAGTCACTAGTGCAGCCCTGAGGAAGGGCTGCATTCCCTTCTCCATGTCTCTGATGCAGCTCCAATAATGTCAGCAGGGTTTCACCAACAACTTCTGATCATGTCTCTCCAGCAAACGGTTTTCAGGTTGCTCTTAAAAATGATGGAGCCAAAACAAGCACCAAGGGCCATCAATTCTCAAACTCCCATGGACTTCAATTAGAGAAAGCTAAGGAGCCTGTACTGTGCAATTAGCTACTGTACGCCAGGGTCCATGACAGCTTGTGGGAGTTAAGCACATGTATGAATACTTGTTGGATTAGGGTTTATGGTTAGAGAAAATCCTTCTAACTGAAGAAAAACTTCCTATCAGGATGTAACTCTTAAACAGTTTTAGTGGGAGGAGGGTGCAGTCAAGTTCCTATGGCAGGTTTTCTCATCTAATGTCACTAGCTCAGTGCAGGACTTGGCATAGCCAAAGCAATTGTTTGTAGCTCCTGCACAGCACATCTGCTTTGGGAGCCGATTTGTGATGAAAATCCACTTGAATGGGGATGGTAAATTTGATTTACTTGTGAAAAAGAAGTGAAGAATTCCACAGCGGAATGATCTGGGTCACAATGTACTTTGGATTACAAGATTTAGTACAGAAAAAAGGCCCAAGCCACATAATTCAGATCCAACTTTCAAGCATCAAATGTTTGAGGTTAATCAAAACTAGGGTTTAGTTCATCCATTCATGAAGATGTCTGTGTAGCTTGGAGCTGACCCTGTGCTTTGATCTCCCCATCTCCCTTGGGGTCCCCCAGGACTGTTCAAATCCAGGGATCAGACCCTTTCCCAGTTTGCAGCAGAAAACCCAAAACCACACAGACAAAAATCTGTTTAAAGGAGAAGGCAGCTTCGGCAGAAAGAGGCATGAACAGAGAGAACTAGTTGTGGGTCTGTCCTGGGTCTCTGGAAATGCGCAAGCAGGAGTAGGGTAGAGGGATGGATATTTCAAGGTAATATTGATCTCCCTGAGAGATCAGAGAGTAGCTGAAGTAATAAGTGTTTTGAGCAAAAGAAAGAGACCAAAGTTGGGAAATGGCACTGGGGGAGAAACAAGAGTTAAGCTCAGAATTAATGTGCAGAAACAACAGGAGAATAAATCTGAATTTCCAGAGCAGGAGGCAGGGTTAGTTGTTTAGTGGTGAGCTTGGTACTAGTCAGCTGCCAGAGGGGCTGAGCTTGCTAAGGTATTTCCTGGGTCATGGGGGGAAAGATTGGCCCACACCTGCTCATCTCTTTTTGAAAAACAAGCTAAGACAATGCATGTGGCTTTGGACTTTCCAGAGGCATAGCACTAGTGTTACCCTTATTGCCAACACACCTAGCAAAGTTGATGGGGCAGCCTTGGGAACAGAGCCAAGGAGGACTGAAGCAACATGCACGATGCTCTGCTGGCTGCATGCCTAAGGCTGCCAGTGCTGGGGGTGGGGGGGGTGGGAGGCAGCAAGCCAGGGTGCATGCAGATCACCGGTCTCAGCAGCCATGCCATGATGTGAACTGATTCTGTCTGCTGAAACCCTCAGGGAGGGCAACCTTTCCCCAGTGGGAGAAACCAGGAGCAGGTGAGAAGCGTGGCCATGGCTCACCTCTCATGGGCACAAGGAAGGGAGATTTCTTCCAGCCTCCCCTTTGGTGAGGTGGTGCACAGGAGTCGATCACAGTATTGCCTGCTGTCTGTTTGCATGACTGCAACTCTGGGCAGAATTTGGCTCACAACTTTTACAAAGTCATCAATGGAAGTGAAGCTCCTTCAGCGTTGTGCTTATACCACAAAAAATGTTTCCAAAGCTTCTCCTCTTAAGGAGAGCCAACCCGACCCTCTCCTTTACAGCCCCCTACCTTGTATTTGTTATGAAAGCATTTGTCTTTAGGAACAGAGACAGTTCTCATGTGAACACGTGCGCAAAAGAAAACAAGTACAACACCCATTTCTGTAGAAGAATATATTATTTAGCAGATAAGTTTAAAAGTAAAAAAAACTCTGTACATCTTTGAAGGTTTTTCTTGTTGTTGCTTTTTGCATCCATGAGGATAAAAATATGCTTGCACAGTGGTTTCAGCTTTGTGCTCCCTTCTTTGCTCATACTGTAGCTTTCTGTGATGTCTGGCTGTACCACGCCACAAAGCAAACCTGCAAACTCACTAAGGTTTCTTCTGATTTCTTCTAGTGTAGAAAAAAAAAATTGTATCCACTATGCTGGGCTTCAGAATGTACTGTGAACACTATAAAATTCAGAGAATAATACAGAGAAATGTGTCATTAGGGCCTACTAGGCAAACAAAAATATATGCCAGGACCCCTGTTAGAATATAAGTATCTGTTAAGCTATGCTGTCATTAGCGTACTGCTGTACACTTATATATAGTATCTTGACTAAACAACTTTTTCTTTTGTTTTTGGATGCCAGTGGATCATTTTCCAGAAAAGGCTCCTTGGCTAAACTCCGCTTTGTCTCTACAGACTGCGGTCAATATGGTCACCAAAAAGGCAAATCTGCTGAAGATTTGAGCCATGCTGCAACCTGTGCAATGTCTGCAGGAGAAGTCCTGCTGGGGCAGCTGTGGTGGGCATGCCAGAGTGAGGGGAGCTCTTGGTGCCCAACAGCAGCAGCACCTGTGCAAGCAGGCTGCAGGCTGTAGACAAGGCACCCAGGCAGGCAGCAGGCTAGCAGGGCATCCATGCCTGCCACCTCTCCGTGTACATGGTCCTCCCAGTTGGATTTTAACATGGCCACCATGTCTGTTTGGCAAATACAGCGTTTCTCAAAACCAGAATAACCTTGGGGTTCATGTTTTGCTCAAAGACTCTTTCGTCTCACTTTTCGGTACTGCTGGTGGTCAAACTTTCACTTTTCTTTTTCTGCAACTGAAATGAAGAGCAAAGCAGGATTAATACCCCTGACTCACACAGTACTGCTTTTCCACTGCTGCTGAGTTGAATGCTCATCTCTCCACGAGGCACGTGCAACATTTCTTTGGAAATAATAGGCAGCAGCCTGGTATATCACAGGCACTGTTTCATCCAAACAGCTCTGGATATATGTCCTGAGTAAACAGAACTCAGTCTTTCTCATCATCTTCCGTGCTAGGTTCTCAGATTATTAACTAACTCCTCTTGTTTCAGGATATTTCTGAATTCAGGCAGTTCCTATTTTCCTAAGACCTCTTGTGCCAATACACTGTAATTAAAGCTCCATCAGTTTGTATAAAATTTCTGTTTTGATAGCTTCTGTAAACCAGAAGTAAAATCTCGGCTCAACTTGAAAGATGAATAGGGCTCAGAAAGTCTGGCAGTCATATTTGAGTTCTTCTTCCCTCCTTTGAGAAATGCTCCTCTCTCAACTGAAGAATGCCTAAAAGACTTTCTTCTCCTTTGTACCTTAGTGCCTTCAAAGCATGTGCTCGTTGATTAACCAGCCTTAGTATTGGTGCTGCTTACGGGCTTTTCCTCCAAAACACTTGGGAGGAGGTGGGAGCTACACCGGAAAGCTACTATTCCACTCATCCAGCCAAGTATGATCGAGTGAATGAACCTTCATTTCTCACATAACAAACAATATCAGCAGAACTAGTTCTCCGGGGCACTTCACAATTTATTTTAATGACAGAGTGACTGATATATCCTGTTTACATGATAAATTTGGTCATGTCAGAAAACCCCTACACTGTGATGCCATTTGGGCAGGTTTTGTGAAGATGTGAAAGGAAGGTGTGCAGGCCCAATGTCACAGGCTGCAGGGTGCTGCGGAAGCCAGGCCAGCATGCCGGCTGCTGCACTGCAGGCACAGGGCACTTGCTCCCAGGACCTGGCCTTGGTCTCTGCCCTGCCAGGCTCCTGAGGCAATGCAGACGTGGTCGGAGACAGCAAATGAGGTTACATGTTTATCCTACTTCCCCTAAGCCTTGCATGTCAAAATAAGAGACACTCTGTAAATGGAGGTCCTCACTCAGCCTGGGCCAGAAAATGGCTTCATTGATTGTGTGTTTAATCCTACTGGGTGCTGTGTATAAGAGAGTAATTCCTCATAAATTTTCAAGCACATTCTTGATGAGAGACACTTGAGTGGAAGTTTCTTCCCAGGAAATAAACTTATGCATTGGTGGTGCAATGCCTTGAACTGCCCAACCTCAGGACATTTTGCTGCAATCTAGCCCAGGCTAACTCCTTCCCAAGGGAAGGCAGCTTCCTCCAGGAAGAGGTGTTTGCTAACGCGCACCCCTCATGTGGTTTTCTCTGGGTTTTGTGTCGAGGTCCCTCTCCTGCAAGCAGCTCCCTTCCCACGGCTGTACCTGTGTGGTGCCTGGTGGACTTTGCAAGGCCATGCTCTTGTGCCCACTTACATGCCTCTCTCCAGCCAGGTATAATGAGTGTGTTTCTCGTGATAATGATTACGCCATAAGCATTCCTACTGTTTTGGAATGAAGCTGCTATTAAATGATGATGTTTGACTTATTTAATCATAATGTTTGCTTTACCAATGATATATTTAGAGCTTACCTCTTTCATAGCATCATCGATCTGTTTTAATTCCTCATAGTGGTCCCTGGATTCCCAAAGGGGCTGGAGCATCACCTCCTCCACTTCTGGGAATAGCTAGATGAAAACAACAGAAAGAATATCAACATTTTCTTTTGTATTCATTAACTCGTACATGCTAGAAATGGGGTGAAAGGCAGGCTGTGAACTGTACATCCCCATTTCCCTGGCTAACTAAATGCCTGTCAGAGCAAATGCTGAAGCTCTGCACGCCCCCGCTTCTGATTCTGGCCTTGGGTGACTTACCTTTGTTACTGTTTCAAACATGGGGATGAGAACGAACTTCAGGAAGCCAATCTGTGCTGTTGGCTTGGTCACTTTATCACGGTCCATGAACGGTGCCACTGGAAGCCCCTCAGATTTTTCCCGGTCGCTCTGGAACAAATTCAGAGTTAACAAATACTAATCCTGGCTAGAAGCCTGTGAGGAGACTAATGTACTAAGCAGATTGCTAGGTAAAGAGCAGTAGCCTTCAGATACAGATCTCAGTGGTGTCTGAAGATAGCACAGAATAGCAATATGCTTCCCTTGGGCCAATGTATCCTGCTTTGTTGAGAGCAAGCATCTGAATAAAGTGAACTCTGTTCAGTTACATGTGCATAGCACTGGCATGAAAGTGTTCACCTCCAGGCTTACAGGGCAAATAGGCCACCTGATTCCCTTTGCAGACTCGTGGGACTTGTGAGGTAAAATACTTCAGAGCATTCAGAAAGGTGGTAATGGCTCTTGCTGCTCTGGAAGAGAAGGAGTAGGTCTTTGATTTCCTCAACATTCTCCAGAGAGTGATTATTTTCAGGTATTCAACCAGAAATTACATCTCCTTTACTAATGATTAAAACTCGTTCCGGCTAGCCAGGTCAACGGAGAATAGTTCCATTGACTGCAAAGAGTTTACCAAGCTACCTACTTGACCACATAACTCGCTGTCTCCATGTGGGTTCATGTGCAAGGAGGTCACAGACTGCGTGCAAAAACATATCCTGTAACAGACTTTATCTCTCAGTTATTGGGTCTTTCAGCACATAGTGCCTTTGCTGGATGGCCAAAACAGTAAGGCACACAGATGATACTGTAATTTTGAATAAAAAGCTGGAGATGCAGCGAGCTAGAAGTGTTTCTGACACATCATCTGAGATGTCTGTCTTTTGTGAGAAGCCCTCCATGGCACACACCCTGTCAAAGTATAGGCAAAACACACAAGAAATCTCTGGCATCTCCTCAGAGCACTGCAGCTGTGTGTAGGTTGAGATCACACTGCTGCAGCACGTCCACACTGCTCAGGAGCCTGTGTGTCAGAGGCAGCTGAAGGGCTGCTCTTCCAGGGATCCTTTTTTAAGCAATCAGAAACTGTGTTTAGCTGGGAATCCAGTGAGGAGCAATGGTTTGTGGAGCTTAAAGTCTGACTTTGCACACCTCAGCAAGTCTTCTGCTTTCTCTTCAGGGGAATGTTCACATGCAGTGAAAATTATCTAAACTAGTTCCCTTGTGGTATTTGATATAATTTACTTGACAACTTTCTCTTGCCACTGCTCTTGCCCTTTTGGCCTCAAAATCATTTACACATCAAACGAACTTGCAAGGCAGCCACTTTACAGAGAACAAGCTTCAGTCTGCTAGCATTAGGATTTCTAGGTTGCTATTGTCTTTCATCTGCAAATTGCAGTCAATTGCATTCACTTGCTTTCTGAACATCTTCTCTTGCTGACATCCTTCTCTGACTTTCTGTAAAAGAAGCCTTTCCATCCTAGAGCTAGACTGGGCTGTCAGACAGCAGAGCACCTGTAGCTGAGGTGGGATTCAGGAAGAGCAGCAATTTGTGCAATTGCATCTCTCCCTCATTCTTACCTGCATAAAATATTCCTCCAGTAAGCAATCTACCCAGGGCTCCGCTACTTCCATCGGGCGGACTTCGTTAGAGATATCACAGCATTTTATCAGTACCATCTTCAGCTGAAAGAGGACAATAATACTGCCATCTTAATGCCAGACCTTTTTCCCTTACCCAGAACCCGTGTCTTTACAATGCAGTGGGAGAATATGTTTTCAAACAGAAAAGACAGTTTGGATTCTTTTCCACTGTCTCAGTTACTCTGTCTAAATCACTTATCCCCTCTCTGCCTTGGTTTCCCTGTCTGTAGCACTGGGATGTGTCACAGTGGGACATGCGCTTATCTGCTGCGTGAAGAGATTCAGCCACACATGACCATGAAGTTGTTTGTGGAGCACTCAGAGGCAGCTGAGGAAAGAATTTCCTGGATGTCAAAGATGGCTGGATTGAGAAGTAGAGGATACTAGAGTTTGTACTCTTGTGGATACTTTTTGCCCTGCAGTAATGGACAATAAGTATTTGTGACCTGACAGACTAAATATATTTTTTTCCTGATGGGACTCCAAGACTTTTAAAGCTGGAATAATCTATTTTATATAGAGCACTTCCAAATTGTAATTCTTTTTGGTGGGGCAGAGGATGTAAGAAGGATTCTTTCCTGATAATGTATATTGAATGTTGGTTTTTAAACAAACAAATGTTAATCTACAAGCTTACACACTATGCACAGAAAAATAATAATCCACAAAACCTCCTTACACAGGTCATGTGTTCTTCATTTGAGTAATCAAAATTTTCCATTTTTTCTTTGAAAGACTCCAGTATTTCTGCATGTCTCGCCATGTCTGTAGCCAGGATTAACGTAATTATTCCCTAGCAAAGAAAAAATGTTCACATATTAACTTGACATTCTTTACAAAGTCTACTATTGCAGAGCAAAGTAGAGTCTTTCTTACCCCAAAAAGCCTCAGGTGCATTACATTGTTAATACTGAAAGGGGAAGTTTCTGACTTGAAACTGCCAAGCAAACTCAAGAGGGTTATAAAGAGTTCAAGGTATATGAAGATGATGGTTGGATTGATCTGTAACACTGGTGTGATATTTCAGAGGCATTGAGGTTTTTCCTTTCTGATTGACTAATTGTGGAAAAACAATCTGTACAACAGGATGTTAAAAGCTGCACTCTGTTTGCCAAGATCCACTTCTGGCTCCTTGGAAAGCACTATAGGTTTTGCTGCTGACTCTTATTAGCCCTAGGAAGAGACAAAGATCCATAGATGTGGATGTCCTCTGTGCTCCTCCTTGGATTAAGGGCTTTGAAATACCCAGATGCAGCCAATGTGTTAGGAGCTCTGTATCCTCCTGCTAGGCAGAGTTTATGATGGGAAAACATGTGGTTAATTTAAAGTTGCAGGTTTTCATAGAGATCTATCCATTTTGGGTCCATGCCTGCTTCCCATGCACTGGCAGAATCAATAGCTCCAACCAGACTGGTATCTGAGCCCTTATATTGGTCTGCTTTTTCATTTGGTGTTTAAAGAATTAATTTCATTTGGTGTAATGTGGAAACTAAGACCGAATTTTGGCCCTTAGTGCTCTAATGGGAATTGTAGCATTGTCCACTGTCTCAGAGATAACTGTGATGACTCCCAGTCCACCAGAGCCTCTTCCAACAGTACAAATGCTCTGCTGTTGCAAATCTTTTCCCATTTTGAAGCCCCTCTTAAAATTAATACAATGTTCTCTTAAAGCATAAACTTCTGCCATGAGAGCTTAATCCGTTCCCAGTCAGAGCTAATTGGCTCCTTTAATAATATAAATATCTACCCCTCAAATGTCATAGGCTTTAATAGTCAGGATGTACTCATTATTTCTCAGCAAGACATTCCAGGGATTGCTGCTGTGGAAATTTTCCAAGAATCCCTCTTGGATCCTTCCAGTGTGAGGGGCTTTTTCAGTCATACCCTCTAGGGAGAATGATTCACTTGCATTGTACAGCAGGGAAGTCTGTGTGCGCTTACATCTTCAGGAACAGTTTGTACGACACAGATGGGAACAGCATTCATACCTGTCTTATCTGTTTGAATTGGTCCTGGTCGATGTTGGAGAAAATGTTGTATTCTGGCTGGGAAATGATCTGGAAAGCCACAGCACAGTGGTGGTTCTCCAGTGGGGAGATGTCATTGTAGCGTACTGCAAGCTCAGTTCGTGCATTTATCTGATAGCTGATGGGAAGAAAAACAATGAGAACTCCTGCAGACACACACCAGCTGCTCTAAACCATGCTGCTTACTTTTATTTACATTCTTTTCAATACTTATTCAATTAGCTGCAGTTTGTTTTTTGATTGTTAATGCTAAATCAGGTTTTTAGAGAAGATAGATATTACTTTAATATCATCTCAGGCACTATGCCCCTGTAGGGTTTTTTAAAAAATTTTACCAAGTCTCTGTAGCTTAAAATGACATAGAACAAACACAGAAGGAACTGTCTGGGCTTCATTCAACTCCCACTAATGTCAGTGGAGAGATTCTCACTGGTCCCAGTCAGAATTGGTTTCTGCCCTTATTTAATGAATGGCCACAAATAAATTAGATTCTCTCTCTCTCTTTTTCACACACACATGCATGCACACAAAAGTGTCCACGGGTCAACAGTTCTAATTTCCTCACATGATAATAAGTAGAATAATATGCACTTCATGATTTATAATTATGAAATAATGTGTAAGTTAAATCACCCTTTGCATTTTAGTATAATTATTCCATTTCAGTCAATGGAGCTATAATAATTTATGCCCTCTCTCTCAGCTGTGAAACAATTTACCTTGTTTTCTCAGGAGTGGGGGAAAGTATTGGAATAGAAATCTGAAAAAAAATTTTCCTTACAGGGCCAAGGACAGCTGGCAACCCCAACCCAGACCTGAGTTTTCTGCGTGAAGCTCTGCCTTGGCCCACGTGTGAGTAAACAGCAGGGCCTTGGGGAAAGGTCATGGACAGCTCAAGCTGTGAGAAGGAAAACCTGTTCTACCAAAAATGCCAACTAGTATTGCCTTCCCAATACATTTTAAGGGAAGAGAAAGCAAGAGACAGACTTACGTGTTGTTATAGCCCGGATGGTCCAAGTCATGGCATACTGCTGCAGTCATGAGAATCAAGATGTCGGTTTGGGAAAATTTCTCCTGTAAAATACAAAACATTAATGTAGTATTACAATTTCTACTTCCCCTATCCCCATAAATGAAAAGAAGTAAAAAACCCACCCACATTTACTTTTTAGAGAAATGCAAATCTGAGAAAAATGAAGTATTTTTCCATAGATCAATTTACTTCAGTCAACAAAGAGAATTCTGCCTTCCCTTCCGGTAAAAATGACTCAGATTTGCCTTTGTTGCATTAAATAACAGCAGCTCAGAGGGGGCAATTTGCTTGAAACTCGCTATTACTGCAGAGATCATATAAAAGCACTGAGGTATTAGTACCATCTCTTACAAGTCATTTGAGCATCCTGATTAGTTAAGGGAGGGCTGGAAGATAGTTTAGTTGCCATTGCGTTCTGCATTAACTAAAGTTATGAAAAGAGTGAGAAAAATTAAGTGTTATGTTCCCACAGCTTCTGAATAGGATGAACTTCCACTAAACCAAGTTTTTCTTCATACTCTTACTGGCAAGAAAATAGACTTAGGCCAGTAACCATGATGTTTAACTATGGAGAAGAAAGGCATTTTTTAACTGAATAAAATCTGGCTTGTACAGAAATGGAATGAATATGTAAACACAGGATATCCAGTCACTGAAAATAAATGATACCTATAGTTTTGGACAAAGTACAGGTTGAATGTAAAACTTGTATACAGTACGTGCAAGGCATTATTTGCAGTAGCTCACCTAGGTGCAAGCACACGTTTGGAGAAAACCTCTTGTGGGAACATTTTGTGTCACCGATGAAGCCCATATCCAGAGATCATAATTCAGTAGGCTTTTGGATCTGATTCATCGACGTTTCATGCTATCAGAGTGTTAAAAGAGCTTCAGTGTACAAATTGGGGATATCCAGGAGGTGAAGGTAGCTTCACAGCAGCATCAGAAAGCTGTGTAGGTGCTTGGGGTCTGGGATGGACTGGCTGAGTGCGCAGCCAGAAGTGGAAATGCAACAGTCCTCCTCTCCCCAGGGACTGAACAAGTGCTGCTACTCTAAAGCTCATCACTTGCTAGCAAGCTGGTGGGCTGTTTTGCAAGAAATTGGCACAGGTGTCGTGGTGCTCAGTGGACAAAAATGTGCCCCATGATGGAAATGGAGTGATACTATCGAGGTGGAGGACATACCTGGAGGCTGCAGAGTGAGATCATGCTGTACATCATCTGGGTTACACAGAAGCAGTGCCGGAAATTATGAAAGGGGTTGTTTCTGTAATTGTCATGAATACACAGCTGCAGAGAGAGGGAATGAAGCAGTCAGAGACAGGAGAGATCTTTCTTTATAAAAACATGATTGCATATGCTTCCCAGCCTCCCTGGTAGCATTGTATACCCCTACAGGAGTCCTACAGAGCCCAGTATTATTTTCTGCTAGGGCAGAGTGACAGCACAAGGCCCTCTGACACCCTGCCTTCCTGGGGGAGGGTGAGACATTAGTGCCTTTCAAGAATTTGTCAGCAGGTGAAGCTCATAGCAGCTTCTCTCTCATACCAGCTAGCAATGGGTAAGCATCCCAGCACAGCTGCAAGTGCATCTCTGTCTTGAGATAGGACTCTGTGCTCTCATCCTGAATTTGTATTTCAAACCGTGAGGTGGTTAAACGGTGACTTTGAGGTGTGTAAAGAACTTAAAGTACATCCCTGTTCCCCTCTCTCGCTGAATGCAAATTGCAGCTTTGAAGTCTTCAAGGCTGAAATGTAGTTATTTCATTTGCAAGTGCTCAGAGGTGGCGCTTTGGGATGCATTGCTTGGCAAAGTGAAGATGCGAATGCACATGCGCTAGCATACCTGTGTGGATTTCCTGTGCTAGGCAGCACAGGAGAGATATAGCCATAAAGGCACATGGGACTGATTTTTGTGTGCTTCAACTTTCTACAGATCCTGGCTATGTGCAATCATTACAAATGCAAGCTAACGCTTGTTTTCCTGTGTGTCCTCGCTATTGTCAGCCAGGCTAGCTGAGTGAAGCTGGCACAGCTGGGCTAACACAAGCCACAGTCATTCTTCCAATGCACTGGATAGCCTTTCGTATCCTGTCCTGCAGGAAACAGCCAAGCATCAGCAGCACTGCTGGACCCCTTCTGCTGAAGCCTCCATAGCCTGGACCCTAGAGAGCCCATATGCACACACTTCAATTACTGAGCCTGAATTAATGACATGGACAGAATTCATGTCCCTTTCTCCAGCTAAACAGTGAATTTTCTTCAAGAATCCTCAAGCCCCATGAGGATCAAACCATTCAACCTGGGACCAGACTTCAAGGAAGCCTCAAAACTCTGGATGAGGTCAAGAGAACTGTGGGTTTTCAATGCTTATTCAATATTTGGGGGCGTCGTTGCAAAAGCTGTTCAGGTTATTCTGCAGCAAGGACTTTAGAAATATTTTACATTCTTTTGAAATTAATAACTAATGGCACAATATAGTTGACAGCCAGGCTCACAGGTGGTGGGCAGTATCTCACAGCCTTCATATGGACACCGTGGTCACACCCAGGCACCCTACAACATTGCACAGATGTAATGTACACATCCAGCAGTGGAGCCCAGAGCATCCCAGGGGACTCCTGACTAAGAGCAGTGAAGGGCTGGAGGCGCTGGGTTGTGTTACTCATCCTTTCCTTCCCTTTCTGGAATGTTTCTGTAGTCAGTGGATGTGGAAGCAAAAAAGCAAGCATATGAATGAGGTGGCTTTTTCTCACCCACTTAAGTTCAAACTGGTGCCCATACTGTGCTTGGGAAGTATCATAGTTTGAAGCAGAGTCCTTAGGGCTTTTTTAAATCACTTTTCTTTCTGTGAAGCTAGTGTTTAAGAAAGGAAATCTCACCCTGTCTTACCTTTGTAGAAAATACATAATAAACTCCCCTCATTGTTCAGAATGAGGCTGTCTTAAATGCTAGTGGTAACAAATTGCCTGGAGATACAAGCTAACAGGAAGCTGCCTGCAGTAATGCGTGTGGGTGGCATGTTGATGTGTGTTGACATATCACCTTATTTCCCATGTTTTCAGTCTGTGAGACAGGAGGAGGAAATTTTCTGGTTTATCTGCTCTGTGCTAGCCTTGATTGCATTGGCTTTTTTCCCACCCTGTCTGTTCAGCTGCTTTCTAAGGTCACAATACTGAGCTTTTCATCCACCTTCTTTGGGGAGAGATTTCCAAGGTCTCGATCATTTTGTCTATCTCCTTGAATGTAGTCATACCATTTTTCTAAAGTCCTAGGCATAAATTCCAGGTAAGCCTTATACCTTCTATGGACACATGGTAACACTAGTCCATTTTATCCCTTACTCCAGTCTCTGATCAGCCTAATGTCTTGTTAGCTTCAGCCAGTAGCAGCACACCAAGCAGTGACAGTCACTGCCCTGCATACACTGGTGGCCAGCTGCTTTTTGCTCTTGCTGTACTTTGTGATATGATGAATCCAGTGTTTTGCTTTGTGTTTTCTAGCCACCTTCTGAATTTGTGGAATTTGTTCAGGCCTTTCAGGGAGTCTATATCAAACATGTAAAAAAGTTCCTTCTATTCTGTCCATACTCAGGTAATTAGAAGAGGTTAGTGAGATATAATTGTTTGCTACAGGAATCATATGAAACATCTATATAATGAGCTTCACACCACGATGTTTTTAATGTTTCAATCAATTTGTCAGGTAGAGATGTAAGTTTTACTAACCATAATTCTTCAGGGTATCCCTACATACTTTTTAAACAGTGTTCTAAATATTTACTGTTCTACAGTCCTCTAGGAACATGATGGGTTTTTCTGAGAAAGCCAGTATGTTCTTCAGCTTTTTAGCAAATTCTTTCTTATGGTCTCCCTTGGACCTTATAACCAGTGTTTCTTCTTTAGACATCTTAGTTTTGGTATGATCTCATCTTTATCATCTCTTGCATCTCTGCAACATTCTCAAGATTAAAGACGAAGGCAAAGAAAGTTATTTAACTTCTCAGCAATTCCTTTTCCTTCCTGCCTTGCTCTTTTACGCCCTGTGATTTAGGACATCTAATGATTATTGCACATACTGGCTTTGTTTGGCCATATCTGAAGACACCCATCTCCGTTTACAGCAGGACCAAGAGCATTCACCAGAAATGAACTGCTTTAAGTAATAGAAAGCTCAGCAAACAAATGTAAGACAGTTAAAAAAATGTAATCTGTTACCACAAGAATGCAAACATTTGCTGAATTACTTAAATTTTAAGAATATTTATAGATTGACTGCTTTCAGTGGGATTACTCATGTGAGTCAAGTTAATTCCATGACTAAATGTTTTGTTTATTGATTTTGGAATTTGAAAAATTGCAAATATCAGGAATTTGAAATACTTACCAACCACCTCTTTAACGTGATAGGATTGATGTTGAAGTCTTTTACCAATCCAAGATCATGGTACATATGTTCCAGACAACTCAGCATCTGCAGCCAGGAACAGATAGGTTATTGTCTTGGTAAATATCACTTTACGATACATTGCAGAGTGAATTTCCTCCTTGCAAGCAGCGAATAATTGCAGAGCCCTCTTGTTAAGATGAAAGAAAGATGTTCAAAGATTGCATTATTAGAGACAGTGCAAGAGGGGAGACAGAGAGGTTCTGAAAGCTTTTTGAAGTAGACAGATTGCTGTTGACTTCACAGGTTTTGTGCAGGGCTTTGAATCACACCAGCTCTCTTTAGTAATTGTGAATCATGCATATCATGGCAATTCCTTCTCACAAAAAAGCATTGCCATTTTTCTAATTCAGCTGGGATATGTTCTAATGCTCAATGAAATCAATGGGAGTTTTTCCACTCACTCCAGAGGCCCTAGCTGTACAGAAATGGATCAGGCCCTAGCTGTATAGAAAGTGACAGCAGAAAATAGGAGATCCTTAAAGAAACTTTTATTCTAGATATATGTCAATAATCTTCTTTCTTTATGACTTTGTGTGAGTTCCTAAATCCACTACTTTAACTCGGATTTCCTGTTTAACAAAAGATCTCCCCTTATAACACTACAAAACTGCAGCAGGTTTGTGACCATCCCCTCCTGTAAACTGTAACTATGAATCCCAATAGCTGAAATGCAAAGGCAGGCTCCTCTTTCGAGACAACATATGCTCTGTGGGAGGAAGGGGGATGCACTACTGGTCCCAGTTAATCTTCTGGGTTTGAAAATATTGCAAAAGAAAGGTATTGATAATGTGATGTGTCTGGGCAGTTAACAGGTGCCACCAGTCAGAAAGACTTCCAGGAGTTCAGGAGTTTATATATCTGCATTCCCATTTCTGAAGGCAAAATCTGCAGGGGATGAAATGCAGACATTACATTAGCAGATACAGTTCTTAGACTGTACACTGATCCAGGAGTTTTTAATATGATGAGTGTAATGTCACAAATAAGCCTTGGAGACATTTTTAGTTAGGTTTCTGTTATTTAGGCTCTTAAAAAGTCTCCAGAAAAATGACTTCATCTAATGAAACTTTATATTTAACCAGGGAATATACATAGTTCATGCACTAACAAGGGGGCTGGTTTCAAGTCATCCGAACAGGAAGAGACTTTCCTGCAAGACTTGAGGGACAATGTCATGAGCTGAACTGTGCTCAGATCACATGGCCAGCATTTTGCTGTAGACCACCTTGTCTTGTTCCTAGTCCCTGAGGTAGAATATATATTCTGCAATAGTTTCAGAAAAGACTTTCCGAGACAATAAAATTGATCTAGAAGGGCTGTATTACCCTCAGAAATGCCTATCTCCCTCCAGTTGTTGCCAAGAGAGCTTTGGGTGAGTGGCAGGGTGACTCTGAGTCCCAAAGCCCCTGTCCTTGAACACATGAAAATATCAGTTTTCATTTTTAGCTTTCTTGGTCAACAGCAAAAGCTTGAATATTGGACTCTTCTAAGGTTTGAAAGTGGGTAGGCATTTAAGAAAGGGAACACAAGCTTGCTGCATAGCTCTGTCTACTGAGATGCTGCAGAGCACAACATTATTAATTTGCTTACAGAAGACTACGGTTTATAGCCTGCCTGCCCCACATTGAGCATGTGGGAAAATGTTCATTGCTAAACAAGCATTGACAGAATTGAAATATTCTCTGTAAACAAACCAGAGCTAAAAGGGCAAGATAAACCCATATGGTGCTCAGCTCACCAGAGTTTATGTGGCATGTTATTTCTGAGCAGCACTCCTTGCTGGGCATGTCTAACCTCTGCACCCTCTTGTTAGCCTCGTTCATGCCACCATATAGTGTTTCCTAGTACTCTGAATGAGTTACTGTGCTAAAATACTATGCCTCAGCACACAAGAATCCATGGATAATGGTTTTTGTCTCTCCCTATTCTTTCTTAATAGTCAGAACAACAATGAGCCAGCAGTGTTATGGTCCACCTGGCAGGTCGTAATTCTCTCTTGCTGTAAAGACCTGACAGGCATTCAAAAGCTGTGGGTGAGCCATTTTGCCTGAGCTGGAGAGGGAGCAGTAACTGCAGAACACCAGCCTCAGCTTGGCATGGACTGCACAAGGGAAGCTGTGCCAGCCTGTGTGAATGGGAGATGGACCTAAAGCGACCAGAGAGTCCTCCTGTTATTCTACCAGACAGATGAAATATCCTGAAGGGAATATGCTGTTCCTGTGGGTGCTGTATGGGGTATTTTTGCTTGTCATGTTGATCTACAGGTGCTAAGCCAGAATGACTCTTGTATGCACACCACCTAATTGAGAAGGTAATTAAGGTGATTGCTGCTGGGTTTGCTGCTAGAATGACCCAATCATTCCCTTGGGAAAAACCTAGTTTAAACCTGCCCTCCCTTACATTTTTCCTAGGTGAGATTTTCTCATATTTGCTGAACCCAGTTTTACATTATAATATAAGCTGGCCATTACAGAAACATCCTTCTCCTTCATGTTTCTGCAGAGGTTTACAAATGGGCCTTCCAGAACCTTCTGCAATACAAGTGACGAACAACGAATAATACTAATAGCAATAAGAAAAATAAGAAAATGAAGCAATAAGAAAATACTAATAGGCCATGCATGCAGCTTTGCAACCTCTTCAGAAAACATCACAGAAAAACCCTTCTCTAAAAGGGTATGAATTGATGCATGCATCTCTGCCTGGCTTCACACAGCAGCACGCAGCTTCATTGATCTGAGTGGTTATTGACAATGTGCCTAAGCATACACTTTGCTAGGGATCGATTTGTTCAAATAAAATGGCATGAGAGAACTCATGAGGCAGTAATGATAGTGCACTGGTTGTTGTGCGACATTGCTGGGAAGGTGTTAAATTAAAAATAAAGAGGGATCAGGTTATGATAATGAGCATTATCTATCTGGCACCTGTAGGGAAAAAGTACTGTATTCTGGTGCGATATAAAAATTTAAAAAATATAGAGATTAAGGGGCAGAAAAGGGGAAAAACCCTGCAGACCATCTCAAAGGGCTCTTCTGGCCTTGTTGTCTCTCAGGAAGCATGCTAACCCAGCTAACACAGCATCCTTACCTCATTGGGCTCCCACAGCCAGACGTCAAAAGTTGGTTTCCGAAGCGCTTCTATGGTCTCCTGGGACAGCATGTACTGCAGACAAAAAGGTGGTCAGTGTAAGTGAGGTTCCCCTGCCCCAGTATGGGACCTGCCATTGACACATCCCTGGGATTTCTGGGGTCCCATTCACACAGGCTTTAGCTGTGTTTCCCAAGGACAGAGCAACTGATCTCTCTCTCTCTGCCTGCCCAACCTCCTCTCCCTCCCCACTGGCGACTCGTGGTCATGCCAGGATGCCCACACCTGGTGGGCAGCAAGCCCCCAGGCAGCTTGCTGCCTGTCATGGCACCAGCTGGCAGGCCGCTGATTGGTGGAGATCCTTATGGAGCAGGGAGGTGGAGGGTTTGGGACAAAAGGGAGGAGAATGGAGGTGTTATGTATGCGGTTGCTGGTAGATCCAGCAAGGGGATGTAAGGGGTGCAGGGCACAGATCAGTTCCCAGCTGCACTGATTCTGCTGCCTGCAGAGCATCAGCAACATTCGGTGCAGCCAGTCATGGCTGGGTGGTGTGAAGTGTCTATGCTTATAACGTTAAATTAGCCAGTGAGCACGATATATTTATTTTCAGATGATTTATGCTCTTATTTTGATTATTTTTTCAAGAACGCCCACATTTTCAAATTGGTTGTCAGCCTGCAAGATTCAAGTGATTTTTTTATCATTACATTTAGAGCCTTAAAACAAAATCAAGCTTATTGGCCAGTTATGATTTGTATACAAAATAAAAAAAAAAGGAATGTGGAGGGTTGGAAGACCAGGGCACATCTAGACTCTACCAAATCATGTTTTCAAGACTCTATTGATCAGAGTCTTTCTGGGACACAAAAACCTTTTAGCTTTAATTGGCTCATTTACCATGGCTGTCTCCAATTAATTTGGGCTTACTGTACTGAGTAGGTGAATGAAATTCTCAGAGCCAGCAAACTGTTGATACTTAATCCAAGGAAGAATAATACCGAAGATTAATCTTCCTTTTTGAGAGGGCAATGATTTTTGCATTTGCCTATATAATGTACACTTAATATGACGTTCTGCAAGAAATCTGTGTATTAGGAGTACCGATTTATTTGGTAACAGTGTTGTAATAACATCTTCTTTCAGTGGCCTCATCACTTCCTAGCATCACTGTCATTGGACAAATCCAGCACTTGACAACCGATAATAAATTTTGCAGACAGATCCCAAACTTCTGAAACTAAAACTCCTATGAGCTTTGGTCTAGGGACAACACAGACTACCAGTTTACTCTGCAGTCAGTTAGTACAACTCTTCATTGCGCTTGTTAATTCAAGATCCTAATATCATAGCAGTAGATCAAAGGTTGATCTGACATACATACTTATCAAGGGAAAAAATAATTTTTAGAACTGAAACGTTTTGTGAAAAGATGTGTTAGAGTCAGGAGCACAAGCCTCTTGGGCAGCAGTTAATTAAAAGAAATGTAAGTCTCATGATGTCTGCTTCAGAGACCTAGAGGTCACTTTTGCTAGGCAGAGCAGAAAAAACAGCAGAACTTGTAATGTGTTGCCCTGTAAGGCTCTGAAGACAAATATACAAGGATGCATGTCCATATCATACACGTGCATCACACGGGACCACGTGAACTTGAGAGCAGTTCAGCCAGCTTTGATGTGTGCAGGCAAATGCCCATGTTAACTATGATTTGCACATGGGTGAGCTAGTGTTTTGTCAAGGTGTGAGCTGGGCATTGTGCAGCTATAACCTGGTAGCTTTAAATAATTACTGTGGGCAAAGACTGCTGATGCTAGGACCAAAGATCCTGTGTGCTTCATGGTTTCAGCCTCATTCATCACTGTGGATTTGTACTTGTACTTGCCCAGTAGATATTTTTCTCCAAGCATTACTCTTTTCTCTAGCAAATACAGTAACTTATTTTCACAGGGGCAATGAATCATTCTGGAGAGAATCCAATGTTGTATTTTCTCTTTGTTTCCCTAGGTCAAGCATCCCCATAAATTACTTTTTAAATTGAAAAATAATCCATTAGGAGAAAACAGGCAGCAGCACTATTTTCAATTAGAGTACAACATTATAGGCTACTTTTGATTGCTTGCTACGAGCACGGAGAATAAACAAACATAACTAGACAAAAAGAGCGTTAAATGTTGATGAATGCAAAATGTTCATTAACATTTCAAAGACTAATGAGCTTTCAAGTATTAAAGACTACTGAGGATCCAACTTTAAGTTACCGCAGGCAATGAAAGCTTTTTTCCATTGACTTCCAGGG
This sequence comes from Pandion haliaetus, assembly GCA_013401275.1. Classification (NCBI taxonomy): domain Eukaryota; kingdom Metazoa; phylum Chordata; class Aves; order Accipitriformes; family Pandionidae; genus Pandion; species Pandion haliaetus. The sequence continues at coordinate 63,566 of VYZV01012168.1, read as the reverse complement.
ATTTGGATCAGGCCCTGGGTTTCGAATAACTAAGAGGTAGATGTCTAGGGAGTCATGCATTGTAAACTGGCACTTGTCGGGATGGCAAGTGCGTGGTAGGATTCTGGGAAGAGCAAGCATTGGATGATACCTTTGGGTAGGATGGTACATCCCGCCGGGGAGTCAGCCTCTTGTTTTCATCCAAAAAGTTGTACTTGCAGGGACAGTTAGTCCTGAAATGAAATATTCATCTTTTAACATTGTGGGAACAGAACCACAGTGCCTCAGAAAATGCTTCAAGTACTCTGGTCTCTCAGTAGGCATTGCTCAGAAAATTGCCCAGCTCCCCAACCTTTCCCTTTCTAACATGGTGTTGTTCAAATGCTTTAAAAGTGTGACCCTCTTTAGGATTTTCTCCCCTTGTGCAACACCCTGTCGCCCGTTCTCCATCTATCTGAATTCAAACAAGGAGCGCCTGTCTTCAGGCATGTATCCATGGATACCCAATCACTTCCATTTAAACCAAGTAACTTTCCTTGCAGTGAGCAGCTTGCTGTCCAGTGGCAGGGATAGTTATCTGAGGATGGCAGAGCCCTGCTGGGGGTTATGCTGTGTATGGACACTGGCACACTTGTGCTTATTTACTAGTGTAGGCACCTACTGAACCCCACAGCTTATCGCAGCCCAGCTCCAGGCCTTGTAAAAGCTTGGGTAAGACAATTCATTTTGATGGCATGACCATCTTGCCTGCTGCCTTTCAGGCGGGACAGGAGCAGTGAGGCACAGGCTCAACAGAAACAGTCCGTTTGGTTCCCTGGTCCTGGAGGAAGGAAGCTGCTGCCAGCAATTACAGGCAATTAACACTTGCCTGGTTATTAACACCAGCACCCACATCTGCTCTTCCTTCCTCTGCACGTGGAAGAGCTAAGCTGATGCTATCCCATCTGAGCAGAGGACCGTGATGACAGGAGGTGCACACTAGCCTTACAACCTTTGCAGAACATCTAGGTTGCTGCATTGCAGTGCGAGAGCAGTTTCTTGGCTTACAGCCACAGGGGGCACAATAAAACTAAGAGCTCTGTGGTATCACCCGTGGCAATTATCATACTTTAACTCAACACATGTTTCCCAGGTAGATGGTCACATGGACTTTAATAACTCTCATGTGAGGTTGATCTGCTTGCATTTTGCATTTATCCCTGTAGTCCTAACATTTGGATTATCCTTTCTCATTTTTCAAGCCTCCTGCCAAATGAAGCTAAAAGAAACTCCCCAAAAGAAGCCAACCAAAGTATTCCATTAAATTTATTTGTCCCTTTTTTAATTATTTCACATATTCTGTATTGCATCTCTTTTTAGTGCTTCTCTTCTCTGTTGGGAATTGGTCCGGGTCTCTTTCCTTTTCTTCTCTTAACATTGATGTCTGCTATAATTTCTGATGGCGTTGTCTGAATCCTGTGAAAGTTATATCATTTTACAGTTCATGGTGGTCAGCTGGCTTCAACCAGCCGCCTTTTCCTGCCCTTTTTAAGGAGACCCTCATTTGGTGAAAAGCTGTCTTAATTGTTTGTAAAGCTGTTTTCTCAAAACTCCACTATGAGGGGTATTAGGATAAAAATAGTGAGGTTGGGGCATTCCTTGCCCTAATTGCAGCTGGCTGCCAGCGTTAGCTGAGGGTCAGCCAGCTATCTCTAATTCCCGGCTGTAGTAAGACATCAAAGCCTTCACCCTACCACGCTGGAGAACACATCAGAGCCAGGATACATCAGACCTTTACAAATGTAAAACTGTATCTACAAATGATCATGATTTTAAATGACACTATAATGTTATTAGCATCTGCCAGTGGTGAGCACAAAGAGCAGACTAGCAAAAAAAGCATTCTGAGGGGCTGCAAGTCGGGCTGCTTTGCTCTTCTGAAGAGGAGAAATGCACAATTCAGTGTGCGTGATGACTTTATAAACCTAGCTGTTCATTCCTACTCTGTCGTTTGGTAATGTAACAGCAAATGTAAGAATATATAAACATACAAGAATACAGCTGGGTACACTGTGATATTATTGAAGGAGTATATGCACTCACACATAACTTATGTACATTAATTAAATTTAGATGTGATCCCTAATTGCAAATGTAACGCATTAGCTAGCAAATGACATTGCACAAGGGATGCCAAGTCTAAATAGGAGCAAAACAACTTCCACTTGCCCTGGGATGGCTCTGTTACCCCCACAGCATGTGCTTATTCCACGCCGATGGGAGAGAGCTTTCTCAGCTGCTCTGGGGTGAAGCACCCCTAGGCTGGGGTCACCACAGGCTAGTGGCATAGCTCCTGTGGAGCTGTGGTCGTTCAGGAATAGGGAACCACAGCTCATTCCTCAGCAGCTTCCAATGGGGTCCCTCTTAATGGCCACCCAACAAGGAACATCTCCTCAGTCTTCTAGCAAAAAGAGGTGACTTGTAGCCACCCCTGGTTATACACTGAACCTAGCCACATCTAGCTGCTGCTTTGAGACCCAAGCCCTTAGAGTACAGATAATCATGGGGAGAATTTTGTGCAAGGAGGAGGAGCTTTTCTGCAGCCAGGAGGAGGAAGACCCAGCTCAAGGCAACCAAGAAGAGCTGTGACAGGTAGCTGCCACATCAGTACAGCACAAAGTGATGCTGAGCAGAGCAAGTTAGGCTCCTGCTTCATCAAAAGCAGTTATGCAGTGTGAGCCCAGAGTAAGCTAATTTAGAATCATGGAATCATAGAATCATTTAGGTTGGAAAAGACCTTTAAGATCATCAAGTCCAACCATCAGCCATGCCCACTAAACCATGTCCTGAAGTGTATTGTCTGCTGCTTTTTTAATACCCCCAGGGATGGTGACTCAACCACTTTCCCGGGCAACCTGTTCCAATGCCTAACAACCCTTTCAGTAAAGAAATTTTTCCTAATATCCAATCTAAACCTCCCTTGCCGCAACTTGAGTCCATTCCCTCTAATCCTATCACGAGTTACTTGATAGAAGAGACCAGCACCCGCCTCACTACAGCCTCCTTTCAGGTAGTTGTAGAGAGCGATAAGGTCTCCCCTCAGTCTCCTTTTCTCCAGACTAACTTGGGTGTCTGTGCCCAGCACTACCTGCTGCTGAGCACCATACCCATTTTTACCACAGCTTTCCAGCATCACGCTCCATGCTGATCTCTGGCTTTTGGTGGCTGTCATATCTCACTACAAGCCCTCGGTGAAGACTACACCTCAGCTGGAGCTGGCTGCACTGGGCAGACACAGCACTCCCCATTCCTGTTTTTCTTGTTAACAGATTGCTGTTTATGCTACAAAATATAGATTGTAAGGTGACAAGATCTGAAATAGAACTGAGTTGTGGCTGCTGCTGGGACAGTCTCGTACTTTCTCATGTGTTGTGGCGGCAACTGGGCGAACATGAAGTTGCCTTAACTTCTTCTTTTGGTTTTAATTCCCTATCTGCCTGTGTGTCACTATGCTTGTAAATGCAGGTCTCCCAGCTCCCTACAACAGCTGAGGAAAAGTAAAGACACATGCACAGGCACACACGTTATTCACATCACAAACAGCACAAATCAGCATACATGTTTTTGCATTGGCTGACAATCTATCTGAGCTCTGATTTTTCTAATGAGATTTCCTCACACACGAACAAGAAATTACGCAAGTCATGGGGCAAACTGCAATCCATCCTACTGGTATAAATCTGGAACAGATCTGAGGTTAATAATATTACTTTGCATTTATGCTAGTATGACAGCTGAATTTGGCCTTAGACTTAATAGGAGTGTATTAACACTGTGCCTCCTGACACATCTGGATAGCAAAATTTATAAAAGCGGGTGATTATAAAGCCCAATTCTCTTAAAAAATCTCCTGTTGCCCTCAATAGGAAATAGCTTTGATTAAAGGTCAGAGAATATGACCCCAAATGAAGAAAATGAGAGATGCTGTCAAGATAGTATAGTTACATTTGCTGAGAAAAATCCCCTTCACCCACACTTTGAGCAATGCAGTATAGCCCTCTTCAGCAACCTTCCCAGAAGTATCATAATCTCACAGTGATGATTTGTTTGTCCTAATGGGGTATTTCAGTGACACAGAGGGCAGACTTTCTAGCTGAGACTGCGTACCGTACAAAATGCAATTTTTTCTGCTGTTGTTTTAATTACAGTGAAACTAAGCTTCATAATCACAGTGAGCCCTTGAATTAGAAAGTAAGTTCCCAATTTCTTGTTGAATTTGAAATGGATGTTTTATAATAGCATGAGATCATAATTAGAAGAGCTGCTACATATTTATTTGATATTTTCCCAGAATATATTGGAGCTGATTCGAGTGTTAGCTGGTTCCCAACAAAACGCCGCACTATGCAGAAGTTCTTTTCCCATTCCCTCACTCCCAGTAAATCTGGATGAAGAATTCCCATTCTGTATGGTGAAAAATAACTTCCTGTTGCAAGATCTTTTTCTCTACTCCCGTGGCCTGAGCTATTTTAACTGATGAATGGCGATAGATCCTCAAATGTTAAATTAAAGCCACTGTCCTTAATGGTTATTGGTTTCCTAGCTCCTTTACTTCTAAGCCCAGAAGGTAACTCAATTCTGCGGAAATGTTGCATTAGGTTTTGAAACCAGATGCTTATTTCTTTGGTTAGGTCCAAAGCAGAACTTACCTGCTGCTTCTTGCTGCCATTTCCTCCCTCATCTTTTTAATGTCGCTCTTGCATTTCTCAATCTCCACTACTTTCAGGCCTTCCACTGTCAACAAAGGAAAACAACAGGGGTGTTACCATGGCGAAAGTCGAAGGATCTCATTTCACAATTGTGAAAAATTTCAAAGGGCTTTAACAGTGGGGTTATCCAGTGAGCCAGCAAGCTCTTACAGTCTGCCCCAGTTCTCATATATGCAGGTGCTGCCAAAACGATATATCTTGAAAACCCATAGGAATTCTCTGCTGCCAACTTTAGATAATAGCTACAGTATTTTAATTCACAGAATGGCTATAACGTCTCAGCTTTTCCACAATTGTTAGCAGCAGTCAGCTGTTCTGGTGCCTTCACTTCTCTGCTGTAGAACACGAATCAAAGGAAATCCTGAGCAAAAAAACCCTCCCGTGATGGGTTGATAAGCGCAGCTAGGCAAACACGTCCCTGTAGGATTAGAATTCCCATTAAGATAAAAGGTTTTAATTTGAAAGTTCATGCAGAGCATTAAGGAGCTCTGAGAGGCATTGCTAGATACAGAAAAACCAAAGTGAGAATGCAGGAGAGAGAGAAATGTTGAAAAGTTTTGCTCTAATGATTTATTTCTTTTTTTTTAGGTATTGAAGATCTGTCACTTCTTTTTGCCAATCAATTTTGTAATCAAAGGTTATTTCTGCATGCAGCACAAAAAATCCTATATTTCCCTCTGTATGTAATTATGAGAGCCACAAGGCAAAAAGTTTGATTGCCTGTTTATGCAGCAATGCACTTCATTCCACATAGCCATGAGAACCTAACGCAGTGCAAGTATGAGAATATTCTCCCTTTTTTTTCCCCTCTTGTTGAACTATCAGTGTGCTCAAGGACATAATACAGCACCATTTATTAAGTACATGTCATTCATATGCAATCATTTCACAGCTCATTTTTTTACTGAACTCATTGTTTGCATGGACAAGCTGTGGTTCAGGGAACTCAAGGGAATGTGCAATCGTACAATCAGTATTCAGTTACTTTCTTAGAAAATAATAGTCAAAATCACACTTATCTGGAGGGTAACATGTAAGTGATAAAAAACTGCCTTAGAAGGGCACAACTCTGTAGATAAGCAGAGACCTCAGTTTTGTTTTCTTTATGCTAGTAACAACAAAGATTGCTGTTGGAACTGGGAAAGGGGAAAAACAGAGAGGTGTATGAACTGAGTCCAAAGTGCCACTTACTAGGAGAGGAAAGGGAAAGGGTTTTGCTTTATGCTTGATCACAGGGATACTCTCCACGTAAAAATCCCATTTCCAGATTAATGTTTTTTTGTCTAGCATTGTTACAAGCAATTTCTTTGGGTGATCACAATGTGATGATACAGGCAAGATGCTGTCCTGCTTATTCAGTATCTTCATTCTGGATATCTGGCTGCACTTTTTCAGTACTCCGTTCAACAGCCAATGATCATCTGCAGCTGACCTGCAAGCCCTGTGCTGTTATGTACCACCCCGGTATATTCATCTGGGAGAAGTTCATGGGTTGCCCGTTTGCCAAGCTGTCTAAATGGTGGCCAGTGCCTATTTGAAGCAGTGGGAGCAAAGCAGAGTTACCAGACTGACAGGGTAGTGGGGCCTGCAACTGCAGAGAGAAGAGGAATTATGGTGCAAAATGGCAGCCCTCAGCATTTTTTTCCTATTGCATCTCTAGTTTTCTTCCAAAACCTCTCCAGGGGAGCAGAGAATTTACATAATTGTTTTCTAAAGGTAGATGTGAGACGCTTACAAATTGTAACAGGTTTTTGTCAGCTTCCTTATTCATGTGTGGGCTGCTGTGCAAACATTGGACCAGAGTAAGTCAAGCCACGGGCCAAAGCATTCCCAGTGCTTGCCCTGCATGGACGCATTTTCCAAGGGGAAGTTACAAGCTTTAGATGGGATTTTAAAATCAATTAAAAGATTTGGCTCCTTGAAAACACATGTCTGTGTTGCGGTCTCTAGACAGTAATGGGAAGGAAGCCGAGAACATTTCATGAGAGGTGCAGATGTAGCGCTGTCATGAGCACTTGCAACCACACACACATCCCCTCTGGGGAAGAAATCCTGGAGATCACATGTGAAAGTGGTGGAAAAGGGATCTCCGAAGGAGGTAGGAGAAAAGGCAAAACAAAAGCACAATTCTTTTCGCATTTGGCTTGCAAACGATAAATGGCCTTGTCATGTGCACTGATTAAGGTCCCATTATATTATTCTGCAGCAAGAAACACCTTCTGAAAAGATCCTCTGCTGTCTAAAGAAATCCTTGGGCTGAATCCAGCACTGAAACATGGCTCTTGAAACAACCTCTGGGAGCCCAGCTCAAGTAGGGAGGTTGGGCTCTCCCTTTCTCTCACAGTTTTTCTTTTTAAACATGAAAGCCTGGAATTATTTCAAAATGTTGCAGATTTGGCTCTGTCACAAATTCTGGACGTCCAATTTTGAGCAGATGGATGCACTTGTAGACAGGCAACCCAGGAAGCTCCTTCCTACAGGCTGAGGCTGGAGATGGGATCGCAAGCGCTCAGGCAGAATGGCAGCAGATTGCTACATCTGCTGCTATTTCCATCAGCGGTGAGACCCACTTACAGAAATAAGCCTCGTCTGGGGATCAGTGAAATCAGTTCACCTGCACGGCACAGCAGCTCTGGGTAGGCTGCCTTCCCTAAACCAGCAATAAAGTGCTGGAGAGTGCAAGCGCACAAATCTTCCCCACCGGCAGTGGCATGCAAATCTTCCTTATCTCCCTCCACTGATGCGGGCTGCCAGTGCTGAAAGGCAGCGTGTGTACAGGGTGCAGCCAGGGATCCCAGGGGGTCATCAGGGGAGCCAGTGGCCAAAAGCAGCCCCTAGCTGGCTGGGACAATTGCTTGCCTGGGCTGCCAAGGGGATGGGAAGACCCACGGGAACGTTTGCCTCATTTGCTCTAGTCCATGGTGCTTAGCCCTGAGGACTGGAGTTGATCAGGAGTTTCACAGAAAATGCAGAGTGACTGAGCTAATTTTTCTTCTTCCTTTCCTTTTTTTTTCTTTTGGACAAAAGAATAAATCAGTGGAACCTTGGGAAAAATGGCAGCCAAGCAGACAGGGAGGGATTGTTACCTGGACTCCTCGCAGAGGTCTGTGCAGGGGGGTAGGCACGCTACATGTTGCCCCCTCCATGGATGTTGCTCGAGGGCTCCCACCGCACCAGGAGCCTGTGGCTGAGGTGGCCTCAGGGAGAGGTTCCCCTGCAGCTGCTCTTTGCATAAGGACATTTTTTCCCCTCCCTGTTGACAGAGGCATCAGTCTCTCTGAGCAGCTGCACGGTCAAGGTAGCTTCTGGTCAGGGGAAATTTCAAGAAAACAACTTCTTCCATGAACCAGAAACTTTCTTTTTTTCCAGCCAGCTCTAGTGAGAAAGTGCTTCCTGCAGCTGTAGTGCCAGGGAGACGATGCCTGCTCCTGACTTAAATGCCATGTATCAGCAAGGATGTGGCCTTTGGTGTCAGAATGGTGCTGGGTGACAGTGCCTTATTCATATCCCTTCCCTGCCTTTCTGGGATGTGTGTTCTGCATAATATACTGAAAAACAAGTCAGGTGCTGCATGGGGGAAGAAAAAAAACCCCAAACCAGAAAAAGAGCAATTTGACCAGGTGAACTTAATTTGGTTGTTGCACAGTACCTGAATATGGTTGTGCTATTGTTAACACACTGAATAAGTGAGGAAATTGATGCTGCCTAGTAGTCTGTCAAGCAATATGGCCAGCGAGGGGTGAACCCCTGTGTTTGCGGCACAGAAATCAGTGCCTCACGAGACAAGGCAGACCCTGCGGCTGCATTGCAGCACATGCTATGCTGCCTGCTTACGGACGCTTTGGCGTTCACGCTGTATTTGTGCTCCATGTGTAGCACGCATGTGTAGCACACACGTGTGCTGTGGGGAAAGGTCTCACCCCATTTCGGGCCCTTTCCCAGTAGAGGGAGGTGAGCGACATGACACTGAGCAGAAATACAGTCAGGTCTCAGTGCTGGTGCTGGGCCTCAGTCAGCGGTGAGGACCCACCTGACCACTTAATATGCAGTAAATGCATTTCTGAAAGGAGAAGGTCCCTCTGCAAGACAACATGTTCGACCTGTGCAAGTATCTGACTTAAAGTAGAAGGAAGGCAGCTGCGTTACCCTCCTGTAATGAATTACAAAATGCAGCAGCGAGTGCAAGGCCCCGGGTGTGTTAAGGGGCCAGTGTTTTGCAAGGGGTGCCTGTGCAGAGGCATGGGGGGTCACCGCTGGGTGCAGGGCAGGTGACGGGGGCATGGGGCTGAGGCATGGCTGGGCATGGGAGGGCAGGCCGGGGGGCTTGGAGGTGGGGGACGGAGCGGTGGGCAGTGGAGACCCTCTGCCATGGGGACGTGGAAGCAGGAGGATGTGGCCCCGGGCCCAAAGCTCGGCGGAGGGCTTGACAGCCCCTCAGAGGGGAGGCCGAGAGGCACTCTGGATGCCTGCACCACCAGACGTCCCTCCCTGGCCTTGCCCCACCGGTGGGTGCCACCACGGGCTCCCACCTTCCCCACGCCTCACCCTGGGCTGGGCTGCCGCCTTTTGGGCTCAAGGCCGGCCAAATTATGAGGGATTGGAGAAAGCGGAGGGTCTATGAGGAATGGGATGGGGGGGTACAACGAAGGTGGCAAGGCAGGGTGTTTCTGAGGCACCGGTTTCCACTGCGATACGAATAAAGGGACACTCACATTCAACCTTTTTCTCCAGCATTGCCAAGTGATTAGCTACTTCCGTTTTCAGCTCATTGATTTTAAAAACCCTGAAAAGAAAACCCTCATGTATTAATGTTATACATTTAGTGCCATACCTACCCTAGGTACAAGGGACTTTTTCTAGAAATGTCTATATTTGTCAGAGGATTGATCGGTCCAACTGCAGCTGACATAAGGAAATGAAAAATTTCCATGGAAATGCTAAAATTTGGGCAGAAAATACACCCGGGTTTGATTTTCAGAAAAAACAACAAATGATTTTGTTATGGCCCTGGGAATGTACTGTGGCTCTGCAACACTTCATCACCCCCTCTCTCAGCAGTGACTTGTTATTGTACACCCCAGGGAAGCAAAGTTAAACTGATAATGCTTCACCTAACAGCAGCATCTTGGTGTCTGCACACTCTGAAGCTCTCTTCCTTTTGAGTTATGCTGGTGATTTTCTGAACTGTGGTGGGATTGATCTGTCTTATTGAAACCAGCTGGAATAAAATAAGCAGCTATACAGATGTTGAGAAAACCTCTCAGAGGAGAGACATGTTTGGATGGTAAAGGAAAAATGAAACAAATCAGATTATTTGACTGTTCAACGAAGAAGCATTTCTTTTGCTTCCTAGGAGGGCAGGAGCACAATAAGAACATTTATATTTACTACTTGATCTCCTTTTTAGATCAAAGATAATCACCAAAATCACTTTTGGTTTAAGCTACCGTATTGCTGTCAGCAGGAAATAACATGTGTACAAGGCCTAAATTTGTCAGGAAGAGTGGGATTTGAAAGAAATCTTAAATGCCCCTCTGCCTCCTGTGAAAATTTCACTTCAGGCTGATAAAAGAAATAGCATTTTAAAGTAATAATGCTTTTCAGCTTCTTACCTCGAGAACTGCTCAGCAATCTGTCCCAATAAATTCTGGAACAATTCTTCTTTCTCTGAAAAAAATAGGAGGGAGACATAACAGAAAACAACAGAGGAAAGATGCCACCCTTGACACCCCTGCAAAGTGGCGTCCCCAGACTTCCAGCTTTGACAGTGAGGCATTTAACCAAAAAGTCATTCTGGTCCTTTGAACAGTGACAGCATTTGGGAATGACTCCTCATCTCACCTGCCTTCCTCTGCCTGCAGATTATAATGAAACTTTCTCAGAAGTTTTTTTGGGGGGTGCTGGATCTGTGAGGGGCAGCTTGTTTTAGGGCATCACTCTGCAAAGGAGATCCCTTTCGTATTTCTTGGGTGGGACATGCAGAATCACCATCCGCTTTTGAAAGGTCTGACTCACAAGGACTGCCTCTACACCATCAGCACACTGTGTCGGAGTGCCCACGAACAATGCAACAGCTTATGAACACAAGAAAACCCAGCTTGCCTTTCAGATTTACACTGGAACATTATTGTGGAGACCATTTTTTTGGTGCAAATTTGTAAGGATCGTACTGCTATGCGTAAACTTCAGGCAAACATGAGATGCCAAAGTGACTGTCCTTGCAGAAAGAGGTCCACCCTTCCTGATTTGTGGGATGGACACAGCAGGACACAAGCTTCACAGCCCCTTTTCCCTTGAGAACATAACTTGGACAGAGCTGCCATGGGGATCCCGTGGGGATCCCATTGCTGCCTGAGCTGCTGCGGCAGTGGCTGCACTGGGAGTGCTCATGCCAGTAGCTCCCTGCCTCCTGCTGCCAACTCCAGCACTCAGGCGCTTCAGCTGGCTTGGGAAAGTCAGCCTGGTGAAGCTCCAGCCCCTTCCTGAGACCATCAGAGGATTGCAATCACTAATGCAGGGAAAAGCAAATGAGTCCTTAAAACAAGACCCTACATTTTGAGGAACAGTACACTTTAGGAAGGAAGAAGTACGATAGCAATGTTTTCCCATCTTTCAGTCTGTCCACACTGTATTCACACAGACAAGGGAAGCATAAATCACCTCTGCTGAGCTGTGAGCTACTCTTTCGAGATTGCTCCCACTTTCTCCCACCAGCTAATTTAAACCACACTGTGCTGCAGTCATTCTCATGCCTGCAATGTGGAGGTACTCTTGGTTTCTCATGCTCAAGGAGCAGAAACATTGCATGCTCTCATATACATGCCACAGATTACAGAACACCCATTTATACTCTACGTAGAAATACCCTGACAGCATTTCTGAAGCTACTTCTTGCACTTGCCTGAGGAAGCATGATGCCTCACAGGTGCAATCACCCAGGCAAAACACATCAGACAAAAATACAGCCCAGCATTTACACCGTATTTCTAAACAATAGCTCTTGTACCTGTTGAAAGGATTTGCAATTCCTCAGGTATTAGAGATGTCAGAAATACTTGTCAAGAGCATTCACTTTGCCGGTCAGAACAATTTGGCAGTTACCCCTGTGTCTCTAAACTGGAGCAAGCACCCTGTGCTCTGAAAGTCTCAGATCTAATTCCCTCTTTTTTTTTTTTCTGTGGTCCGACTCCCAGTGGAGCGGCTAGCAGAGCAAATGAAGAGATTAGTTCTTTTCACAGAGACCCATTTTTCAGTTTTCTCACAAAACCCATTTGAAAACCCAAGCACTGACAGAAAGCAAATGCTGCATCCAATTTAAGACAGGAGGAAAGCTTACCGTATACAGCACTGGGGATGGTACCCGAGTCCGACAGTGAGAATAAGCAGAGAAACCCGTGTCCTCTCACTTCAGTGCCGCTCAGCTCTCTGACAGTGGCTGTAGCATGCCAAAGACTGACAAGTTCCCTATAAACACCGTTCCAGTAAAAAAAACCCCAACTTTCACTCCCTCCCCCTGTCAAAACTCACTTGGAGTACTAGGACATTCTCATCCAGGGAACAGTCAGCTGCAATCTGATGTTTATGGATGTAATAAAAGACTTTCAAAATGAAGATGTATGTTTTTATAACCCTAGGGTGCAGTAAAGATATATGACTAAGAGTGGCAGTTCATCTCATCTTAAAGAGACAAAGATCCATTTCTTTGCCCTGTTCTTTTCCAAGGGGAAGACCTCTGCTCAACCCTGATTCTGAAGAAAATGAGACATCGTGCCAACGTCATTTAGTCTCAGTTGTCCACTCCTTTGTAAAACAGGAAGGCTATGTGTCCTTTTACTCCCTTCATTACCTTCTGTCGTCTTTTTTTTATACCTCTGGGCAGGGCTGATACCCCAGGTGCACAGCTACCTTTTCCGTCAGTTGCTTCATTTGTTTTGCTGTGATTCCCTTTGTGAAAAGGAAATCCTCCTGCACGTAGGGCAGCTGCAATCTGTGCACCTTGCAGAGGGTCACCAGCTCCTGCCTGCAGTAACCCAAAAGCCAGCAGCAACCCTCTTCTTTGCTCACCCCCCTGCTGGCACCATAAATGTGCAGCATTTGCAAATGCAGGTGTTCAGCAAGTCAGATTTTTGCACAATATGCAGGGCATTTTAGAGCTGACAAATGAAAATTAGAACCCCCCCCCTCAGAACATGCTGCAATAGTGTAATGCTGGGCAGAGGACAGGCCAGCTCAGGCCTCCCCGGGCTTCAAGTGGCTCATTCCCGCGCTCGCTGCGGGCACATGGACTTTGGCTCCTTGTCTGCTGTCCCTGGCCAAGCTCAGCATAGAGCTTGGCTGGGGCATCACGGAGCAGGGAGCCATTTTGCCCTGCTTCCCAGCAGCCCTGTCTCCAGCAGGTCAGGGCAGAAAGCAGGTCTGGGTGAATATGGCAGCAGCACTTTTTCCTGTGACTCCTGCTGTGGCGGATCGGAGGGCTGGCAGTAAGCGTGCACCTTCCTTGCCAGGCGGGGACTAGGTACACGCTGGGGCAGCTCAGGTTACATGTGCAATGACACAGATGGCATATAACTCACTGGCATGCACCCTCTGCTTCACACCGCCCTGCTCGGCAGTGACTTTTCCTCTCCCGTCTTACCTGCTGGGGAGCCACCTCCATCCTCCTGCCCTCCCCGGTTCCCCTCGCCATCTTGCCAGCTTCAACGGGGTGCAAGCGGGGAGTGGGGAGTGCGCAGGGTTGTGGGGTGGGTTGGTTTCCCCCTGTCTTTTCTGCTGTGGCCAGGCGAGGCTAGGAGAATGTGGGCATCTGCCTTTCCATACCAGCATCAGGCTGGTGAACTCCTGCCAGACAGTCTCTTACTCATGTGTGCTTGTGCTTCTGGCTCGGGCTCCTGTCTGTATTTCGCTTTCTGTGGTTTGTTTGGATCTGGGCAGTCAAAGGAATTTAAAATCGAACAGCCAGGTAGACGAAAGCCTCAGGAAAAGGCGTGCTTCAAGCCCAAGCCTGTGCCTGTGAATCACGTCATATCAAGTGCCAAATTCGCTTGACAGCTCAGGTTAATTTGGGCTGTCGCATGCAAGTCCCTGCTCAGGTGAGTAATCCTGAAGCAGTTGGCTCCATCCCGATGCACGCATCCATGTGGGATGCATGTAAGGAGCAGCAGGTGGAAGGGGGATTGTTCTCTCACAGTCTCTGCCTCTTCACTCTTGCCTGAGCTGCAAGTGTGAATATGCCTCCAAAAGGAGAAGAGAGAGATCCCAGAATAAGAAGATTTAGACAGTGACAAGCTTCTGTCGCTTACCAATAGCAATCTGCAAAAGATCTTGTATATTTAATCATCCAGGGGGAAAAAGCAGTCCCCGCAGATCGCTAGTGCAGTTGCTGGGCTCAGTGGTGAGCAAAGCAGGGTTAGCACTGATTCAGATGTGGGCCTTCTAGCAGGCTACGTGGGTCTTTGGTTGAGCTAGCTCTCCTGCTGCAAGCCGATATCCCTGGGGAGAGACCCTGAGCTTTCCTCCATGCAACTGCTAGATAGCTCGTTCGCTGGAAAGGCAAATAACTGAATGGCAAGCGAAGTGGGAGGCAGAGACGCTGCCTACAGACTCAGCCTGGCCAAGTGGCTCTGACATGTGCTGTCGGGGTTCCCCAGTGCTGAGGCTGCTGAGCAAGGAGTGGCAGGTGGCAAGCTCTCTCCCCATGCTGGCCTCCATCCCAGATAGACACTGCTCTCTTCGAGTTTCCTCACCAATTTCCCCAGGGACGAGGGGATGCTTACGTTGAAGGATCCACCAGAACAAGCTGGAGACAGAGGTGCAGGGAGAACTGGTGCTAAGCTTGGTACATCTTATGCTCTTTCAGGTCACAACCCTGGTGAGATCATTCAGCTGCCTGTGTGCTTTGCTGCCCTAACTTTGGAGCAGTAGGAATGCCCCTGCGCATGTTTCGCCCCCCATTTAGGACTGCGGTGCATCAGGCTCGCTTGAGCTCCACAATAGCTCCTTTCTCTGCACTATCACAAATGTAGCAGACTTCGATTTTATTTCTCACGAGTGTGCTGCTAGTAGGATTTGTTCGTTTAATTGGCATCTCCAGCAATATTGCAGAATGCCTGAACCTACTCATTACAGCCACAACACAGCCATCGGTTTGTGAGTTTTGAGCCTGTTCCACCACGAGGACGCAGACCAGAGCCTTTCTGCTGTCAGGAGGGGGAAGTCACCTGTTCAATGGGCTTGGGAGTTTAAACACCCCAGAGAGAAGGAAGGGTTTGGCACCAGGCATTTGATGCTCTCTGCTCGGATAGCTGTGTGCCTTCTGGTCCGGGGCTGCGGGAGGAGGGACAGCACATGATGCAACGGCCCCACAGGCTCAGAGCCGGCCAGCTGGGCCTTTGCCTTGCAGACAGCTGACCCCGTGGTGATACAGCGATTGCCACTGCCTCCAACAGACACTCACTGGAATAATAATTTTTTTAATTCCAACCCTCTCCCATGATTATGGCCAGGAAATGAAGAACCTTTCTTAGCAGGACTCCGGTGGATATCTCGTCTGCTGGATAAAAGCCACTGCTTATATTTTCCTCCCAAAGGATCGTATTTTCCAGTCCCACCTTTACAATCTTTGTTCTGCTGAAGTGTACATCATGCTTTTCCAGCTGCCTGGGACACTGCTGAAAAGAGGTGCATTACCTCCCACTGCTGTGAAAATTGGGGCGACCCCTTTTTTGGCATGTATTTGGACGAGTTACTTTGGGAAGCAGAATCATGCACGCAGAGTTGTTTAAGAAGTGAAGACTAGAGCTGGGTTTTTTTTCTTTTAATGAACAGGAACAATTTCCCACTCTGTTTATTCTTCCTACTCTCAGCAAAATGTCAGGAATGCTTAAGATTAATGACAAACCATGTGAAAGAGAAACAGATACCAAGGAACATTAGTTCCATCACATTCAGTTCAACTTTCTTCCTCTTTCCATAGCAGACTTTGTCTTATGCTTTGGCAACCTACCGCCAGAAGTTTTCTTGCCCTTTTCAGCTTAGATCTTTGGAAATCCTTTTATAAAATGCAGGGAGGGAAGAGGGACCTTGCTGACAAAGTGAGCTGTGCTCCGCACAAAGCAGAGCCATGTGCCGTCAGCTGGGGTGAAAAATGAGGGCCCTGGGAGAGTACAAAAAGTCATACATGGTCTTACAAAAATATACGGTTAGCTTCAAGTTAGGGGAAAAAAAAAAAAAGGTAGATTTTTCTTGAAAGCCCTTTGATCATCTTCCCAGCTGATCTAACACAGTGGCATTCCCTGGTGGAGCCCCACCAGCTCTGTTCATTGGTCTTTCTCTGTCTTGGAGCAAATGGCTATTGGTTACCCATGCCAGCTGGTAGCACAGAGACACATGATCCAGTTAAGACCCCACCTTTTCTGATCTGATAATGGAAATAGCATACTCCTGGACCAGAATAGTGATGCTATTCCAGCAGAGTTTGTTACAATAAGGAAATAGTTGGGGAGACAGCTTCTTTTCCCTTAGTAGTCACGTGTCCCTCGGCTTTGACTACCTCCTTCTGGCAACAGTGGCAATCACTGACACAGGATCTGTTTCTGGCTTGTAATAAATTCTAGTGTGATGAAGTTCTTCCCTGTTTCCTAGCTTCTTTCTTTGTTCTTTTTGCTCTTTGCTTGCCTTTGGTCTCTGCATACACACACTCCCTGCTGTTGCCTCTCCGTCCCCCTCGCACATCCTCCTACACTGCCTTGCTGTGCCCTTTTCCTACAGATGTTTCTGCTGCAGCAGACACGGGTACCTCAGAGACCGGCTTCGATTCCCTGCACCTCCCCATCTAAAAAAAGATAGTGCTGTGAGACACTATGTTTTCTTGAGTAATACAGGAGCCTAAGCAAGAAGAAGAGGTGGGACCTGCAATTAGTATTAGCAAAAAGACTAGGCAGGACCAGCAAAACTACCTTGCCCCTATCCCAAGAGCCTCACCATTGCTGCAAACTACTTTTTCCAGCCCCAGACTTTCTGGCTCCCTCCTGTTCTTTATGCGCACTCTACGTTTCCAAGATAATCTTAACCTCTTGACCCTTGTCTCTCCTATCTTCCCATTTTACTGCTCCAAACTGTGTCCCCAGCTGTCGTCTCCTATCCTCCTGCAGCCCCTGCCTCAGCAGCCAGGCTCTCCCTATAGCTCCACAGTGTACAGGCCAGGGCTTTTGCTCAGGCTGCCTCGGAGTGAGTGGCAGAAGATACTGCAGCTGCACAGATGAGAGAAACCATGACCCAGATGCTCTACAGGAATTGCCCCAAGCAAATGCTCTGCTCCAGTCTCTGAGAGCTACTGGCCTGAGCACGATACTGGCAGGCAAAGAGAAATGATAGAAGTGCCACTTCAGTCTTGCCTGTGGAGTACCACAGTGCTGTGCACTGGGGAATGTATTCCAGATGTGCTCTTTCATGTTGTCAAGTGTATTTAAGTATTTATTACACTTAGAGCTACCATGCCCACAACAGAAATTATGCTCTCTCCTCAGCCATTTGGAAATAACATGGGGTTCAAATGTTGTGCTCAGCTTTCAGCAGAGCCTTGCTGGGAGACAAACAAGTTTAACAAAACACTACAGGACAGGCTTTCAAACAGTGTCTGCGTTGCCTGAAAAAACCCACTGCTCCATGCAAGACTTTCCCCAGGAGAACAGTGGTGCTGAGTCAGACCAGAGCTAAGCACTGTGAAAGTCCTCTGGACACCAGCCATTCCATCTGACCCTCAAATACTTTGAAACTTGGGGACTTTTTTTTCGTTTTCCTCCAGACACTTCTTATTCTGCCATAGCTACAACCACAACAGCGTCATCTTTCTTTCTTGCATCACAGCCACATAATTTCCACATGCAAGCATTCACAAATTCAGCTTTAGTAATTCAGTTCAAAAGGGTCGTTTTACCTGAGAGCTGCGCAGTGGCAACAGGTATCACTTTGTATGGAGACCTGGAAGAGTCAGAGAAGGTTGATGTTAGCAACACTCAGAAAGCACTTTGTATTTCACATCCGTATTCCCAGTAGGAAGAAGTATCTGAATATGTTCTAAACTCTCTTAAAGCCTGTCAGTTTAAATATGCAATGGGCACTTTTTATGGACGCAAGACCCCCTGGTTCATTCCTGAACTAGAGACAGAGAGGTCTTTCTTGTGCCATATGGTGACGCAACGAACGTGGTAAAAATGCCTCCTCTTCGGCAAGCTTTTACAGCTTGTGGACTGAGATGGTGAGGAAATTTTGTAGGTCAGAAAGGAGCTCCAGTGGTGGGAATTATCTTTTTGCTCTGTGTTTGCACATCATATGGTGCAGTAGATCCCTTCCTACTGTTGGGGCTCAGCCAAATGGTGTTAGTGACAGCAATGCCAGTGATAAGTAATGATGAACTATGCAATGAAGTAAATAACAGCAGAAGGAGTAACTGCAAGCAGTCAGAGTGAAACTAAAAGTGCCAGGCTCAACAAGCAACAGGAAGCCAAGGAAAAAAAGAGAAAGGGATTTGGAGGCTGAGAGGGCCAAAGCCAGCATAGAAGAGACCTAACCTCATCAAAGACTTTGACTTTGCTTTGCAAGTAATGTCATGGTTGTGTCCTAGCAGAGCAATAAAGGAGTGAGGGAACAAAGGAGCTGGGAGCCTCGACAGCAAACAGGGTGGGATGGGAACAGATGTTCTACATTAAATGCTTAAAAGCGGTATTTTTTTCCTCAGACAATTATTCCTACTTCAATAACAAGTAAAAATCTTCAAAACCAGCAGGCATTAGTGTTACAAGCCAGCAAGCAATTCTTACTGTCATTTCCCTCTCTCCAGGGAGTTGCTCACCTCCTGCTGCACACAAAAGGCATCTGCAGGCAACCACCACCCCTTCCCTTGGGCTTGACCCTATTTTTTAAGAGCAGGTTGCAGCAAGGCTTACCTCTCTGAGTTTGCAGGCATTGTCGGATCAATGGATACCATACAATTGTCTACCGTCAAAAGGGAGATTGTTGTGTTCCTGAAAAGCATGTTTCAAAGAGGTTTATTTGACCTAGAAATGCTGGGTGAAATTCTGTGCTGCTGCATACGGTGCATAGCCATCTTCTCTCCTGCAGTGCTCCTGGCCTGGCCTGGCACTGTCTCCAACCCATTTTACCATGGTGCAGAAAGGGTCAAAGCACAGGACAGGGTAGGCCTGATGCTTCACCCATTTCAATTGCCAGAGAGGTTTCTGGCAAAATAAGTGTGATCATCTTTGATCTCAGAGCAGATTTTGCTCCCTGATAACTCATATATTCTGTTAACTCATCAACTAATAATTCCTATTAAAAAGCTATTTGTGATACATTGACTCGGCAGATATGTGTTGACTTACACTATACAAAGGACTACTGGTGCTATGAATGTCTTGAAATTATTTAGTTACTCTTTTACAAAGCAAACAAAACAAATGTCTTGCTGAATATGAGGGTTTTTTTTTTTTTTTGTTTTGATACTGTGCTAGGTTTGATCTCATAGGCTCAAATCTAAACCTTTGAAGTTTACTTTGGCTCCAGGAGCCTGGTTGAAATGTACTGTTCTTTGGACGTCTTCTGATGAAAATGAAGTGCCAAATATGCAGTGAACACCCTGATTACAAATCACTTGAACTGCTAAAAAAAAGTTTCCTGGGTAATGGAGTGGAAGTATTTAACATCATAGGCAAATGAGTGTTATTAACCTCTCTACTGTCAAATGGGAGGAAATAGCCAGGATAAACAGCAAAGGGCATTAATTCTGTCCAGCAGTTTATGCAAATTCTGAGTCAATATAGACAATTTTATCTTTCAATCCCCAGAGCTGGAGTCATGCAATAAACCCATGATTAAAGGACTGGTTTATTTTTTTCCTGTGCTTTTTCTGTATTGTAAACCTGTATGTACAAAGGTAGAGACTATGGCTTACAGCATGCTGCTGTACATCTGGCCTGCGCTGCTCAAGGTCCATATGCAGACAGCAGATGCCCCCTTCTAGATGTGACCAAGGGGCTTCCCTCCCCCTGCACCACCACCCTTGACAGGTGGTGCAGAAGTGGCTGGGTGCTACACCATGCCACCCTCCACCACATGCCAGCCTCTCCTACCCCGACACACACCTACACCTGATCCTGGATCCCTCTCAAAACAGAGATTTAAGTTGGATGCTGCTCTCTAGGTTGAAAGTAAGAGAAACAAACCCTACAGGAAATTACAGCAGGAGAGGTGCATGGACTTTGCAGGACAACATAAATTAGGAAATACTTGGCCTGAGCAATGGATCTGGGGATATTTATGTTCTATAAAATGATTCTGCTGGGGTAGTTTGTGTTTGACTATCCCATACCTGGGATTAGATTGTACTGCATCTAAATTGAAAGCTTATCACCTAGTGGCAATGCTTCTCATTGGCCCCAAATTTTTCCCTAAAAAACAGGTTCTAAACATATGGTTGCATTTCACTCAATATGGGCAAAACTGTAGTGCTGAAGTGTAACTGGTAGGCGCACACAACCCGTGTGCACTCAGGGCTGGGCTTCTGCACTTGCTTTTATTTTTTTAGACTGTATCTCTTCTCTTCTCTATTCTTCTCTGTTCCTCAGGCACAGCAGGCACTGAGGTGGCTCAACGCCTGGCAGAGCTTTGTGCACTTTTCTAGCTGGTGCTGTCTGCATTGCCCCAATTTCTTCTTCCAGTAGACTGGAACGAGAGAGAAGCCTGAATAGCAGGTAAATGAATCACTTGGGGCCTGTCTTTAAATTGTCCCCAGAAGTAAAGGAACAAAAGTGAAATGAATGTCACAAATGAAAAGAGACACCTACCTTGGTAACCCTGTTGCGATGCAGAAGAGGTCCATAATGTCTTTGGAGTTGCAGTATTTACTAAAGATCACCTTCCAAACCGATCAGCAGCAGGGGAAAAAAAAAAGAAGAAAAAGAAGAGAAAGGGCAGTTAGTTCCCAGTGAGATATGAACTCTATTCAGGCACGAACTGGACTAATTTTAAGGGTTGTGCTACCATTTCAATTATCTGATTTGACTTGTGAGCTGGAATATTTCTCTACCCCTGTTTAATACCTGTGTCTTTTTCGATAAAGCAAGCAAGCTCTGGAGACCTAATTGCACTGTTCAGAAGTAGAGCAATAATGTATGTGAACTGAGAGCAAAAGGTTTCTCATAATGCAGTATTGCTGCAGGATGATAACAACTACAAATTTAAGGATGTAAGAGACCAGATTTAGGAAGAAAACAGCCCAGATTTGGGAAGGTCCTTGGATGGTATAAAAGGGCACTGCTTTTTGGACTACACCAGCTTAAGCTAGCTTTAAACTGAACAGAGGGGGGTTTTCCCCCCAGGTTGTGCCAGATTTCCTACTGACTATCAAGCTGTATCGTTCCTGCTGTTAGGTCAGAGCTTGGACCTTGAATTACAAAATTTGCCACTGTTACCTTCCCATGCCCTCAAACCACCTCTTCATCCCCCTGCCCTTCCACATGCGCCAGGCAGCCCCTATGTGGAGAGAACTGTTCGAGCAGCACATCTAGGAGCACAGCATCTCCTTGATCCCATTGTGATACAGCCTTCAATGACATGATCCCATGCCACGATTCTCCCCAAGACTCCTGCATCCATCAGGACATGTGGCTGATGGTGCTCCCTGGTTGAGAAGCATTTCTGCAGGCAGGGTGGGGGGCAGAAAACCTCTCTGTGTGCCTTTGACCGACTATGGTGGAGGCTTTGAACCTGCTGTGGAAATAAAATACCTCATTGCAGTCAGGACTGGCTCACCTTCTCAAAGCCAGGAACAACAGGGAGTGGCGAGGCTGGTTTGTCTGGGGGCTGCTGGTGTTAACAGGGTGGCTGGAGGCTGTGGTGGCCAGCTTGGTCTGGGGCACAGGGCGAGGCGGTTCTGTGGAGAGTGGCAGCTTCCCTGGCCAGTGCTGGAGCTCACCTGCCTCGCACCCCTCAAGGAAAATAGCCACAGAACCTCTGGGTTCAGGATGCAGCAGCTCAAAGGGCCTTGTGGAGACCTAATGGCAAAACTCAGGAGGAGCAAGAAAGTGATATTTTGCAGATGAGGTCTGAGGCACAGGGAGATCAAGGTCAAAAGTCTCCTGTCCTTGTGAGTGCCTTGCTGGAAATGCTATTTTCCACCCCCCACAACCACCCGTAGCATCCCATATTCTCGGGCACAGTTTTTATTGCCATCCATCATGGGCATGGGAGGTGTGTATGCCCACAGGTCAGCCTCAAGGCTGGTGACCCAGAAAATGAGGAACATGTCACCTGGGATGGCCTTCCAATGGTTTGTTTTCACTGCCTTGCCTGGTGCTGCCAGTAGGAGGCAGGGGCTGCAGGCGGTGGGAGCTACAGGCAGTGGGGCCTGCTGTTGCCCTCCCTGGATCAAGCAGGTCCCGTGTGTTCAGCAAGGCAAGAACCAGGCCGGTAAAATAACATGTCATCATCTAATTAAAGACTCTTCTGAAAGGCATAGGTACCAGGAGTCAATTAAGCCTGCAGCCTCACTCTGGCAGCCTTGGCCTTCAAGTGCTTTAATTCCTAAATCATAACAGCAGCATTGCAGTAGCACGGTTCCCATGTGCCTTTCCTAAGGTGCCTTTTGGACACCAGGGGAGATCCCTCACCTGGAAACGTCATGTGGTGCCGACCCAGACCTCTGCCACTGGCAATGGGGAAGCCATAGGAGAGCCTGTGGGATGCTCTGCCAGCAAGGAGCTGCTAATGCCTGCTCACAGCTGGGGACATCATGAGCCTGAAGTATCAGAAGAGTTGGGACAACACTGCAAGATCTGGCCAGACTGACTGAGCCCTGTTGTGCCGGGGGTGTGACGCACCGACACGAGCTGATGTTGAAGCAAGGCTTCAGACCTCAGTTTTCACTGGTGATGAAGAGCCCTCTTACTCTTCAGCAAAGTGTTAGGGTTTTTGTGGTAGAGAAGAGAATACTGGTCACTTCAAGAGGTGGCTGTGACCGATGCGTGCATGCACACCCACCTTCCCTGTTTTCTGACCCAGATGAGATTACACCAGGCAGTATCTTTACTTTATAAAACATCAAGGCACTTGTTTGTTGAGGTAGTTAGTAACTGCTTCCAGGGAAATGGGCGGGATTAATGCCTGGGTGTGTTTTAAAAGCCTATTTTGCCCAGTGATTGACCCTTGGTTATTAAAATATAGCAGCAATCAAAGCAATAAAACATAGCCAGTCAAGTTCAGATAGGACTGAAACCCCACTCTTAGCAGAAGACAGCATCCTACTGGAGCGATAGCTGCTAAAATTGGCTGACAGAGTATTGGAGGGTACAACAACTGGTACATGCAGTAACTGAGCAGATGATGTTAATTGCGGCTGAACAGAGGGTAAAGGCTTGTGATGTGCCAGGAGTGCTATTTCAGGTATTGAGGTTTCTTATTCTGGAAATCAATTATTATTGACCAGGACAGATAATAGAGGAAAAGATTTAAAAAAAAAAAAAACAACTAAAGAACATTAAAGGTAAGAAAGCCGGCCTAACTCATAGAAAGCAGCAGGAGTTTTCAATGCATTGAGGATGAATTTTAGTGCTTCCTCTTACTCCATGTAATAGCGAAAGAATGGGAAGCAAAACAAAGACTGTAGATTCTAGATCATGAGCCACCTCCATACATGCTTTTTAGCTTTCCATACCTGGCATTTTTGCTGAAGTTTGCTAAAAGTGGATTTGTGAATCACCCACCGCACTTTGATACTCATCTCAGGATGGTTGTCCTCAGCTGTTCAGTTTTTTTTAATCAAAGAGCATATGCTACTAAAGTTTTCTTCTGTTGCAACCTGCTGAGTTTTTCTGACCAACTTCTGTTATAAAACAAAGCAGCTAGCCTCAGACGTTTCCCAGCAATATGCAATTGTTCCTGTTATTGTCGCAGGTTTATGTTCCTGATAAAGTTGATGTCAGTTGTGTTGATGGAATATGATTGGAATGCATTTTGGAGAGATGAGGACAGTACTGTGTACTATTGATGGCTCCAGCACAGTATAGGAATCCTATTTGCCTAAAGTCCATTATCATTGCAGGGACATTAGCAACATGAAGGCAATATAGTGACATATGGCTTGCAGCCATACTTCGGCCATCAGGGACACATGTTTTCTCTCATGACCAGGGAAGATGGTTGACCTGCAGCTTTGAGGATAGGCAGCCCTGTTGGCACTAGCTGCAGAAGTGAGCATCTTACCCAGTCCTGGGAAGTTGACCATGCTTGGGCAGATGTCCTCAAGCCATTGCTGTTCAGCCTGGGTCTCCATGATGATACTTTTCTGGCTCTGTTTGTGGGTCTGATCCAGACACACAGTCAGCAGTGAGGGACTTCATCTCCCTTCAAACCTGTCTCAGCTGTCTGTGACCCACAGTCATCATCTTGCTTAGGTCCCTCTTAATATGCCTGGGTGGCAAGCCACTACTGCGACATGTCTCGTAGCACATCACTCCCTGCATTAATGCCTGGCGCTGGAAGATATCACTGCTTAGGACGGGACTGAGGCCTTGCTATGGAGCATAACAGAGGCCAAAGACAGGAGACCACAGCAGTTTCTACAGCTGTGGTAGTGGGCTAAGATCATGCGTGTATAGGGTACAGACAGGTTTCCCCATAATACGCATCAAAAAAGTGCATAGTCACGCAGGTCAGCACAGCCCAAAAAAGCCAGGGATGCAGCTCCTGACACACCTCCTACAAGAAAGAGTGGACACAGGGACGCCAATATTGCCTGATGGTACGAGTGTCTTCTGCAAGTCCGGTCAGCACAAGACACTCAGTTGCCAGTGTCATTTCTGAAAGCAAAGGCAGAGCCAAAATCATGTGCAAGCAGAGTCACATTACTGATACACCACATGAACAGGGAAACAGAGGCCTCTACTTCAGCTTGCAGATTGATGACTAAATGCCATGAAGAAAATCAGCCACATATAAGTCCTGGTAACTGCATTTCCCTTCAATTTGTGCCAGGAGGAAAAGAATGTATTCCTCAAAAGTGATGCAGCATCTACAAACAATTCATTTCCCTGGTTTGAGAGTCAACATTAATTCATATTTCTGTCCTTGTTACTGTTAGCAAAACTTCTACCGTGTGTAGAAAAAA
Source organism: Pandion haliaetus (assembly GCA_013401275.1). Lineage (NCBI taxonomy): Eukaryota > Metazoa > Chordata > Aves > Accipitriformes > Pandionidae > Pandion > Pandion haliaetus. The sequence goes on along the minus strand of VYZV01012168.1, from coordinate 38,681 downwards.
AAAGGCAGGAAAACTAGTCTTCTCTGAATGCTTAGCTTGATTGTTTCAATGAGTCTCCATCAAGACCAAGAAGCAGCCATTTGATTTAAGTGGGGAATGCTGTCTGTCTGCCTTGGAAAGTAACGTGAAGCAAAGTGGGGAAAAGCAGAATGAATAATAACTGAGGCTTTTTGGAGTGGAAATAATATTTTGATGAAGCATGCAGTGACTACGAAGTAGGACAGCGTGACTCAAGGGGGATGCCTGGTTCCTGGCCCAGAGCTCACTTCTGTGGGACTGGTTTCTTTCTTGGAGACAGTTCTGCATGTTTTGAAACATCTTCCTCTGAAATAAGGGGCCATTGTCTCTTAATCCATAGTATCCACCTCTGATCTAGGACAAGGATTTTAAAACCCCTCTCAGAAAGATTAGGTACCAGAGCCCTGGTACTCTGGCTGGCTCTCCCACTCAGAGGAGCAGTTCAATATTAAGGACTGTGATGGAGATATTACTAAGGGACCATTGTGCACATACTCTGCAACCTACCAGTTTACAACTAATCACATTATATTTTGCTTTCAGATAGGATGGGTAAAAACACAGCTTACAAGTCCAATTTCTGTTCTATATTTGATCCTCAGAACAGCTAATCCTCTCTGTAAACTGCAAACCCTGTCCAGAATGTTATCCTGTTCTGATCTGCTGTTAGCAATTGGGTTTTCTTCCAAGAATTTACCTCACATTTGGTTTTTTTTAAGCTAGTAAAATTCCTAAATAAATAATGCAGACATATTTTCAAAGTCAGTGTAGCCTGTTTCCAGTCCTACTTCCTTTTGCTGGTCTCAACCTGCTGTGTTCAAGACTTTTAGCACTTGATGGTGTCTTTCATTCAGCTCAGTAAGCAATGTTCAGAGTCAGGGCTGAAATTGCGGACTTGAAACAATCTAAAATTTTAATCTTTCGCTAATGAGACTGGAGGAGAGTGTTTCAGAAAAGAGTCTGGTAAAACTCAGTTATGTATCTTGTATGGACTGTGAAAATTGTTGCTGCTTCTGTAAGAGCAGCTTTCACAGAGGGTTTCTGAATTGCTAAGGCAGAAGGCTGATGTGAAATTTTTCACTGTGATTTTCCCTGTCTCTCCAGCGGTCTTTGTTGTCCATGTCAAAATGAAGTAGGATCCAGAATTTTTAGATATCACTCTGTAGAAATCACTGGAAGGAATTCATATTTCTAACCATGTAAGCAAATATGTCTTCCTCAAAAAATAGTGATAAATGACCTATCAGTCATAGTTCCCAATATCCAACAGAAGCCTTACCTAAAATCCTAAATCTAAACATCTTCCAGGTTTCTCACTCTTTGCATTCAGATACAAGCATAGCATAAGCCCAACTATATCCAAATTATCTGTCTATTTTTTACTTCTCACACTAATTAACAGTTGATATTCAGAAAACCACTCCATTTATCTGAGCTTCAAATGTTGGGTGGTATTAAAAAAAGTATGCCAGATTTGCCATCTGTTTAATGCAGCAGGAGCTTCTCTAAGAGAAGAACAGAAAATAAGTGCATGTGCGCATGTGTGGAGAAGAAAACATGAGAACCCTCAGCTGAGAGTCTGAGCAAAAATGAAAGCTCCCCTGAGCTCTTCAAACACCACTTCTCTTAGAAGATGAGGAGCATGGTAGATGTTTTACTTCCAACAGCTAGACTTCTGCAGTCCTACTGATTCACACTTACCTTCAGGCAGTGACGTAGCTTGACAACATTCATTTCAACATGACACCTAAGTGAAACGTACGGGTGGGATTTGTCTGATGTAACTTTAACCATCTACAAGTTCGGCATCTCATGCATGTCGTTCTGCTAGACTCCCTCTCTTGCCAGCAGAGAAAGAGGACAATTTCCAAAGGGTAAATCAGCCCACACATCTCTGAAACCCAGTTTAGGACGGTATGAATCATCCTCTGGAGATACCACCCTGCATGACTACCTTAGCTTGGAGCAGTCATCACTAACTTTTAGATGGCTACGGTTAATGTTTAAGTGGGGTGAATCCCATTAGTTTCCTGATTATATACATTACCCTAAAATAAGAAACAGGAGCTGCCAGACAGAGCTGATGTATCAGGATCCCGAGGCACATGGCTATATGGTAAGTCACAATTCCCATCCCTATAACATCCCTGAATAGAGAGCTATGGGAAAAGAGATTTTTCTCTTTTCAGGAAAGAGAAAACATCTACGATACACTCATACGTGTGCCCCCCCCCAGAGCAATCCTGGATGTCCACTGAGAGGGACAGCATGGCAGAGGCTGGCTCTTTCACTACAAGCAAGGAACATTCTCATTACCTTTTAGAGTCACTGAGGCTCATAGAAGAAGCGAGGTTACATTAAAGAGAGCCTTGTGTAACCTACTGAGTATACTAAGGGACATATTGCTGATATTCAGTCTTTCAGTGCTAATGATTAATGGTAGAATATAAGCAGGAACCAGGAAGGCTGATTGTGAGAGGCTGAGCTGAAAGTTTCTTATTTTCTGCAGCAGACATAGAAGTATTTCAACCTTTGACAAATAACACAAATATCTATACTCTGGCTTTTCTTAACATAAAAAGGGCATGCATTTGCTGCTAATGGAGTACTAAGTGCAATTAACCCCGTAGCGCATTAACGCATTAGGCTTGAAGTGTTTTGTAAAATGGATAACAAGGATGCTTTAGCACCAAATGTCCTCACTAAATGTGAGTGAAGCTAGGCTGCTTGTTTCAAAACTACTCACACAATTAATGCCTGACATTAGAACATGCTTGATAATATAAGACTGTTAGAAGGGTAATGTTAGTTAACTGAGTAAGGAAAAGCAGGTATGGTGAGAAGCCAGTGAAAGGTGATTTGTAGCTGTAAAAGTTCGCTAGAAAGGTGCTAGAAACAAAATGGTTTTGTCTTGGTTGTACTAAGCCAGAAGAGGTGTGTACGAGTAGCATAAGTTGCTACAGTTGGCTTGTCCGAATCCATAGGTAACACTAGCAGGAGAGTGTTAAACTAACACTTTGTCTTGGCAAATGTGAGCATGAACTGTAATAACTGTAATAGACTGCATGTGACTTCAGAAAGATAAACAGCAGTAAACAAGCCTTTCTGGGTGATGGGTGCAGAAGAATTATGGAGCTATGCTGGAATTACAGAGCTGTGCTGGGATTGTGGTTTGGCCCCCTAAACACTCTGAGGAGCCCTTGCTAGGGAGGAAAGAGAAGGGGGAGTAGGGGAGAGAGAGGCCTCAAGTATGACGTTTTCTTTCACTTTTTCAAAAGCATGGGTTTAAGCCATTTTTTACTCTTTAAAATGTTTATGTGCTGTAATGTGATGGAGTTTTAGGAACCTGCTGTTCATTTCTTGCTGCTTTACAGAAAGAACATCGAGCAGCCGTCTTGAATTCACTGGGGCCAGCTAAAATTGCAGAGCCAAGGTTAGCGAGGACCACTGGCCAGACTCAGGCTGCACTACCTTGCACCCTCCTTCACCCACAGAGATCTGCCAGCACTGAGAAAATGGCCCTGATCCCACAAAAACATACTTATGCCTCACCATGCTAAAGCAGGTTTTGGCATCAGCTTGCCCATGCATGGGAAGAACCTGCAAACACCAGCCAGGCAGAGCAGCCCCCGGAGATGTCCATGTCCCGACTGCCCATGAACACCCGCTCTGTGCACCCCTCTGATGGTTGGTAGCTGAAAGGGTGTTGCCCTAAATCCTCGATCCAAACAGACAGGGGATGGGGTCCATGGGCACTGCAGAGCATGCTTGGCCTGCTGTGCTGTGAGAGTCACCGGGATGCAAAAGTACTTAATCGCCTTGAACTGATCATCACGCCATTATTTTTCTGCTGTGTTTTGTTTTTAATCTGAATCCAGTTTGGCGTGTTAAAAATAGCATGGTGAGCTTTGGAAAAATCTGTTGGGTTTGCTAGAGTCTAGGCATTTATACCACAGTTGCTGTTGCTCTAATTAAAAAGAAAAGCTCACATGACAGAAACGATTCCTATGCGCTGACATTTCAATGCAATAAGCACAGCACCAAAATGCAGTCTTAGCGTTGTTCCATTCGTTGTGGACCTCAGGCCAAGAGGAACAATGGCTGTGGACGGCTCAGTGTCCTGCTCCACAGGTCAGTACAGTAGACACCCAGAAAGGTTGAACTCAATACATTTCTTTGAAAAAAAAAAAAAAAAAAAAAAAGAAAAAGGTCATTTCTGCGTTTGGCATCCAGAATGACTCAGTAAGCCAGCAAAATGACTCCAAAATTCTTTACTTTCTTTCTGAAAAGGAAGAAAATACCATCCTGATCGATTTCATAGAATCCTTGACAAAGGGAGTGGTCCTTTTCTTTTTTCCAGTTAGTTCAGGCTCTGTAGCCCTCTGACTTTCCATCCTTGTTACAAATATGGTGTTGATTAAGACACTAGAAACAGAAAACCTCTTGAATTAAGCATTTTTTTCAGAGGAACTCCTTACAGCTCCGTAAGCAAAGCCCCTACCCTGTGACATTTGAAAATGAGAGCCACGAAGCCACCCACCTAGGAATAAGGCCACTGGCTGGTTCGGCTCTGCTACCATTTAAATCTCAAAGGTCAAAAGAAAATGTTCCCCAGTAGTCTTTTCATGGAAAAACATCGGGCATGAGCTGGGGAACATTTTTTTGCTGGTGGATTTTTAATTGGAAACAGATTCAATAGGAATTTTTCTTAAAAGCACAGCCAAAGGGTTAATAAACTTATGAAGGAAAATATGACTCTGTAGCAAACCTCACTTCTCCGCTGGCAGGTTAGGGGTTTGTGTGGGTACTGCAAAATTACCTTATCCTATATGAAACACGGCCACAGCTTCCGCCGTCCCACCATCTTCTCCTTTGCCTGGCAGCAGACCAGGCTGTGGCACAGTGGGACACAGGTGTTTCACTGGTGTGCTAAGCCCCAGGCACGTGTGCAAAGCGCAGAGGGAGGTGTGTGTCCAGGCAAGCGGGTAATGAACTGCTGCGGGTCTCTGAGTGAGCAGATCCTTTAAAAATAAATAAATCGAGCAGTGCTCGTTTCCCCCAGGTGCACATCCCCTTTACGTAGGTAGTGGACAGGAAGTGCATTATGCTGTAATATCATTTTTCAATCAACTCCGAGAACAAGTGACCTCTTTGAAGCTGGTTTGCACGAGCCCTGGTTCGGCATGTGGCTGAAATGCTGCAAAGCCTTTGATCTTCCCTCTGCCGCAGCCCAAGCACGGCTGTCCCCGCCACCTCCTGCTTCACGTTCGGCTCTACCTCCACCAGCTTGGCAAGTGGTCACCCCATGGGAGACCCCATACCCTGCCTCTTGGCTGGGACACAGCTACCAGCAGCCTGAAGCCTTCCTCTGGTGGACACGAAAGCCACCTTTTTGGGGATCTTGAGCTGAGGTGCCTGTGAGGGTACAAGGGTTGGTGTCTGCTGGGCTGTGTTAGGTCATCTCCTGTCCCTCCCAAAGCAGAGCCCTTGCTGCCCCAGCATGGGGACATGCTCAGTCAACTCTGCCCACTGGAGGAGAGCCCATCCCTGTGGTCAGCTTTAGTGAAGACCATTTTGTGCCTACCCATGCCTCTGAAAGGTCAGTTTATCAAATTGTGACAAAAGACCAGGAGCCTCTGTGGGCGCAGGCAGGGTGGGGATGCAGGGAAAGGGCAGGAGCTGAGGAAGATATGGAGGCAAGAGTTAGGCTTCCCCAGTGTGGTGCAGGAGTGATGCACAGCAGCACCGGCCTGGGCACCCATCTCCTCCTGGCTTCCCACCACCCCCCCGCAGGAGGCTACTGGGTGTTTATGGCACTGGCCTTGCAGGTATGGACCTCAGCCCTTCCTCTGGGACATGCTGGCCTCAGGCATGGTTCTGCGTTCAACCCCTGCTGATGGTGCCTCCTTTATTTCAACGACTACTGAGAAGGGTTTCAAAGCCAGCAAACTCCTTCAATGATCACCACGTCCCTTTGCCCTCCCCTCTGTGCCCCTCTGGACCTGCTGACACACAAACCTACTTAGCTTAATTCAACACTCCTGTTGCAGAGCACTTTCAAGTGCTCTTCTGCAATGCGCAGGTTCCCAGGGGAGGCGACATGTGGCTCTCTGAGCCTGGTTTGTCCCTTCATTTAGCCCAGTGCTGAGGCAAAACAACTCCCAAAGTAGCACACCCTGTGGCTGCACCGGTAGAAATTCAGGATGAGGCCGTGGAAACACAAAATTACCTGTGAATAATTGCCATCACAATTAGCGATCTTGTAGGATACCCAGTTCTATTGCACAACTCCGCGATGTCCAGCAAGCCAGTTGCAAGTTGAGCCCTATCAAACTCAACAAGTACTGTTATAATGAAGCTCATACCTCATTACTGGGTTGATGAGTAGCTTAGCATTGATTTAATGAGTTCCCTTTAGAAGCCTCCAATACTGCATTCCTTGGGAGATTAAGGGTTGTTTATTATTTTTTTATTTCTAATGATGTTGTTACTGAGGAGGCATGAGAATCCGAGCTATGCCCTGCTTACCCCTGGGTGAACCCCATTTACACAGCATTTTTACTGCAGGAATCCTTCCAAACATTGCACAGATGGAATTTTACATCTGACAAAAGAAACAGATAATGTTTATCGAGAAAAAAAAAAAAAAACTTGATACTGCCTGAGTTTGCATTTGCTTGCTCATGCAATTGTGCCTCTTCTGCATTTTTAGTGTGAAAAGTACTCTCCAGAGACTGGTTCTGAGAAATGCTTCCTTTTTTTTTTTTCTTTTTTTAAACCAGCATAGATGGCAGACAATGTGCTTTACCAGCATCTATGGGAGCACTCACCACTCTTTCAAAATACTGAAACATTTTCGTACTGAACTGTAAAGATGTCAGGGAGCTCTGTACAAGCCTTGCTTCTAGGGGCCATCAGACAACCAACTCATTAACAAAAAAAGAGAAGCAGTGCCTTCAGCTCAGCAGAGCCAACACGCTCCCACCTGCCAAAACAGAGGAGCCCGCGGTGGCAGGGGGACCACTGTCATGTCTAACCCCCGAGATGGATGAAGAGGAGCAGCCTGCTCTGGGGAACCTGGCGTGGATTTGGATTTTCCGAGGTCTTGTTCCTGAGGACACGACTTTGGTGGTCGTGATGGGTCTCCAGGGCAGTGGCAGAGGGGACCATAGGCAAGAGGCGTGCGCGGTGGGACGGGACTGTGAGTATCAGCTCTCCCTTCACCTTGTTTCTGCAGTCACTCATACAGCAAAGGGGAGGAAAGGGAAAGGGTATCTTTGCTGTTTCTTTTTAAAGGAGAAACAAAAGGCAAGGCTGGGGGAAAGGAAAATTCAGAGCAGAAAGAGAGAGAGATTTGAATTTTGTAAGTCAGAGTTTACTTGCTCTTAAGCCTCGCAGCGGTTCTCTAGTATAAAAAAATGCACTTGGTTTGGGGCCAAAAAATTGCTGACAAAAAGAAGAAAAAAAAGACTTGCAAAAACGCGGCGGCATTGTTTCTGTTTGAAACCAGTAGGCTGCCAGCTCAACAGTGTGCGAGCTCTCCCTTTTAGCCAGAATACATTTCTCCCAGTTTTCCCTGCGCTGCGAACCGTGTTTAAGCAAACAATGCAGGCTAATGAAAGTGAAAGTTTTAATTGATTACTTTATCATCATTTACGAACAACTTGGCAAACGTGGCTGGGACCCCGCTGCCCCCCGGCAACGCAGCAGCACACCCTATCGCACAACAGCTGGGCACCTGTCTGCCATTCAGCTTGGCAGTAGGAAAATGCCCATCGCTAACCCCCCCCCGGCAGGCAATCTCCAAATAATTCAGCACGCCGTGCTTTCCGGCTCCCACTGCTTGGGTGAAAAACCTCTTTGCAGGCAAACTTTGTAAACATGTCGCAGCGCTACTCCAAGAGAGGAAGCCTGCACGGCTGCTAAACTGAGGATCCCCACACCGGCTGTGAGAGCTGGCAGCACCCAGCCCTCCCCTGCTGCCAGCCTCCCCTTCCCCTCTAAATAAGCATCCGTGTAAAAAGCAAAAGCTGCTCAATATTCCCCCCCCCCCCCTTAAAAAGAGACTTCAAGCCAGCAACAGCACTGAATGCAAACACGCGTCTAACTCGCGTTACAGAAATAGGTCGTGCAGCAAACAGCCCGCAGAAGCTGCTGCGTCCAGAGACGACGCTACTTTGTGAAAAACAGCAAAAGTACCTTTTGAATTCTTCCATCAATATCCAAATAAATACACTTGGGCCGGTAAGTTGAGGAGGCAGATCCCATCTTGCTACAGTTGGGCTTTCACTGGACTTTTTTCCAGTGCCAAACAGAGCAGAAAATAAGGTTTATCCTACCAAGCCGAGCCACCGCTGCCTGACAGTTTGGTGTCCCCGCTCTTCTGTATCCCACTGTACTCTCATTCTGGGAAGGTCCCTCCTCTAACATGCATGCATTTTGCTGTGCCTCTGTCTCTCTCTGCCACCTCCTTTTAGTTTTGCTTCCCTCCAAACCCAGCTGCCTCGGACAGGGAAAGACACAGGCTCCAGATGCTGTCTGCAAGTGCCATCTCGATTCCCATAGCAACAACCCCTCTTGGCTTTAGGGCTGAGAGCTGCTGCTCTGACCCTGGGGCCGACCAGCTGCTGTTACATACAAGACCAAGTGGGATTTATCCCCTGGGGCGGGGCTGGGGAGGGGGGAAAAACCTTCGTCAGGGTGGTGAGAGATGTCGTTCATTTTTATACTGAAAGAGGACTGTAATTATTAATTAGCCCTGACTCTTCTGGTGAGCTGCCTGCACCCTGCAAGCGGTGTGACAGGCTCCCAGCTGTGCCATCTGTGCCCTGCACTGGAAGTGTCCTTTCGGACACCCACAGCAGCCGGGGCTCAGACCATATCAGCCCAAACTCAGCAGCTTAATTTCCACATCCCTCCTGTTATCATTACAAGGATGGAAAGAAAAAGCAGCAGCTTCCCCCCCCCGCCCCGTAAGCTCCAGAAGCATGAAGAAAGCGTAAAGCCCATGCTCTCGCCCAACATCATCCGTGACACCCCCAAAGCAAAGGAATTTGTTATTTAAGGGAATGTGAAGTATCCTGGCAAAGGCGTCTCCCATGGGAAAGCGCAGCTGAAAACCAGGAGGGAGCAAAGCATCCGATGGTTGATTCTCTGAGTGGATGTCAAATGCCATCTGCTGTGTGTCTGTGCTGCAGTGCCTGTGCTGGCGTGGAGCTGAAGCGGCAACAGCGGCGGGGGATGCTCCGTCACGGAGAGGAGAAAGCTTTGGAGGCAGCCGCTCCTCCGCCTTCGCAGGGGAGAGGCTGTTTGATGGGCTGCAAGCATGCACAGCGGCTGGAAACAGCTCATCCCACGAGTGTTAGTTCTCGGTGTTTTCTGAGGCTTCTGATGGAAGAGTTGCAAAAACATTTCCAGGCCTCTTTTGCGCCACAGTCTGGGAGAGATGGGCTTATGGCAGAGGGATCAGTGCCACCTTCCCTGCCTAGTCCCAGGCCCTTGCTGCAACTTGAACTAGATACAACTGACCCACAGAGGAGGCCAACGTGGCCCTGTGGGCTACAGCACGATGTGCAGCCTCAGCTGCCCCTGCAGCACACAGGCAGGGCTCATTCGCTGTGCGAAGCAGATTCGTAAGAGCTGGCAGAGCTGAGTGGGTCCTGGAGCCAGAGCTAGGCTGGCCTTCCGGACTAAAGCCAGCGGTACTCCCTCACAGCCAGCGGCAAGGCAACTCTTCTGGGAGGTGAAAGCCTTTGCTTCACATCTTTCCTCTGCCAGCTTGGAGCAGGCACTTGAAGTCTTCCAGGAGAGAGCCCTTGCCACTGTAGGGCTATCCTGTAAGCTATCCCCTAGGCTAATCCCCAGACTATGTCACAGTCCATCCTGTAAACTGTCCTGGAGGCTAGCCCCTAGGCTGTCCTCTAGGCTATTTTGCAGTCTAGCCCATAAGCTATCCTGTAAGCCATCCTGAAGGATAATCCCCCAGGCTATCCCATAAGCTATGCCGTAGGCTATCCCCATGGCTATTCTGAGGTGGGCACAGCCTCTCCCACTGCAACAGTCCTTCCTCATCAACCCCACTGCTTCTGTACATCAGTCAGGACTTCTGTGACCGATCATTTGATACCCTGCTCTGCTAAGCATTGCTTTAACCCTGTTTTACCATGGTTCACTCCTGAGTGACTTGATTGACCTTGACAAGCAGCAGGTACCCAAGGAAGATGGTCATGTCAACAAAAATGCAGCCATTTAGAAAGAGGCAGCAAGACTACTCGCAGTGGGAGATGCACATGTGGCATTTGGTCTTGTAGAAGAGGAGGCTGAGATCACCCTCCATGATGACCCGCTCCAAGAGTGGTCAGATGAGGTCATTGGTGCATTGCAGGATTTGATCGCACATCACTGAGACACCTGATGACCAGAATCTTACACCAGTGAGCATCCACCTTTTGATTTAAAAAAGTGACCAGCTACTCCAACAAAAAGACAGGCTCTGAAATCCAGGTGATGATCCTGTTCCTGCCTTTCCATCCTATCCATTGTCCCTGGGTATTTAAATTGTGTTTCTCAAGCTCCAGCACACATCCCACCCCCCCACCTTAATTACATTTATACTTCTTGGAAAAATTGGTTTGCTGTAAAATTGCTGACTACTGCACTTTTCAAGAACTTTTCACGTAGAAGTGAATCTAGAAAAGCTGAGCTCTGAGAAATTATGGTAAAAGCCTGATGCAATCTAAGGCACAGCTCAGGCCCATGCCTGAAAAGTGACAAAAGATGGTATTCATCAAAGAGCACATGCAGCTCCATGAGATAGCTGCCTTCCTTTAGCTGGTTTAACACTCCCGAATCTCCTTATTTCATTATATTCCATACAACGTGGGGCAAAAATGACTTGGAAGAATTATCCTATCTTATCAAACCCTTCAACAGTTCATCTGCTGGGCCAAATTCTGGAAATACAGTGCCAGACAATGTTTCTCCATCATTCGCCTTAAACAAGCATTTTGAACAGCTATGGGCAGCACTAAACTATTATCCCCCAGACTGCAGGGGGCACGTCAAGTATTGCACAGCTCTGCTTTGCCTTCTCTGCTAAGTTGTTTACCAAGGCCAACACGCACCACTTTGTATGCACAACCCTTAAAGGCAGATGTGGCTTTCAGAGGGCTGCGGGGCTTGAGCCTTTGGCCCAACGATCTGGCAGTGCCCCAGCCAGATGTCACTTACGCCAGCGGGTGCTCCCAAGGAGTAAAAAAGGTGCCTCTGTCTCTCGGTCCCGGCGTCTGCTCCACATATGAGGTTCAGAGGCAGCTTTATTAGGGTTTCCAAGGTGTAACTGTAGGATATTCAGATCACACACTGTTTGCACTTGGACTCACTGCTGTCAAGGCATAGAACATCCACGCTGTCTTTACATGGGTTGAGATCCCCCCCTGCTGCAAGCGCTGCTGAAAGGGTGAGCGTAAAGCTTTAGGGAAGAGGGCTGTGTCAGCCACTCTCCATGTAGGGCTGGCATGGGGTGGCATGGCACCATCCCCATCCACTCTGTCCCCCCTGCCCATGGCTGCAACTACACAGAAAGGACCGAGACGGTGAGCTCTCGACGACAAGGCAGGGACAGTACTGCTGCTGCCTCTGCTCGCCTTTCCCATGGACTGCCAGCCTGTGCAGCCCCTCCGAGGAGCTGCCCCTGTCAGACATATCTTGAGGTGGCAACCTCCTTTTGCAATAGTCTGTCCTTTCTTTGAAGCATCCCCATCAATCACAGTCACCTATTTACAGCCATGGGACGGGGTTTCCAGGGCTCACTTCCCCAGTCCTGAAGTTGCTGTGCTCACACGGTGGCACCCACTGCAGACCATGACCCCCAGTCTCTCTAAAACCTAGTTTTCCTGCAGCACTCAAGAAATTAAGTGCTCCTCACAATGTGCTGTGAGCAGCTGCACATCCAAACTGGGCGAGTGCAGGGCAGTCATCTTCAAGGGCATTTAGATGGGGAAAAAAAAGCCAGGTAAGTTAAACCTTTTGGGGAAAGATCTCCCATTTACTTTTCCTCAGAGAAATGCATTTCCATGAGTCATCGCAGAACCCCGTTTCCTCACTCTCCTTGTCCTCCATGGTGGAGCGAGACCTCTCGGTGCCCTGCCCTGTGCCCCTGGGGAGGCTGCATGGGGGTGGACTCAACACCCAATAACTCACCCCACCTGAAGGGCAGGGAGAGGTGCCTGCAGTTGAGTCCAGTGAGGGAAAACCTTTGGTTTTGTGCAAAGCACAGAAAGTAGCTGGGTGCCCTTGGAGCGGGCTGATAAGGGTCTAAGGCTGTATTTGGAAATACCTCCTGCGCCACTGGGACTGGGAAGGCACAGCCTGGCCTGAGAAGGTGATGGGCAGCTGGAGCATGACTCAAGCCAAGTATTTTAAGGACAGTGATGTATTTTGAACAAAGTTTGCCTAGAAGAAAAAGCAGAGAATAATGATTTTTAAAAATGAACTTTTTTCCTTACCTACTACGTATCTAAGCCTCTTAGCTGCTTCCTTTGCCCATGAACCCCTTCTCTTGCAGGTCCCCTCCTTCAGCAGTAGGTGTCTTGCATGTGTCTGTCTCCATGTTCCCACAGGAGAAGTTCCCATGTCTTAACTGTTTTACCTCTCCATGCCGTCTCCCTCAAACCAACCAAAACACCTGATTGCTTCTGGAGCTGGGAAGGTTTACCCTTCACTCCCCCAGCTCTTCTTCCCCTCCCTACTTTGCACAGTCTTCTCTCCCTCCTTTCACCATCTTTGGAGTTTCACCACTCTTGCTTCTAGATTTTTCTCCCTCACAAACCTGTGAGTCAGGGTCAAGTCTATACAGGAATTAACTTTCCACGGGGGTTACACTGTTAATAGCTTAACAATGGCTATGCCCACATAAGCTCCTCCATCATCCGCCTGTTGCGGAGCATGACCAACCTTTTCAGTCCAGCTCTTGCTCCTTTCCATAAGCCTATGGAAAGCGTATGGCTTGCTGTATATGGAAATTTTAGCTCGCTTCTTTGCACATTTCTTCTATACACCGCCAGGTTTCCACAGGACCGGTCCTGGAAATGATCATATTTAATGCTAATTACAGAACGACTGATTATTAATATTGGCACCTTTATATGATTTATCTATATGGGCCCTGAAAGCCTGCATTTGGCCCTTCACCATACAGCAGTGCAGCTCCCCACCTCACTCTTGGCTCCAGCCCCATTTCTGTGTCTGTTGCTCACCCCATCCCCACCCCCAATCCACACAGTGCAGCTGTCATCACCTGCATCCCGGTTTCCATGGCAAACCCCCAGGAACGTGGGCTGGAAGGGAGTTGTGGCAGCTCCTGACGTGGCTGCTCTGGGGCACCAGGGTGCAGATATAGAGCCCCATGGGCTGGAGAATATAGTATTACTCACTTGGGAACCAGCCTTGCTCTTTAATCCAACAATGCTGGCCACCTTGGTGATAATACTGCCTTTATTCTGTTTACAATTGTTGTTAAAATTCTGATACCACTAGTTCTTGTTTGCGTCGCAACACTCACACATACCAGTTAATAGGCTTAAATCTTGGGAAAGTAAAAATAGCAAACCCTGTTAACTCACACATATTTGTCCATGTGTGCAGTACTGGCTTGGAGAAGGGGAAGAGCAGTCTCAAGCCACAGGAGATCCTTCCACTTTAATGAAAACATGTGTCCATTACAGCATCTGGCATTTCTTGACTTTTCTGCCTACTGAGGGGAAAAAAAACCCAACTACTTTCTCCAGCTCTATGTTAGCAATATTTTTAGTAATCTGTTTTCTAAAGCACTTGCAATACCTGGAAGTTCCCCAAGTTGATTTCCTGAAGGTCTCCCAGCAGTGCAAAGCCATTGCCTTTCCCTGCTCCCTGCTGGGTGTGGAGGAAGCTCAGCCTCCACAAGCGTTTCTTTTCATTGCAGCGCTAGCATCAGGTCCTTGGCATAGGCCCTGCAACGCAGTGGCACAGACAACCCCATGTCCTGATTTGGCTAAGAGCGCTTTGCGTCACCTCCCCAGGCGACCCTTTCTCCCTGCCAGGAGCGAGCAGGACCTTGGGCATCGCCATGCCCCATGCCACGGTGCTGAATGCTGCCAGCTGCCTACAGAGAGACTTGGCTGCACCCTCTTCCATTGCAGCAATCCTGCAACCTCTCTGCTTGATTTTTAGGCTCCCTTCTCTCTCTGCTTTCCATTTTCCACCTCTTCCCTTCATTTCTCACTCCCCTCCCATCTCTAGCTATATGTTCCTAGGCCTTCATTTAAAGTATCAACGTGGAGCCAAGAGTACCCGAGTGCCTTGCAATCTTGCCCTAGGCACTGCTGTATAAAATATGAAGCATGCAATACATACATATGCACACAGACCCTAACTAGCTGCTAACGATACACAGTCAGCATGCCGGATCCCTGGTATAGAGCTTCTGGGAAAGCCCAGCTATAAAAGCTGTGTTTTCATAAGGTTATGGAAGAAATTAGCAGACCCAACTGGAACTTTCAAGAGCTGATGAGAAAAAAATAAATGACATTAACTGTGTCTGGAGTCACCCGCTAGATCATTCAGAGGGATGATAGCCAAGAAGTGGAAAAGTCAGTTCCCTCCACTGGACAAGGTTGGCTCATGCTCTTGGCAGGAAAGCCTGAGCGGGGGCCGCAGCCCATGCTCCCAAACAGGAGGAAAGCGATATATGGCTCGACTTGAAGAAAACTGCCTGGCATTTTATGTGGTGCAGGAAAGTGAAGTTATTTCAGATGCCTGTTTTGGGAGACTGCCATCTGAGCAGCTCAGAGCTGTTCAGTGACTCACTGTAAATCAGCTATTTCCATCTTTCTGACAAGCGGACCCCAGACACCCTAAAGTCTTGGCAACCCAAAGATTGCTAATACTGGTGCCAGCCTGGCGTAACATATTTCACATGTTCACGAGATGTTGTGCCTGGGGGACGTGGGCATCCATGCACTTTTGTGTCTGGGCTAGAGACCTGACATGGGCAGAGCAGGAAGCAATCATTGCTGCATCCGTGACTCATCCCTGGGTGCCTCCTCGTCTGCATGCTGCTGCTCATCCCCTCCTTACAACACCGAGCCACCGTCACATCAGTAGGAATGGCTATGAAATGTTTCATTACTTGGCATTGCTTTTCAGGAAGCTAGGTGCGTTGGCAAAGTTCAGACCCTGGGTGGGAGATTGTACCTCAGCTGCATCACACCACACCTGTGTCCCATAAAAATCAGAGCTAGCCATGTGAATTCCTGGGGGGTCACCATAAGGGGACTCTGCATAGTTCTTTGCAGTACATAAAAAATTAGACCTTCTATTTTAACATGATTTTAAAAACACAGACTTTCATAGATAGCTAGATAATGTCTCAAATATATAACATTTTTCTGTAACGTACATATTTTCACATATTTGTTCCGTTTGCACAGATCATTCAGTCCTGTTTCCATTAATGGGCAGAAGCACATTTTCTCAGTAAAGAGATTAAAGTCTCATCTTTTAGGGTGGGAAGCCAGAGCAGAGCCACAGATACTGTGTGAAAAGGATGACAAAAGCACTGAAAGTGCCTGATTCGCTCTACGAGAATACTGAAGGCTGCATGAAATGGGGAAACTTTTAACTATTCTTGCAGTTTCCAAAATTATGTTGGGTTCAGTGACGCTTTTCCCCGAGAGTGTTACCTAGACAATCACTCATCACATGTCTCTCTATTAGCATTGCCACTGTTTCTAAAAATCATAGGTCACAACTGAAGAAACTCAAAAGACTGGATGAGAAATCATTAGCGTCTGCTTTCAAATAACACATTTGTGCTTTTTTTTTCACCTGTCTCCTATTTTTTTAACCTGACTGTTCATCCAGGTCACGTATGTGAGCTTTCCCCTGCAACTTTGAAAGCCAGAAACTTTCACCAAGGAACAAAATTTAACTGAGATTTTCTTGCAATAGTAAGACTCCATTCACCAAGAAAAACAGAAAATAACAAATTCATGGTACGGTCAGGAGAAAGGCCAGCACTGAATTATTAAAGAAAATGAAACAGAAGTAGCTTA
This sequence comes from Pandion haliaetus, assembly GCA_013401275.1. NCBI lineage: Eukaryota > Metazoa > Chordata > Aves > Accipitriformes > Pandionidae > Pandion > Pandion haliaetus. The sequence goes on along the minus strand of VYZV01012168.1, from coordinate 22,572 downwards.
TGAGGGGAGGGAAAGCCTCACAGAAAACCTGAATTTTTATTTTTAAATATTTTTCACTACCCTTTCTCCATCCTCCATTGGATTTTGCCCTGCACAGCCCAAGTTTTCACTACAGTGCTGGGTCTCGGCCCATACCTCCCCTCCCCTCCTGCACCCTCCCTTTCTTAGAGGTGGCCTCAGACAAACCCTGAGACCAGTAACATTGGTTTTGAGAAGTGAATATTCAAGTCCAAGATACTGCAAGAGGTAAAGAGAAGAAGCTCAAGCCAGTGCTTCCCTTCCTAGCTCCTGCACAGGGAAGGACCCCATGTCACCACGTTGAGGCTAGCCCTACAGCATGTATTTAGCCTCAAAACTGAGGAGAGCAGCTCAGGGACCATCACCAGGGACAATCATCATGGCCATCCCTGAGGGCTCCCAGCATGACAGTTGCTGGCTTGAGTGGGAAGCTTCTTCCAAAGGGGCTCTCCTCTCCTGTCACACTCCAACACAGCTGAAGCCATGTCTCCTTCCTAGTCTTTCATCCTCCTCTTCCTCCTTTCTTCCTTCTTTTTCCTTCTTTGAATGGATTTCACTGGATTCATCCAGATTTTTTTTTTAAATCCTTATCCTCTCACCTTCAGCTCCTTCCACACAACCTGGACACTGGATGTGAACGTTTTCCCCTCCTTGGATCTGTCCCTCTGCCCAAGTGTTTGATGAAAATGCACTGATGGCTCTTAGCCACTGTCTAAAAACTTCCCATAGGCAGCAAACAAGTTTTTGGACAAGAAACCAAGATCAAGAATGTACAGAAATAAAGTAAAAACCCAGCAGACCTCCACTAAAAAGGGCACAGTGTTGTGCCCAGCTCTCCTCTCCAACCCCACACCTTTTCCCTGCACTTTTACTCCTTTTGTTTCTCTTGTTGCTCTTCCATCATCATCTTTTCTGACCAGTGCTCTGCTCCCCGCTGTCTGCCCCAGTATCTTCACCTGCCACGGCTGGGGGAGCTCCACAGTCTTCCCCTGCCCCATTTCATCTGAGGGGCACAGTCTCCCCACTGTTTGCCAGCAGTGCAACCAGCTCCACACCATCCCTCCGCCCAAGCAAACGGTGCCTACAAGCAGCAGAAACACCACAGAGCCAGAATCACTTACCAACAAAAGAGGATTCCTGCAGAGACACCGAGCCCTGCTTGCTTTGCAGTGTATGAGTGCTTAACCCTCGCATTTGCTAGGGAGAAGGCCAAAAGGCAACACATCACTTTGTTCCTCGTAATAAAACGGTGCTTTCAGTCTATTTGTCTTCTATACATCCCTCTCCCCTCCTCGAACCCAATCACACCATGTTCTCAGAGGGAGCAACCAAGACCAGTGTCTTATTTGAAGAACTTTCCCCTGTTGTTGTAGAGATGCTGTTCAGAGGTGTGCCTGGTTCGTGTGCCCATGTCTGTGTGCACATACAGGTCTGTGTGACTCTATAAATCTTTAAGGTACAGCAGGCATTATGAACATGCCTCCCCTGCAAACATGCCCACCCCCGAGACATGTTGTGGCTACCATGAATTAAGTATTGCTAGCGTGCTATAGCATCATATTGCAATATGCAAAATATCACCATTACTGGCTTTTTCTGCATTGCTGAACACTATTTGCAGGAATTTCCAGAGTCCTCCAGGAGGATAGCCAAACCTCCTACAAGATGAAAACATTCTACCTCTACCTGAGAGGAGCCGCACGCTCTTCTCATGCCTTTGGAGTCCCCTTTCTCCCCAGCGCTGCTGCTGTCACTGTTTGGGTGCATCTGCTCTGTGGTTCTTTTGACATGATTTCTTGTGAGCTTGCCAGCTTCAACAACCGGCTCTGCTTCATATTCTAAAGGTGAGGAGGTTTAAGCTCAGCCAAGTCCTCCTGAGACAAAAATCCATCACCGTGGATCACTTTGTGAAAGCATCCTGCCCTTGGCATCCCGGCCCAGCCTCCACCAGCCAACACAACTGCCCTCGGAGCCTTAGCTGCTGCAGATAGCCCGGATACCTGTACGGGCAGAGCCCAGCAAAGGCTGCACGCTCCGAAACGATCCAGGATTTGAGTCTGGGTGAATTGAACTGTAATTCACAATGCAATTGCTTGGACAAACTTGCTTGAACAGGACAAATAGCCATGCCACAGAATACTAAACTTGCTGGAAAGTCACGCAGCACCTGAGTGCTTACTAGATCCATTTTTTGGCCTAAAAAAATAAGACTAGCAAGACAGTTTATCACAGGGTGGTTTGTTGTTCTCAGCAGAACCCATTTACATAGAAAATTTCAACTGTGCTTGAAAAACAGAGACAGCAGAAACAACACAGAAGGCAGCTGCTGATGTTTGCAGGGATGCGTAAGGTGAACATACTGGAGCTGCTAATCCATTTTAACTGCTTTTATGGGTCTGGGAAGGTGAAAAAAACTGTGTATAGGAACCAGTCTGTGCTTCAGAATAACAGGCTTTTCTCCCTGCCACCCGGATTTGTCAGTCAGCCCAGTTCTGCCTTTCTGGGCTGGTGACCCCCATTTTGAGAACTGCTGGTGTAAAATCAGAGCAAGGAAACCAGAATGTTTCTCGCTATTGCTCTCCGCTTTCAGCAACTGCGCCATTTTGCAAGCAGACACACAGACCAGCTGTGGTAGTGGATTCCCCTCAGTGCCAAGCAAGCAAGCAAACTTTCTTACTTCCAAACCCCTAACCCAGCCAAGAGGACAGTGAAGAGCTGGTGCCAAGCTAAACACACGTACACTTCAGTGGGGTGATGGTCACCCCAGCACAGGTGACCTTGCATGCCTTTTCAGCTCTTTCTTCTATTCAGGAGAGAGAATGTGCTTTTGATACAGTTTTGTGACCTCTTCTTTTATTAACGTGCTTTCTTCCTTTCACAAAACTGGAAAACTGCAGCCAAAGGAAAAGGGGGAGGAAGCTTTATAAAGACTTCTAACAGGGATGGCTAAATCAAATCCTGCAGTTACACCTATCAGTATAAAACCAAATCTACAGATTCTGCCACAGAATGGAAAAACATTCAGCTGTTTCCTACAAGATCATCAGAGCAATTTAAGAATAGATTCAGAACCAGCTGTACTTACTAAGCTGAAGTCTCACATGGCCTGCAGTGACATTGGATGACTTGGACTCAAATACGATACCTCATCCTCTGTAGTACAAAAAACATCACTGTGTTTGGCAGAAGACTCAGAAGAAACCCACTCCTTCTACAAGTTTTGCCTGTACATCACTTGGCTACGATGGACTGCTTATACCCTTCATATCACAAAAATAAGAAGGTGAGAATTCAGAAGTGACAGAATGACTGATAACTCCTCTTTTGAGCTAGACTCCCTATACCTATTGGGCAGTGAAATCCATCCCTTTCAACTTGTTTCCAATTTGTGCTGTAACTCATGCACACGTGTGTACACACACACGCACGTGCACATCTGTATCCCTCTTGATTTAGCATATGCACTCATGCTGGTGTTTTGAGTTCTGACCTCAATGCAAGTTGCTGCTGCTGGTTTCTCAATAACCTAAGAAATTCAGGTGATCTGTTAAGGATTTGGGTATCAGATAAACTAAAAAAACCGCAGTGCCCAAGATAGTAAGAAAAAGTTTTTGGATTCTCCAAATGCCTGCTTCCAAGCTACACAAGCGAAAGGACAGTCAGTTCCTAGGAGTAAAGGCTGGAAAGGATTACATCTTTGCTGCAGCCTTTGAGTACAATTGCAAAAGTACTCACAGTTGGGAAAGGTTAAGCAACTTACCTCACCCCACTCTGCCACAGTTCATCTATCCAATACCACCTCATCAAGGTTTTGCCTTCTGTGAATCTTTATGTGAAACAAACAAAAAAAATTAACTCAGTCATAGATGGCAGGCCACAAAAAGCCAATTTACTAACAAATACAAAATCCAGATCCTGCAATATTGGGAGAAACCTTACAAGCTCAGGGGCAGGTTTATGCAAGAAAGTGACCTCTCGGGTGAGGAAAAAGGAGAAATAAGTTTTAGTTCAAATTTTTCTGTTGTATTTTTAAAAACACACTATAAATGTGATTAGAGCACGAGAATTGATTAGTATGATGGTAGATAAATACAAATATCAGAGTAATTCAGATTCTAAGACATTTATTTTTGAAGCACCACCTCTAGCCCCAAGCCCAGATTCAAGTAACTGCGGTAACCTGAAGATGATGGAAGTAATTCAAACTGGGCTCCACAGGGACAGGCCTGCACCTGCCTGGAGAGGACACCCAAAATTTCAGCCCCCCTCAGGTTTTCCACTAGCTGCTCATCCAACCCTGTGTCCAACCTGCCATCACATGAGCAAAGGAGCACGCTGATGCCAGAAAGTGAAAAATCAGCTGAACACTACTGGATGCAAGTCCCGCGACAGCTCCACAGGGACCTGCAGAAGCCCTCGGTTGCTGCAGCACCGAGACAGGACATCACACCAACCCTCACAGGGGGTTAAGCACAGCAACTAAAGAGTTCCTGGAGAGAGAAGAAAAAAAAAAGTTACAGATGTGAGCACAAAAATGCCAAACTTCAAATGAACCCGCTGGCAGTTGAAAATTCAGAAGGTTGTTCAGGCCAAAGCATCTAGGTATTTTACAGGTTATATATATGCCAAAGTAATACGTGGGAAGTGACCCAGCAGCTGACCAGCTCCACGTCCAGCCACAGCAGCCCTCTCCCCTCAGGACACGTCTCCTGGGGCTCCCAGGCTCTCCCAAGGCCAAGCCCAGCACCCGCCAGAGGCAGATGGGGAGAGCAGCCCCCTTGTTCCCGCCCGCAAACGTTGCTCAGCACACAGTACCCTTGGGGTGAGGTGGCTCTTCCCCTCCCCCCTTTTTTTAAATCCCAACACCAGATTTTCACCTCTGTAGTTTTCCAGTCAACTCAGCCTTTTGCGCTTTGCTGCCTTTGCATTTTTAGCATTACTTCGTCCCGCATTCATATTTCTATAGCACCCCAATTACACCCTGCATTTTAATCACGCGTCATCACTTGATGTCCTCCTCTTTCATTTCCAAAATTGAACCATCTTTCTGTCTTTGCATTTCCCTTTTTTAATCTGTAGCCAAATTTTCATACACAAAGGCCCTTACTCTTTTTTAGATGAAATCTGTTCAAGCTCTTGAATGCAGCCTTCTGCTGACTTATGCTATGAAGGGAACAACCAACAATTTACAGCAATCAAGTTTATTAAACTCTGAGGCAGTGAGACACATGCCACAATGTTAAGGTCACTGGACATGAGGCTGAAGCACACCAGCAGTTAAATCCTCTCCTTCCCCCTCCCCAGCTTTAAGGATGACAGTCAGCATTTTAACTCAGCATGGCAGAAAACGTAGTTAAAGGTTACCAAAGCCCCTGAGCATGCAGGTGCAAACCTCCCAGCAAACTGTCTACCTTCCCTCCACAGGCAAGGCCAGCTGCGAGAGGAGGGCAGGAGGAAGAGTCTGTACCATCACGTGGCCAGTTCAGCAGAGCGCAAAACAAAACCAAAACAGACTTGCTGTAAGGTCAGCAACCAGAACATCCAATCTGATAAACTCTAAGGTTGGGACAATCATGAAATAATCTAATCAACCCTCCGATATAATATGCAGGCCATAACATTTCATTCAGACCAGAGGACACCACCATTACCAATTCTGGGCCTCATCAATTTATGGGATGGTAAACAATCTTCTTCAAATTAATTCCATATGAAGACCAGTAGCCTCCAACAGCTCTAAATATCCTCCTTCATTTATACCATCTTACACCTGCCTAATTTTGAGCAGCACTTCTCATATAAACAACCTCACACATCAGTCACTGGAGAAACCTACCAGCAGCAACCGAAAAGATTCCCAAGCGTAAACATGAGGTCAGCCACAGTCTGAAGCACTGTGACGTTGGCACAAACACACATGGAGGATTCCCATTGTTATTCTAAGGATATTATGCCAGAAACACATGCAATAACCTCTCAAAGCGGATAGCAGAATCCCGTCTGGAACTTCCGAAGTGGCAAAACATAGAGTAGGGGTATCTTAGTGCATGGAGTAGCTCAGCAGTTTAACTTACAGACAAAGGAAGTCTCAAAGCGACCTGTGAACACACCACCACCTTCCCTGCTACCTATTCATCTTTTTCCCACCCTATAAACCCTTCCTACGCAGAATGGAAACAAATGTCCACTGCAGCATGTCCAGCAACAGCCAGGGTGCTCATGAGGGTACAACTACTCCAGTGGAGGCTCTTGCTCCCAATCAGGCAGAACAGAAACTTGGATCTGTGTCTCCCCTCTTTTGCGAGATGCCCCAGCTATTACTTGCATGTTCCTGGGAGGCACTTTGGGCACATTTTGTTCAGAAATTCTGTCCAAGACCCTCAGACACCTTCTTCTAACCAGAAATTGTTTTCCTTTTCAAGCAGTTTTTCCCCAGTGCATCTGTTGTTTGGACACTTGTGTCTCTGTTAGAGGCAGGCAAACCCCGTCAAACATTGTAACAGAATCAAGACAATAAATGTTCCAGATTATTAGAGCTAAGAGAGAAAAGATGAAGCTTTTCCATTTATGTGGAATTGAAATTGAAGAGCAAGCAAAGCAGACAACAAAAGAAGTCACCTTAAAACTATGTTGTAGGAGCTGGACTCAGTCCCTGACTCAGGTGAGTGTCCTCCTTCCCTACTAGACCAAAATACCCATCTGATGCAGCTGATTGGAAATACTGATGATGTACAACCCACAATCCCACAAAATGAAAAAAATTACATGTTCAAGTTGAGATGGGCACTGTTTTCAAAACAAAACATTCTGATTTGTTCTCCTAATGAACCACTGTCATTACCCTCACAAGAGACAGAAGCACTGTCCCAGCAAGGATGTCTATGCTTCCAACCAATGGAAAGAAATGGAGCATTTCCTCATGGAGATGTAAAAGATGAAGTAATCAACATTTCTCATTTTAAAGTAGAATCTATTTTTATTCAACACAGGACAGTAAATGGATAAAATTCACAATAACCAACATTAAAAAACAACAAACAAACCCTGCAGTCATATTTAAATTTGGCTCTACCTATTGGTCACTCACATTTCTACACACAAAATTTTGTCAGTCTTGCTCATTTTCAGATTAATGGATACTGACACCCAATACTAACAAAACACAACTTATTCACAACTTGGGGGACCTTTAGGGTTGTTAAGAAAGAAAAGCAAATCTTTATCTTTTTGTCCAACACATTCGTAGCTGGAACTGAAATGCTGCACGTTAGCAAGGAAGGAGACATTGGCACACCAGGAGTCCTAACTCCTGCCTACAGTCAATGCAAGGAAGGGCTCAGCACAGCACCTCCAGCATTGTCGTCATCCCATACCCAAGTCACTGCAGTGCAAAAGCTATTCAAATAAATAAATAAATAACAGCAGCAGCCCCAACAAGTAAAACATGTAAACCCCAAAACACAGTTAAGTATCTTTACAATGTCTGACTGTTAAATACAACTGAAAGCATTTTAACCCAAGACTTCAGCCCATAGGGAACAGCCTCTCAAAATCTGAGCGCAGCAGAGTTTAAATTGTTTCAATAAGCTAGTATATAGCTTTACATACCTTTTTTGGGGGAAGGGATTGGCATCTTCAGCTAAAGTCCTCAATCCCCCCCTCCCCACACAGCCATTGAAGTTGTGCCAGTACAGCTGTTTTGGGGTTGCAATGTTAATTTTTCCACCATCAGACACCATATCAGTCCCCTGGCCAGGCTAGCACCCCCCCCCCCGGAGTCAGCCTGGCCAAGTGAGGGGCAGCGTGCCATGCCCCCGGGATGGAATTCCTTTCAAGTAACATTGCTGCAGAATTCTGCCGTATTTAACTACAGCCTAAAGCCCAAACGCAGCACAGATTTATGAATTCACATGTTGAGTACCCCCACTGGTCTCAACAGGTTTACTCAAAATGCGTGAAGTTGACCATTCATCTAGGTAACTGCAGGGTCAGGGCTGATATAGAGCATTCCCTCACAAGGACTTGGTACCTTCCCTAAGTCTTTGTGGGACTGAGGTCTTCCCTGTATCTCTGTTCAGCAAAACAGTTAAAAATGAACACATTCTTATACTGTTCAAGTCAAGCGTAAAGCATGTGCTGAATCAAACCAGTGAAATAACTCATCACAGACTGAACAATTACAGAACAGCCCTGGAAATTAAGTGTTGTGCCAGCACATGGAACAGAACACCAGCAGCTGATGAGACATTTCTCCATGTTTTGGCAGTCCACTTTAGAGTGTGCTGTTTTGTTAATCAAGTGTAAAGACTACTGCATTGTTTCACAAAACTTGGAGCATAGTTCAGAACAAGACATATGCATAGAGCTTTAATAACTACAGTTAATAATAATACAGTTTAAATTATCTAGCCTTTGAGATCTAAGTATAAACACCTCATACAAAAAAAATTCCTTTTTACTTTGTACATCTTTAAAAAAAAAATCACAGAAACACGTGTTTTGCAAAGGAGATGCTTGTACAAAGAAAGGATATGTTTTGAAGACATTAAACCGTCTATTTGCTGGGCAACACTAGTTACTGAAATGTTCTCTTACAACCTACCACCTAGGTAATTTTTCTTTTCTGATATTTTGGCTCCAAATCTGAAATTCAGAGCCACTTGAAATTAGCCACTTCAAAGAGATTTCTGGTTATTAAGGCCCTGATCTGACAATGACTTGCACATGCACATACCAGCACTGAGACCAGGGAGCACCCCACAGAGATCACTGTGGCAGTGGGCACTAAAGCAGCTCATCTGTTCAATCCTGTAGTGCTAAAGTATGAAAGCTCACAGTTCTCTGCCACCCCAAAGGAACAACCTCTTATTTCAACCCAGCCTAGTGGAGCAGCACAACAGTTATATGACATTTGTACAACTAGCTAATAATGCCCTGAAAATCATTAGAGCCCCCCACTGGAAATTCTGACTCATAATCTACTTTTTGTTGCTTAGGACTCCTTTTCGCACAATGCTAATTGAGGTCTAACATCCATCCAGAGAGTCTGTGAAAACTGCTAACTGCGGTACGCCGCAAGACTAAATTCCATTTCATTACCTACCAAAAGGCTGGACGTTGTCCTTGGAATTAGAAGTAGTACTGTAGTTAAAAACTAATAATACAGTGAGGTTATTATTGTCTGAGCAGCTTCAAAATACTAATAGCAGTGCATCTTAATAACCAGCTGGTATTGTGCTCTATAAAGTGATGCCCTTGATGTGCGCAAGATGACATGAGAGATACGTATTTTTCTCACTGACACTGGGATGTTTCACTGCTAGACTGCTATGATTTCAACTTCCTTCTGCTCTAGTTTTGACTTGGTTTTGGAAAATACACAGTTCGGCATTTTAATTAAAAACATCCTATCAAAAGAAATAAAAAGGCACTTGGTATTTCTCTTTGGCTCAGTTGAGGCTTGCTGCTAAAACCTTTCCAGTTCCTGTCTCCATCTGATGAATAGTTGCCATCCCGAGGTACTTATTCATGTGCAAAAATAAGAGCTTCAGGGATTTACCAGTTGCATTTCTCACATTGCTTCCAGTAAACGTGCAAAGTTCTTCACCAAACAGAATCTCTTAAATAGAATAACGCGTTCCACGAAGTTTGTTTTTCAGGGAAGAGCTCTGATCACTGATGCAGTCTTTATTCCAAATCTGGTCTCGTAGCTCAGTGTTCTTTAAACCTGGGAAAGAACAGCAACCAGGGAGGAAAAGTTGAGGTGTGAGGCATAACAGCCACTAACTTAAAAATGCAGGATCCATCCCTTGCCATGCATTTTTCTATTCTCTGTCCATTTTACTTCTCCAAAACTACAACAAAGGGGTTCAATTTAGATTTTCCGTATGCGAGTGTAACCCCATTGTCCTGGTTTCAGCTGGGGTAGAGTTAATTTTCTTCCTAGTAGCTGGTATAGAGCTGTATTTTTGAGCTAGGTATGAGAAGAGTGTTGGTAACACACTGATGTTTTCAGTTGTTGCTAAGTAATGTTTAGTCTAAAGTCAAGGATTTTCCAGCTTCTCATGCCCAGCCAGCAAGAAGGCTGCAGGGGCACAAGAAGCTGGGAGAGGACACAGCCAGGGCAGCTGACCCGAAGTGGCCAAAGGAATATTCCATACCAGGTGATGTCATGCCCAGTATATAAACTGGGAGGAGTGGGGGCATTGCCACTTGCGGACCAACTGGGCGTTGATTGGCGAGAGGTGAGCAACTGCATTGTGCATCACTTGCATATTCCAATCCTTTTATTATTACTATTGTCATTTTATTAGTGTTACTATTATCATTATTAGTTTCTTCTTTTCTGTTGTATTAAACCATTCTTATCTCAACCCATGAGTTTTTTCTTGTTTTTCCCGATTTTCTCCCCCATCCCACTGGGTTGGGGGAAAGTGAGTGAGTGGCTGCATGCTGCTTAGTTGCTGACTGGGGTTAAACCACGACACCCATTGATTCAGTGGATTTTTTTTTTCTCAATTTAAAACACCGTAAATTCAGAGTCAACCTTTCCTTTAAGGAGACCTTTTGGAAAAAGTTACATTTAAAACTATTAATAAACACAAAGCAAGCAATCAAGTAGCTTCTTATTCCCCACCTGCACGCTCCATGATGAAACTCAGGAAGATTACATATTTGGGAAAAAACAAACCATAACCAAGAGACAGTGACAGAGATGTGTTTTCAGATACTTTTCAAAATAAGACATTCTAAAGAAAAATGTTAATGATTTGAAAACATCAAACTGAGATCACTCTTTTGAAGCAAAATTAAATGAGACAGAAATGGACAAACAGAAATCTTAAATGTTCAGTCTACCTCTAGGTATTATGGGGCAAAGGCTTAGTAACATGTTTTTAAACTGTTGTTAAAGAGCAACAGCCATGCATAACACTTACAGGGTATGATCTGCATAACACCGAAGTTCCTTCTGAATAAGACGGAGTAAGAACTGTAAAAAGTGTCACAGTATCTGCATTAGTATCTATACAGATATACAAATAAGATAAGTTTCAGGATAAGAAGCTCACAGTTATTCGAAGAGTTCCTCATTTGAAACATTACCCTGTAAAGCTGAACTCAGTTAAAAAAAAAAAAAAAAAAAAAAGATTTACAGATGCTCAGTCAATGTTTGGAAGAGGAATTTTCACAATTACTAGGCAAGAGGAAAATAATTTCCTTTTCGCAACTGAGAGATCAATTTCTTCACAAAAACCAGAATGGCTTTCCAAAATTACTTTACCAGCAGACATGTAAAGAAACCAGCAGAGGGAACCCAAGACCTCAAGAAAACACGGCAGATAGACATTTTGGAGCACGAAGGTATTTTAGCCGCTATTCTGAAAAACAACTGTGTGTGTGAAAAGTTTTAATCATACGGTTAGTCAAGACGAGTAAAGTCAGTCATGTTTACTTGACTGTGCAGGATCAGGACTTCAAGTGCACTTTAAAAGGTGTACTAAGATAGCACCCAGGAAAGTGATTTTACAAACAAAATTTGATGATTCCCATGTACATTAAAGACAGAATTAAAAATTCCAGGGTTCCTCACTGCTACAGATTTCCTTATCCTCAGAGTCTCCTGTTATAAATGGAAGTTTCTTCACTGTAAGTATTGGTGTTTTAAGATGTTAAACCTAACATTTCAGAGGTATGGGTGTGGCCAAGAATGACAGAACTGAATACCATATAAGAGGTTAAAGCCCCTCCAGATATCCTTGAAGAAATAACATTTGAACATAGGCATCTATAAGCTGTACTGCATAGAACAGGAAAAGCAGAGCAAAAGTTACAAAACCCAAGGATTTATTACAACAGCAGAGTCAATCCTCTCAAAAACAGAGCTTTACAAAGGCATTTTAACTGATGCCGCAAAGAAATGTGGCATTTTTTTTATTTGGTTTTAACAAACAACTATAAAACAAAAAAACCAGAGCTTTAAGTCTACTTGGGAAAACTACAACAATCTCGCAAACCTCACTCTGCAGCACAGAAGACCCAATACTGAAAACAGCATAAATCAGGATTTATAGAGCTGCTGAATAACAGTGGCAATATACTTCAACTATTAACTTAATTAATTAATTTACTTAATTTTCAGAAATGTGGAAAAAATTATATTAAAATTTTGGGTTTAACTTGAATTTAGGGCAAAAGCCTCAATTGTAACTCAAAGCAAGACCTTCTGCTTCTCTTGTGTCAGTAAAGAGTGGTCTCACACACTCAGCACTAGCTCCTCTGCAGGAGCACAGAGCTCAGTGAGGTACCGTGCAGGCACACGGCTTTGTCTGGGCACAGTCAGTACAGAGGAAGGAGTATTTCTGAAGTGTTTCACAGTCACCCTGCCCTTTCATGAGCATTTCCACCCAGGACTTCAAAAGGAGAGGATAAGCAGCTGACACTTCAGGACATCTCTGAGGTAGTCATAGCAGCATTCTGCTCTGCTGGAGAACAAAGCTGGTACACACGCCTGCCAGGGAAATCTGTGGCAAATGCAAAAATGTAACCTACAGGCTAACCTACAGGTGAGTGCAGCAAGACTGACTTCAAAGGTACAGCAAGACTCACCTTGCCTCATCTCATGTCTTCTTTGGTCTTTAAAAGCAAAGCAGAGCAAGTCAGAAGTGAAAAAAACCCCAACTAACCCAACCTAACCCAAACCTTTTCAGATCTTCCTATCAATCATACAGGATCTCAGACAGGAGAAAAAAGGAAAATGGATGTGCTTTGTACCAAGCCATCACGTGAGTTGCACTCCTTTTCCCTAAACATCTGCTCCTGGTTACTATCAAAAGTTAGAATGCCAGTTTTTTGTCCAACCTAGTACAGCAGTTTTAGGGTCCATCTGGAGATGTGATGTATTAACTTTCAACAGCTTCATTATCGCAGTGGTTTTGGTGATACAGCAATGTAGCAGAACGTTTGTTACCACTTTGCTAAACTGGCTTTAAAGAAAACAGAAATAATTCTTTCATGAGTGGAATCTGAGGCATCTTCTAGGTCTATATATGAAGGCTTACTTAACAATTATGCCTGCTGTAATCTGCTTGGCCAGCAATTAACAGATGTGTATTTGCTCAGGAATTGAAGTGCATCAGAACTAATCTGCACTTTTGATTAAAATTAGATGAGAATTTCAAAATGAGCAAATTTGCTCTTTAACTGAAAGTTTCCTACACAATTGGAAGTTTCTTATGAGATAGGAGTATTGAAATTGCAAAAATAAAATTTGCATTTTAAGATAGTTTAGCACAAAGGAAATACACAGCAACCAAATAGTATTTTTAGACTTACTAGCAAGGCACATGCATCTGCCACCATAAGCATGTAAAACACGTTGTTCCAACCAGATGGGGAAATAAGACCAGCTAAGAGAGGGCCCAAAGCTGCACCTGAAATATAATACTGACATTGTCATAATGATGCTACATAAGATTTACTATGTTGAAAGAAAGTTATTCTGAGTTAGAATACCAATTTCTTCACCTAGCTAACTCAGTATTACCTTATGTATTAAAAGGTCCCAGAAAGTACAAAACATTACTGGTACAGCTGCAAGCCTATAGGAAACCTAACAGAGGGGAAGCTGGAAGACTAGAATTTTGAGATATGCCTGCCTTTGGCCCAACAAAACGCCCATCCAGTACTAAGCTGAATCTTACTCCATTTTGTCTTCCACATACCAGTACAGAGGGCATGAATAAAATATGCCTGATCTCAGAAACAGCCCAATGGCATCTACTTTTGCTGTCTGTGCCCAGTATCAGTCTACTACCCTCTTCGTTCCTTCCTCCCTCCCTCAGGCATGGGACCACTAGAGAGGTTTAAGGCTAAGTTTGCTCTACTCCCCATTTCCAAAGCTGTACTAAGTCCCAGCAAAATGTGAAGTGGAGAGAGGCTAGTTTCTCAAAGATGCTTTGTTTTAACCTACCACAGCTAAGGCAGGCTACCTTACAGCTCTGGCTTACCTACAGATCCTGTTCCGTCGATGATTGCTGTCACTGTGGACAAGGCTCTTGCATTCCCTTTCAGGCTTTTATGGGTACCCTAAAGTGACAAAGACTGCTTAGACCCATTCCGAGCTGAACTCTGAAAAAGTATTTAAATCATCATCTAGCTCACACCGCTTCATATTGTGAAGGTGACTTAAATATCCTAGCTCAGACCCTTTTGTCACTACTTAAAGAAGCCTTCTACTCCATCAGCCTGTTGCCTACAGTGTTCTCCTTTATTAAATCATGTTATTTAAACTGCAGGAGCCAAGAAGCTTTCTGTCCTGCACATTGTGGATTCAAGCAACAAGGACAGCACTTCAGCTTTGCGTTATGCTGCAAGGCTGTTTCCACAGCCATCTTTTCCCCTGCTAATACAGCAAAGCTCTGCAGAACAGGAGAAAAAAAAAAAAAAAAACCCAACAAACAAAACCACCGCTGTGACAGGAATACTAGATTACCAGAACTATGGATATATACTGAAATGCTAATTCAGAAAATTCTTGATCCAAAAGAAGCTGTTCTGTCCCAATTTTAGAAGCCAGGTCTCCAAACAAAACAACTGATAAAAGGGAGTGACTTAGAGCTGCTAATAAGAGACAGTCCTTTATCTCCAGTACACTGAGGAGAATCCAGTCAGGTAATAAGCGATTTATATTTGCTCATGTCATATGTTCAATTGTTGACATCTGAGGAATTGGTTGGCAGTTTCAACCCTCTTCCCAAGGGCCAGGTAGGGATCTTGTGATGTCATGCCCCACTTTCTAGCTAGCAGCCCCTTCAACAAGGCTAAGGATAAAACAGGCAATGCATGGTGGCATTCTTTGTCTTGCCAAGACCTCCAGGCCAAGGGTAGGGCTCCAGAGGACATTTGGAGATTTTTGTCCTGCTCCTTTTCCTATACTTAGAGCATCTGTTGTTAGAGGACTTTCGCCTCTTGCTTGGTGCCTTAAGGAACCTTCCAAAGCCTACCTAATGAACAGTACCCGGGTCAATGTTTTCACATGGCATTTGTGACTTGACTGACCTGATCCAGCTGGAAGTATTGGCAACCAGAGCAACTGTACAAGAAAGGGCAGAGGGTAGCATGGACAAAAGTAAGGGTATGTGCCAGGTACAGTTTTCTGCAACGATGGGAATTAAGTCTCCAGCTCACCTCTCACACAGATACAGCTCCTCCTCTCATTTAAAGATGCAAAGTATAAAAGGGGAGAAGGCACCTGTATGGAGACCTAACTTTGCATGCAGCCTTCACATTCACTTTGGGCTGTCATCTGCAAGATTTGGTCTGTCTTGTTAGTAAGCAGGAATAATTTAGAAGCCTCTCACAAGCATGACACTCATTCATACTAATACATGAACTCTAAAACAATCTCAATGGCTGAGTTCAGTACTGCCTATCCATCTCCTTATCCCTTTGCTTTGGGACAATGCAGTCCCTTCACTGACGACCCTGCAGAAGTCAAAGGTCTCTCTCTGAATGCCAAAAGTGCTACACTGGAGGCAGAGGAGAAGCCACACTCACCAAGTCGGCAGAGACAGCAGTGGTGATCAGTGCATAAGGGCCATTCACCAGGGCACCACTGATAAGCAGCATCACTGTTGCAAGTTGACAAAAATGGAAAATGTGAGTTGCCTGGAAGACTGTTAACCATAACAACAGCAGATGTCATAGGCTATGGTTCTCAAATGGTTTAATGCTTCCTTGGCTCCCCTGACCCCATTACAGAATTGGGAAAGGAAGAAAAGCAACATACATTCCTATCTCCCTTCAACATTTACTCCACAACATGAATTCTCAAATATAACAGGAGATGGGGCTGAATCAAAAGGCACTACCCAGGGCCTTTATTGATCCTGGTAGGTCAGAGAAAGGGGAAAATCTGACCAAACTGATCCTAAGAGCAGGGGATGCTCACAGGATCCACCCATAAGCCCCTACTCTGCTTGTGCAGTACCAAGCACCAGAGGGCCCTAAAACTTAACAAGGCTTTTAGGTAAGTGAGACTACTGTCAGCACTTGTGCTTCAACTTCTGTTTTGAGGTAACAGATAGAAAGCCACAAGTGAACTCAGCCTACAGAATTGAAGTTAACACTGCTGTCAGAAGTACTACAAGTAGTTTTTAAACACCTCTGACATTTGGCATAGGGAATATAATAAAGCCTGTGCTGACACAACAAGATCCAGAAGACTAATGATATTAACTAAATCACTGTTCTTATGCCACCCTTTACTCATTTCCTAGCCCCCACTTCCTTACCCTGTAAAAAGCCTGCAAAACTAAGTCTAAGGAATTTGATTCCATACTTCCTCCTCTCAGGGAAAATATAAAATACAAAAAAGAAAAAAAGAAAAAAAAAAGAGCAAAGGATCATAAAAGTTCTCAGAAAGCCAGGCAGAAAATAATTCACAAATACTCACCTACAGTAGCCTCAAGGCCCATTTTACTAACTGCAGAGAACATGTACAACTGTAAAGACGAAAGAACAAGCATGTTGAATACCAACATATGGACTAATCCTAGGTTCTCCATTTTCCCCATGTTAACTACAAAATATCGTAGTTGGAATTACATGAAAGCTAGTTCTAGGTTTTACTAAACCCTTTTAGACCACAGCAGAATTATTGTTTGATTGGACACAGGACGGAGATAAGGGGTATGCTCCTATTCCCCAGTATGTCCTTTCAGAAGAAAGAGCTGTGTTATGATACGACTCAATTTTAACCTCTCAAATTTCCAGCTTCAACACAGCACAGAATACTGTTCACAAAAGAATCAAAGAAAAATGCATCTCGTATGCCCAACTGCCGGTTTTCCAGCAGTTACAGCACAGAAATTTTAGCCTTTGAGCAGCTAAAATTCTGGCTAAGAACTGAATATCAAATTTTACAAGAGTGAAACCTTCCATATAATCTTATAACAAGCAATACTTTAGATTTGTTTGCTTGTTTAGTAAAGGCATCCCCAATGTCTGTATTTGCTCACATGCTCAACTTTTCATGCCAGCTTTTAACCTGGCCTGAACTGTTTATATCCAAGTTAGAAGATGCTGTCTGCGCAACTTCCCAAGGAATGCTGTCAAAATCTCAGCCACAGCTATAAGAGAGGGGCAAACTCTTACTGTGGGTGCTGCAAGCAATAACATCATTCCGCAGGTTGACGCCCTCTTCTCCAGCCTGTCTGATATCAGTCCTGCCAAAATTCCACCTGAAAGAAGGCATAGGTGTGTGAGGAAAACACTCTGTGCATGTTTTACACAAAAGACATCAGTTGTACTTAATGAAACCCAACCCAGATTAAACCAATATGATAAAGACTTTTAATGTATGGTTATACACAGCAGCACAGAGCATGAGACGGACAACATAAATTGCACATAGCAATATCCTTATTAACCTAACTGGTTTTGACTTGGAAGATAGCAGCAGCAGTCAGTTGTTCTTCCTCATTGTTTATTCTAACCAAATATCCAAGATGACAGGGGTGGGGGCGGAATAGAGATGGAAGAAATATTTAGAAATCATTGTTCTGCTGCTTTTGAATGCAAAAAGCCTTTTTGCCAGGTGCCACATGGCCCCACTGCTACCATTCTGGAATCCAGCTGTGCCCAGCTACTCACTGGCCTCTTAACTCCTCACATGCAACAGTAAACTTTGATCTCAAGTGCTCTGTCCATGCTGCACTGCAACCAAGGGAAATGAGCTATTGTAGATCTTGGGGCAAATGAAGTATTCAGTTTTCTCTCGAGGTAGTCACTCCACGCTCTTTAATTTTCCCTACTTCTTGTGTTTGCCAACAACTGTACACAGAAGTACTCATCAGAGCACATGGCAGGAGGGGCTGGAAGGCCTGAGGGAAGGAGCTGCCAAAATGATATAAAGGGAACTTGGTACAGGGAGAAGGAAAGGAAGTTCTCTGGATTCTCCAGATTCCAAAATACTGCTGGGCCTGCCTCTCCCTTCCCAGCTGCCCATCTCCAAAGTGCTCACATCCCACTTGAATTTAAATGTAAATGCCAAAGGTCCAGGCAGCACTGGCACATTGTTAAGCTTTTATTCACAGTGGAATAAGATGTTGCTGAAAGAAGTCACTCACATCTCTAACATACTACTGACTCTGGCTTCTAGCTATCTAAGATGAAATAAGCAGTGAGAAATGGCAGAAGTCACATCCAGCACAAGTAACTGCAACACACCTTGAACTACCAGGGTCTACATAGCTCTTGATCCAGTGAAACTTCTCCATCATGAGCATCATTTTCTAATAGACTGATACAGGGCTTATTTCCATAAGNATTTCCATAAGGGAACTGGGGAGGTGGAGAGGGGATGCATGTGGGGGTCCATGCGTGCATCATAAATCAGCCAGGCATCAAGATGATGATGCTTGTTTTATCGTCAGCTACGCTGTCTGCACTGGCATAAAAATTTAACTATACAGTAGTTCACCTCACAAATTACAAAGGAATAGTCTCTTCCTCATTATTATTACAATCTCCTAATTTTATCACATACAACTGTATGAGGCATCAAAAAAAAAAAACCAAAACACCTGCAGCCATTCACCTCTGTGCCCACAAAAAAATACACAGCTGTACAAGCTGGGATAGTTCTGTTATGTTAAAGTGACAAGAGGAAGATATTTTGATAGGTGGAGTGACCAAGACTCATGGGCCAGAGCTGATGGAGCTGAAAGATTCCATAGTATTTACCTCTCACAATCTGTATGGGACAATGTCACCAGTTCTGTGAGTTGTTCAATTTAAAGATATTTTGCTAGGTTTTCAACA
>VYZV01012165.1:65285-77494 GCA_013401275.1 Pandion haliaetus | reverse complement strand
GGCTGGCCTTCTCCCGCCCGCCGCCTGTCCCGGCTGGGAGGGCTGACCCCCACCCCCACCCCCTCGCCCTCCACCATAAATGCCGTCGTGCTGGCTGGCGGAAGGGTGGCCAGAGCTCCGCAGAGGCCGGGGCCTTCTGCTCCGACCTCTTCTTCTTCGGAGAGGGGCGGCGAAACGGCACGGCGGAGGTAGCGGGACCCTTGGGAAAGATGCCTTCCCAAATTCTCCCCTCCTGGGTGCTTTTGTACATCTGCCTGCGTACGTCTGGCAGCGACGCGGGTTAAGAGAAAAGAAAAATCTACCGGACAAAACGCAACCCTCTACCGTGGACCTCAAAGTTTTGTGGCGTGTTTTACTGGAGAGAAAAATAAGTATTTTTGCAAAATGTTGCTGGCTTGGAGGGACTTGCTTGCAATGGTTCTGCCGGCCCTGTCAGAAGAAGGGCTGGAAGGACTTGAGAAGCCCTCAGCCCCTGCCCCTGGGGCAGCTCCCTCCAGCATTTCTCACTCCCGAGCTCTCAGACCGGCGCGGGGGGCTGGTGGTTGCAGCAGCAAAGTCACAAACTCTGGGTGATTCTTGGCTTTTGTTCACGGGTCTGTGGCGACCTCCAAAACCAAACCAAGCTGAGTGCTGCTTGCCTGGAATTAGCTCACAGAACTGGAATGCGCCAGTTGGATGGCAGGGGCTGCGGTGCAGCAGAGGGCCCCTGGCTTCCCAGCCAGCCCCACACCCTGCGGGTTAAAGAACATTGACCTCCCATCACCCACTAGACCAGAGGGCAGGATCAGGCATTTCAGGACCCAGGGTCTTCCGTACTTTTTCATATCCCTGGGATGTTTCTTCCTACATTTGTACAAGGTGGAGGGGCTGGTGGAGGAGGAAATTAAGTCAAATCTGGCAGGGTTATAACCTCTGAGATTTTCTTTATTCACAGATGTGGGATACCTTGCTCGAAATCTTTGAGTACCTTGAGATCATGTGCTTGAATCATGAGCAGTGGCCTTACACTGACCATCGGTCAGTTTAGTATCCAGTTTATCGTCCGGTTTAGTAACTTTGTTGAGTGAATCATCTATTGGCAAGGAGAAATATGCACTTTTTCCTAGTTTAAGATCCTTCAGCTTGAACTGAGTTCTGCAAACGTATACTGAGACTGGACTCAACAAAATTTCATTTTTTAAATCCGGAGTAATTTCTCCTAGTCTCTTATGACTGGAGAATTATTCTACACTCAAGAGGAACTTAGTCCTTAAAGAAGGGAAAAAACTCAGCACACTAAGGCTCGGTTTATGCTGCTGCCTTTACACAGTGGGGGATGCTCCCACTGGCATCAGTATTCCCACGTAGCTCGGGTAGGTGAGAGCGGAGGAAGCGTTCAACAGCCTCTGCAGTGAGTGGAAGGGGATGTGTAGAAAACCGTCCTCAGCTCATCTCCCGTTCTGAACCCCTCCTCTCCTGAGGGTCCGACCAAACCACAACCCCTTTCTTTTTCAAATTTCTGTTGTTATCTGATGGTGGATCTGGTAGAGAGAGGAGTACATTTTCCACTTACAATATAAAGCAATTTTCATTGCTTATGTCTTAAGGGATATTTATTTACTGAGGGACACCTCACCTGATTACTTTAGTTGTGAAAATCCGAAGCCTTATTTTAGATTTTTTAAAAAGCCTTTAAGAAAATCTCCCTCCTTTTTTTCTCTGCCTCAACCATAACTCTTTTCTTCCTACCTTTAAAAACACTGAAAAATGAAGAGTAGTGGACAAAAGAATGAGAACAGAGAAGGTGAAGAAAAAGTATTGAGCTTGAAAAGGAGTAAAGCAGGGAAGTAAAATAAAAGATCAACAATTTTTTCAAGAAGTCTCACTTTGAATAAGGGCTGTATTTCAGTTTAGAATTATCATCTCTTCTGTAAAATAATTCCAGATGTTCACTGTTGTGTGCTAATATGGGCAAAGGCTTTAGTTTGCACATATTTATAAATTGAAACAAATTCAGTTGTCCTGAAATTTGGCATGCAAGTTCATATTGGAGTAATTTTTCTAATCCGTTCTTTTGAATTATTATTTAGGTTTTTAATCTTAGAATGACATGGATCCTTTGCTGTTTATCATTTTAAAATCCAATTTAAGTATGCTTTTATATTTGTCAAATAACCAGATTAGTTGTCTGGATTTGTAGGAGCTACCAATGAGGAATATTTTAAACAGATGGAAAAGTTAAGCTTTACTGTGAGCAGACAAGAAAAATTTTATTATTTCATCAAAACAGTTAGTGAAAATATATATAAACTATCCATGTAGTTAAAGAAGAACAGAGTGAAAGAAGTATTCAGGTTAAACGCAGTCCTGTTTTGATGACATCAAACTTTAAAGGTGTCAGAATAACTACTGTACAATGAAGGAGAGCTGTATATCAGTTTCAGGAGTGTGTCACTGCTATCCAGGTGTATTAAAAGTAATTGAAATTTTAAAAAATATGTAATTGATTATTTTAAGATTCTACCTCAAAATTTAATTTGCAACATTTGGAGTCAGTATGTGTAATGTCAGATGGTTTGCACTCTGTTGGTTTATGGCAGTTATCTCAGCCTAGCTTAAAGTCATTGGGTGGGAGGGGGAATGCTTCCAAGTGGTAAATCCTCCCACCTATCTTAGACTTAAATTTTCAGATAGACTGAATTGCCCTTTGGGTAAGTTTAATATTTTCCATAACAGAAAAAGGAACCTAGACAGCTATGGCAAGATTCAGCTCCCAGTCACAGACATTTGCACTTAAGGTTCCTAAATCCTGCTACAGTTAGGTTTCTAATGATGCTGTTGGCATATGTGCTAGGTGTTAGGCTATTGTTAAGTCAGTGGATGTACAGTCATTAGGGCCTAGAGAGCCATTCAGCTCACCATAATGCAGATATCGTACTTGGTAATGAATTCTTTTCTGAACACAACCGACTGTTTCGATGAGGGGCCTGATACAGCTGCCTTCTCACAGGGTCTAGTGGTATCTGAGATGCTGTGGAAAGTCCCCTCTGGGACTGGGTCTCCTGCCTGTCTCGTGTCATCTTTGTGGACCTATCAGACACATCTTGGATACCCCAGGACATGTCAAATGGCGTTAGATACCAATGTGTGGTCAACCGAACCAAGCCCCATAGTTCAGGGGCTATTCAGTGTGTCTGTAGACACCTATTTGTAAATATGTCATTGTTGGCGTCTTGAGCTCTCACTGAGTTTGTTGTCCAACCTTTAGATAGCTAAAATAAAGGGAGAGAAATCCCACGGCAAAGGCAAATAGAATGGAAATAAATATAATATATTATAATATAAAATACACTCTTCTTCAACTCAGATGCTACCAGCCAGGTAGCTGTGAAGAGAGACGTGATCTCAGAAACACCGAAGGATTATTCCCACCCTGCCCAGGAGTATCTTGAGGGCAGTCACTGATAAATAATGCCACACATTCATTTTCTGCCTGTGCCAGAAGTTGCAGACTCTGTTGTACGTGGGTCCAAGGATCCAGGAGGAGAGAAAGTGCAGAGCGAGGCAGACCAACTGGAAAAGAAGAATATGGGCAATAAGGCCTCATCTTGTCGTTTCTGTGCAGTGAATCTCAAGCTCAGGAAAAGTGTCTCAAGAATTACAGCATGAAGAGGCATCTCTTAGTGGTAGTAAAAGTGCCCCATTTGGATCTCCACTAGCTATTTATTTTCAATCTTTCGTTTCCTATGTTCAGTGACAAGCATTAACAGTTAGGTAATTTTCCATTCCCTGCCACACCTTCAAGGAGTAAATACTCTGTTCCAGTGACTGGTATGCTGGCTAACAGAGCTTCTATTAAACATCTCCTTTCCTTTTGAAATTTCCTTTACAAAAATTTCAATGTCCATTTATATTAATCATACAACTTGTCAAAAATCCCTTCTTTCACATTCTCTGTCCCACTTTCCTTATTTTTCCCCTTTCCTTTCTCACAGTAATATGAAAGATGTTCTGAGGTCATGTTTGTTTTGCTTATAATTGAAAAGAAAGGAAATGTCAAAATACCACCTTCAGTATAGAATTTATCTCCATGATAGAGGAGAAATTCTTAAATTAAAAATAGCACCCACTAGTGTATGCTACTTCATGCATTGCTTCAAGAATGTAAATGCTAAATAAATATAAGTAATTTATATCTTTGCCCAGGTTCTGTAAATTTTTGCTGACTAGCGTGAGGTTTTCAGGACTATACTAGGCACAAATTTCAGTACTTCTTTGTCATTATGGTCTCGAGTGATCTACTTTAATATGGGAATTATAGTATTTACACAGTACCACAATTTAAATAAGTGTGTAAATATGTATATTGAGGTATGGAAAAGTGTATCTTATAGAAATATAATCTAATTTACTTCTAGTTTTAAGGTCTTGGAAGAAGGCCTGAAAAATAGGCACTCTGTATTCAGTTTGTTGGTAGAACACAAGTCAGTTTGCAAAGCCAACTGTACTTTGTGATGCTTTGAAGAGTGATCACTGTAGGTAAGTGTGGAAGTACTTTCCACTATAAGCGCTTCCATATCCTTATTAGTATTCACCTTTGGGGTAATGCCCTCCTTGGTCCTAAGCATTCATAGTTTGATATTTGTGGTTTTTTTCCAATGTTATCTATCTGGAAGAGTGAAAAAGAGTTATTGGTTTCAATTTAGTATTTTTTTAACAGAACTAAGTGGAAAGAAACACTGAATGAAAAAGGTAGGAGAATGTGATTTTATTTTGGAGGAAGTGCCCTATAAGCAGCGCTATACTCTTTTTTTTACAACCAATCTAATATCCTACACATACTGTTAAGGAACAGTATAACATGCTCTTTATTGCTGACACCTGATGAAGTCCTCCATGGTTGGATTACCAGAAAGCTTTGTGTCATGAACTCCTGTTGCCATATATTCATAACTGCATGAAGCCCTCAGTCTTTGGGCGGAAATTGTAACTATTCGTGGATACTCTTTGCAACTAAAGCATTCATTTGGGAAGCTTCAGTGAAATACTTTTAGAATTTTTGAATTATGGGACCGTGCAAAACAGACTCTGTTTGCATTGTGTTTAACAGGCGGTGAAAACAAACCAAAACCAACAGAAAATTGGCTTTCTGGAGAAAACTACAGCAAAGGCAACTAACTGATAGCTGCTGGTTTTGACTCGGATGAGTATTGTCCTCCTTCAGGGCTCTTCCTTCTGTTCTCAGTATATAGAAACATTTTAAAACCAAAGCAGTAAATGGTTTATAAAAGCTGATTCTTTTTAGTTCTCGGTCTTCCCAAATTAGTATTGAAAAATGGCATTTTAAAAAATGTGTTATCATGTTTTAGAACTTTAGGACATCAGGCAGCTTAGTTTCTAAAACATATTAAGAGGTTGAGGTGAATCCTAAAGGGAAATCTATTAAGTTATTAGTAGAGCTTATTAAGCTTAGATACTTTTTCTGACATTATTTACCTTTTTCCCTTCCTGGCCTGAGGCTTCTGGAAAGGCTGAAGGCAGCTGATTTCAGATAGCTGCTGTGTGCATAAAGGGAAATTTTAAGTACCTGATTAAAGTACTCAAAGCAGAACAATAATCTTCAACACTGAGGAAGCTGAAAGTTTAGCTATAGATTAAGACTTCTAGATTTTTGTCATGTCATGAACATTTGAGGTTTTGACTCAAAAGTGATAGGCATCTGGCTACTACATAAAATAGTTGTAATGGCATGAACTATTTTTCTCTTTTGTTTGGGCAACCTTGTCTTACAGAACACTGCCAAAAAACAGCTTCTGGAAACACAGGAATACATTTCCCTCCCATATAGTTTATTTACACAAGTGAGCATCAAAGTTAAATGCTATACTAAGATAAAATACTTTTTTTCTAAAATAAATTATACACATTTAAATGTCATTTAAGACTGCAGTTAAAATTATAAAGAATTTAGGCATTGGAAAATATTTGCTTATTGGTAATGTCTCTTCTTTTTTCTGACTGCATCTACTTTTAATACTGAACATGTAGATAGTTTCCCTTTTGAAGCAATGACTACTGTTCCTCTTCTAACATTTCCAAAACAAGTTTGCTTTCAAACTTCACACAGAGAAAATATGGGAAAGGAAGGTCAAATCTGGTAGAAAATAATAAAGATGTATGTGAAATACGCAATTTTGTGTCCAACATTTGTGGCTTGGTCCTCAAGCTTTGTCAGAAATTTGTCCAATTACAGGGTCCTCAAGCTTTGTCACAAATCAGTCTCCACTACAAGGGGCTAAATTAATTTTGTAAGTGCAAGAACATTATGATGGATAGTTGTAGGCACTTTTGCTATCTGACAGTGAGCCTGGCATAGTTCGAGGTAGAAATCGAGTAATTCTTTTTTTGTGTGACATTTTGTAAGGGTTTATAGACATCATAGTCGCCACTAAATTTACACTAGAAGTCACACATCCACTAAGTCTTGAGGCTAAGCTATAGCCCATGGGGAACAGGACAGACTTCTTATCATAGATCATATGAACTCCAATGGTACTAAAAAACATTCAAGGGCACCTGCATTGGTTTACACCACATTAATATTTCATAGATGTGTTCTAGCCTTAGAAACAGGCCTGGCTATCAACTTCTCAGATAGAAAACCTAAAATTTCTTAATTTTACAATACTGTAATTCAAAAGATGAAGAACGTAAAGAAGCATTAGTAATTTATAAAACTATACCCTTGGAGATATTCAGATCTTGACTGTACAAAAATCCCAAGCAACCTGATCTATGTTGGTTCTCTGTTGAGTTGAGGGTTGCACCAGATGACTCCCAGAAGTTCCTTCCAACTTAAAAGTATTTTATCATGCTGCATGTTGCAGAAGCTACTTACAGTTGGTAAAATCTAAAATAATGGCAGCAAACCTTATCCATTTGTGACAAAAGTGGATTAAGCTGTCCAGAGCTTTTCCATCCACCAGTGCATCTCCTGTATCTCCTGTATGAAACAAAACAACTTCTCTGTAGTCTTAAAGCCTGAGGAAAAATAATCAGAAAGCAAGCCTGAAGGATAGGGTTAAAAGAAACAAATACTAATCTCTAATGTTTTCAGCAATTCCTCACGTCAGAAAAACCTAGCATGGGAGAAATAACAGCTAGGCTGAATTGACATGTGAATTGGAAAGGCTAGATTGCTGTTATGTTGTGGGTGGGCCCTTCATACTTCTGAAGTTATAATGTTTTTATTTAAAGACTAAATTGGATTTCTAGGCATGTATGGTATACATCAATTTAAAATTATTGGAGTTCTTCATATTGTTAAGAGTGCTTCAGTTTGAAAGAGTGAGGCTTTCCTGCAAATGCCAAGTAAATTGCTCTGCAAGTCCAGAATCTTTGATCACCTCTGAATTGAAATGCTTACGAAAGATGCTGTAGTGTTCTAATAATTTTACAGCTCTCTCTGATTCTTATGCCTAGAACCCCAATCATTTCTAAATTGAAGAGCTCTCATTATTTTCAAGTTTTATGTGCAGTATAAAATGATTTAAGATTATTCTGCTGCTTTTCATTTTTTATTTTGCAAAAAATAAAACTTTTTTTTTCTTTTTTTTAAAGACCAGCTCTTTCCCCTGCAAGCTGGGAGACATTATGAGCTAATTCAAACATTTCATGTTTAAAATGGAAATTGAACCAAATTCTCTTCAAATAGCAATGATGATGGCTGGGGGAAAAGGAAGGAAAAAAGAAAAAAAATCACTGCCTCAAAAGCTGAGAAAATACAAAGTAAGAGGCTGTCAGTGATCCTTGCTGGGAAAAGTGTGAAGAACAAGAAACATATTGTCACTGTTCAGATGCGGTCAAGGTGAAGTGGGGAGACTGAATGAAAGTTACAACAATGTGACAAAAGAGAGACACAGATCCATTTAGTCTTGGAAGGAAGAGAGCAGGAGGCACAGAAGGCTAGTTCACGTGTTGCTTCTAAGCTGATTTTTGCTGTCATTTTATCATACAATTTCAGAGGGAAATGATGTACGCCCTTTTGTACCTCCTGACTTTGTCTTTTAAGAATAACACTTAGTTTCTTTCTCACTAGTGACCTTGTTCTTTTCCAACACATGGCAGTAGTATATTGTTTATAATTCATGTAGCTTTCTAAAGAAAACTCTCACCACTATTGCGTGTTAGCAGTAGAGCCTTCTCTTTTGTTTCTTTCCAAACACATGCAGTGGATGGTCTTTGTTCCCAGTGGCTCACTGTTTAAGAATAAACAAGGGCAAAAAAGAAGCATTCTGGGGGAGGAAGCACACTAACCTGCCAGGGATCCCTACGGCTTCACCCCGCATTGCCATGAATTGCACACAAAAATCACCCTCCTTACATTTCCCACCTGGAAATCCGCACCTGCTTCTTCTGGTCCTGCTTGGGGAGCTAGACTGGGGTCCACATAGGGCATCCCCAAAAGAAAGGGGAGAAAATGAGTCTAAGAAGTTTTGCCAGCTAAATGGAGTAGAGTTACGCTGACACACGAAAAGAGAAAGGGGCTGGGGAACCGACCTGCCATTGCACAGATATTTCAGCAGTAAAGCAGAAACTGGTGTGGAGGCAGGATGAAGAAATAGTAGACCAGAGCAGAGAGGTTCCGAAGGTTTCACAAATGTATTACTAAGGAGGTAGCCTGGAAACATCTGCAAAATCTGGAGATTTCTAAAATAAATGTTGAAGCAGAAAACAGGACATGGTCCGTCATAACTTTGGCACTTTCAATCCTTTGAGAGAAACAAAATGTAGCCTTTGTGTGTAATACCTTCCATTGAAAGCACAGGTCTGCATTTTTTGCTATTTTACCTGTTAAAAGCTGTCAGGTACCTCAGGAGATCCTCGGATGAATACAGCTGATCTGGTTTTGGACACTGGTTTACAACTTTCTGTTCCTGATGCTATTGTAGTGGGGCCTGTGAGCCTTTTCTGCTGCACCCATTATCCATATAGCTTATGTTTTATGTCTGTAGAGTGAAGAGTTTATACTATCTCAGAAGGTGAATTCATGCAAGTGCAGTGGGTTTACAGCTGGAGGGATGGAGTGTGGGCTCCCTTCAGACAGCTCTGCTTTAGGAGATGTAGCTTCCAGCAGAGGGGTAGGGTGGTTTCATAGCATTGTGAAGCCAGTATCGACAGTTCAAACATATCTCACCAGTGTGGAAACTCAGTATAGAAAGGCTGCTGTTATTTAGGACATCGTGTTTTCCAATATTTCCAGTGAATCATTCACCTCAAATGTATTTATAAACAAAACTTACAAAGCTAAAAATGTAATCTGGAAATCTGTTAAGAATAATCAGGCTCAAAAACTCCTCCTGGACTTTTTGTGGCAGGTACGTGAACCTATGGGGAGAATGATTTGCTTCTTTGCTGCTGTACTAGGAAACATTTAGTGAGACTGGTATTTCCCTTGTTCCTCTCTATTTAAGGCTCCTCATTTTTTATTTTCTTGCAGTTTTCTTTCTTTATCCCCACTCCTCATATATCTAGCTTTTTTATCCCCTTTTTCTTAGCTGTCCTGTGAACTCATGTTCTTTTTCACTTTCCCATTCCCTGCCTTTCTACTGTTTTTCAATTTCTTTTGAATCCTTTCCATCTTTCCTGCAGAAAGTCCCTAGGTTCACAAAGCCTTGTTACCCTTCTTGCGGTGGCTCACTTCTTCCTGAAATCTGGAGCTATTAAAGAAGTTCCTGTAGGCACTTCTGACAAGAAAAGTTGCCAGGGTGTATCTGCCTCTGGTTCAAACGTAGGGTAATTGTATTTCAGCTTTCTGATTAGTTGAGATTTTTTGAGAGATTTTGGTGGACAATCTCTCTGTTTGTTTGTCTATCAAGCAATGCTCAAACTACAGGGTACCTAAATAGTATTCATGTAACTTTCACATTTGCATAATCAGTGGTCTCAGCCAGCAATTAGTATTTCACTAATATCCAAACATAGCTTTCCAAATTATACAAAACTCAATCAGAAATTATATTTTCTTGTGTGTAGTGGTCTGTTGGAGGATATCAAATACCTAAGAGAATAAAGATTATTTTTGTTAATTTGAGGATTAGTACTCCTAGCAAGTTTCAATTTACATAGATACAAAAAAAGTAAGTTAAAAATAATTCAGTAATTCTTTTTCTGAGAGTATCTCTTACTATTACACAACTTGGTGCTACATAACACCAAAAATTTAATTAATATTTTGGATTGATTTTTTTAAGGTATTCTTTATTGATCTCATTCCAGCCTATCCTGAATTTTGAGATAGTGTTCCAAAAGGTGGGTTAACAAGTGCACTGGTTCATTAGGTGTGTTGCTGCATTAGGACCAATGCAAACTGGTGCGTTAGGTCCTTCAGGTGTTGCTCCTAAGAATTTGTGAAGGACTACTGAACTAGACCATGTTGGTTTAGACTGGTTCCTCCAGTCTGCAGTCCTTCAGTTTCAAAAGCAACACAGACACCATATACTATTAATCATCACCATTGTGTTTAGTACTCAATAGATTGAAATCTGCCTGTTTCAGATACTATACACCCGTACAAAACCCATTATGTGTGTTACATTTCACTGAGAGAGGAACACTTAATCCTGGTTTGCTATCTATAGTTGTTTCAGATACATTTATAAAGAGAGGTCTTCCTATGGGATCTATAAATCACACATTACCTTTTAGCTATGCCATATTTTAAAGTAATTTTAACACGTTAAAATAAAGCTCTGTGTATTGTTCATAATGCGCATGACTTTCCTTGCTGTGTTATGTACAGAATAATCCATATACCACCCATACTGAAAGTGGTTATTAAATATGCTGGCTCAGTTTACTAGTAGCTCTAACACACTTCTGTAACGAGGGACTACTTGTAACATCAAAGCATGGGGAGACATTAGCGCTTTTCCCCTATAGCCTCTGACCTGAAAGCTTTGCTTTTTATCTCTATATAAAAGGGAAATACTCTTTTCAAAGAAGCCTAGCTAGAGTGTGGATATTTTCTCCATTGTAGAATAAGAGCCTGTGAAAGTAATCTACAATTTTTCATCTTTGTTCAGAGTATTGTTTCTTTTTGGACATTATGCCTCTTTGAGAGTGAAAACTTGCTTTCAAGTAATAGTGACTGGGAAGTGCTTTCTAAATCCTGAGGTACTTCTGTTTTCTGTAACCCTGTCGGTCTGAAGAAAGGTGACCAAACATTTCTCTTTTTAAAAGAAATAGAGATATATTGTGTAAGAGAAAGAAAATAAATTTTGAGAAATAATTCATACTCAAAATAATGGGTAAGACCCAAAGACAATTAACTGTACACAGGGTTTCTAAGAGAGCCAACATCTGGCAAATCTAAACTATATTTTATCTTGCAGATGTTTCCAGGTTTTTTTTTTTTTTAATATCATATAGCAAGTGATCTTTCTCAAGTATCTTTGGACTTTTAAATCTATGGATTGGACCATCTTTGTATGCATCAGATTTTTTGTGTAATCTAGCTTGTCTTGTTTTCAGTTCAATGTTTTAGGAATCTTGACCTTTCATATTTTAGATTCTTAACTTGAGCTATCTCCAGGAGGACTTGGTCTTCAGAAACAGCTAAGTACACACTGTTGGAAAATTTGGCTGATGTGTGACCTGCACAATTACTTTTGAGTATTTGATCCCTTGTTTCCAGGCAATCACAGGGAACAGGGCACTGACTTGACCAAACATAAATGCAGCAAACAGAAAAAGGAAGGTTGAGCACAAATGGCTGTATCATATCATGTATTGTTGGTATTCTGCCGGTTATAAAGACATTTCAATCTTAAATTTTCAATTAACTTCCAAATCATTTCTTAAACTCATAGGCAATGATAGTATTACAGATATTGCACATTCCCATACTTGCATGATCTGGACACCAAGGTTTCTAATAACACCTGTTATTTTTCTTTTTCACCTGTTGTTATGGGTTTGTGTGGCGTGGTTTTCTTTGGTAGTGGGGGAGGGGGCTGCAGAGGTGGCTCCTGTAAGAAGCTGCTGGAAGCTCCCCCGGCTCCAAAAAGACAAACCCACCTCTGGCCCAGGCCGACCCCATCAGTGATGGTGGGAGCACCTCTGGGAGGACATATTTAAGAAGGGGAACCTGCAGCGAGTGGGGGGACTGGAACGTGAGAGGAACACCTCTGCAGATACCGAGGTCAGTGAAGAAGGAGGGGGAGGAGGGG
>VYZV01012165.1:41614-56132 GCA_013401275.1 Pandion haliaetus | reverse complement strand
CTACTTTAGTATACTTCTCAATGCTTCTTACAAGGGATGGAATTGAATCTGGCCATTTTCTGAAAAGTGTTGTGAGAAGTAACAATTTATGTAAACCAAGATTCCTCTTGAAAATCAATTCAGCAGCTTGAAGTAATGTACTTGTCATGTGGGAATATTAATATGAAAGAAAAATGACATGGATATATAAGAAATTAAACTAACTGCCTGGGTAGAGATATCAAAAAGCACAGTGACGAACACTCTGAAATGTTTGTTGCAAGATCCTACCACTCTACAGTCATCAGAGATGCAAATGTTGATTTTTTTTTTTTTTCTAATACCATCCCAATGATTTAGAAGAACTGTAATATATGTAGACTGCTACATTCCACATACCACATGTCATAGCCTTTATGTTGCTGGGTAGAATCCTCTAGCAGAAGTGCATGGTCCAGCTCAGATTTTGCAATACTGTAGTGGGAGGAATGGAAAAGGTGCATCTGCCTCTCTCACTGTGACTGCAGGAGAGAGAAAAAAAAGTCTGGTGGGGAATGTCAGAAATTCTGACTTCCCTATGATGGGGCTGATGAAATGCAAAGCAGGGACAGTGCCCTGCACAGGAGCCAAGTCATTTATTCTTCCTGGCAAGGTGAGAGAAAGGCGAGAGAAAAGCAAGAGAAATCATGATTCTCTGAGTCCCAATAAGACCTTTTTGCCCTATTCTGCTAATGTAAAGGGCTTTAGGATGGATTTGCATTCACTTTTGAGCCCCTTTGCACTGCTAGAGAGTTTAAACCTGACATTCCTAGTCAGAATTCATTCTCTGGTTTGCTCCCCTGGTAGTACAATTGCCTTCTCTTGAACCATCAAAGAGCTGTTTCCAACAGCCCATCAGGTTCAGGAACGAAACTTGAGTCTTGCTTGTACAAAGTATTCAGGAGGAATCAGTTGACCACCTTGCCTCTTTTCTGAATTGTTATCCTTTAAATGTTAGTGTTGACAATGATAACAAAACACACTATTATGAGAGGATCATGCCACCTTTAAGTATGCTGCCACATGAAGGCCAGGGGGAAGCGTAGAAGCATTTATGAGACACTACTGCAATTTCCCTTTAAAAAATCTAGTATTGGTTTATTTTATTCTTTCTGTCACATTAGTTATGAGTGACTAAACAAATATGAAAATACTGTATTTAAAAATAATTAATTAAGGGTTATCCAAAGAATGTAAATATATTTGATACTGCAATCTGGTCTGGAAGAAACTCAAATTTGAGTTAGAGATCTGATTTTCATTGTGTATGCCCTGCACAGACATAAAAAAAAATGCCAGTAAAATGGATGGCGTAATGCTTTTGGTAGCTTGGCAGTCTTACCCCACTGGTTCATTTCTCTCTGTGTTGACTTTGTCCCTTATACTCCAAAGATGGATAAGTGCATTAACATGTAGTTTACCACACAGGTCAGGAGTTCTTTCTCATTTGACCTTGAAAACAAATGTTCTGTCTGCTCTGCATGGATAATTCATAAGATTTAGTGGCTCATCTCTGCATGTTTGGCATTCAGAAATGTTGCTTCCCCAAGTGTGTCACTGTCTTTTGCACCAGTTAGGTGGTGCACTGCCGCTGAAAGCTGGGTACACATTTATGGGGCTAGACTTGTGTCACAGACTGATTTTTAGTTCTTTACCATGAAGGCACAGTATGCTGCTAACCTGATGAAAGTCTCCCATTTTCGTGGGTAGCAGAACATACTGCTTGTATGTTCTTTGGACACAATCAGATTGTGTTGGTTGAAGAAAAATGCTTGATGTAATTTAGACAAAAAAAGTAGGCAATGGACAAGCAACAATCATCCTTAAAGAATTTTCCGCTAGCCAGGGAAATAACTTAATGCCTATGCATACATGTGTTTGAGTACAAACACAGAAGTAAGGAAAGAATCATAGCTGAGAGAAAACAAATAAAGGGCAAAGTTAACAACATAGACTTGATTTGCTCACTGTTAGAAGTTTGTGTTAGCTGAATGACTACACAACGATATCTAGCATGCAACAGTACTTCAGTGTATTTAGGATAGAAAGCAAGCAAAATGAGAAACTAGGAAAGACAAGAATAAGGTCAGTTTTCTAGGTGAGGCAACTAGAAGATGTGACACCTCTGGTGAATATTGTACAATTTTTGTGTGTAAATTCTGAAGACATTTCTGCTTAACTTCAGACCTTCACGAGCTGCAGAACTCATGCTAGCTACATGGCTAACAGAACAAAAACCCAACCCTGCTTCAAAGAGTTTGCAGTTAAGAGTAAGATAATTGAAAGTTGACTACTATCAGGATACACCCCTCCACATCAGGAGCCAGTGAGAGAGTATTGATCTGCTGGGTAAGCAGCAATCACATCTCATCAGTAGCTTAGTCTTTATTGAGTCTCTAGTCATCATAGTAAAATAAAGATTTGATATGGGACTATGTCTGGGCATATACTCACAAAAAATAAACAAGTTGCTCAGCTCCACTTTGTAGGATTATCTTTTCTGTCTAGACAGAATATTTGTGAAGGTACATGGATAGGAACAGTCATAATACTTTTTTCAGACTGAATGAAATATAAAGGCATTTTAAGGACAATTCATGTTCCTGAAACCATAGCTACACAAACAACTGCAATTGGCAAGACAACATCGCCACAGAATTAGGCAGTTGCCATAACCTATTGTTATTATTTCTTTTTCTCCTATCCCTTGTGCAAGTACAAGCATAGGTGCCACTACATGGTGAGCCTCAACAACTGATCATAATTAAAAATAATATGGTATGAAAAAACCTAGAATTTTAGCTGTGTTAAGTTCTCCAATCAGCTCATCGTGTCACTACAAACATGCTTATGCCACCAAAGGAAAAGAGGTAGGAGAGTCAAAACTGAGAACTGTCATCTCGTAGGAGCAGCACTTTTTCTAGCTGAAGGTATGCCTACAATTGTGGTAGTAGAAAAGCTGTCCCCAGAAATAAGACAAATAGTGATAACAGTGTATTGCACGCTACGAAGGATGGTTTTGATCTTGAGCTTATTTCCATGAAGTTTTTGGCACAGTAGCACCAGAAGTTGATTAGATATTTTTAAGAGATCCTCAAGAATTTAATGCTTTTTGTTATATTGTGTCTGTGCCTATTAAACTATATACTGAATGCTGTGCATAATTATGTTCATAAGAGAACAGTATTAGGCCAGCTGCTGAGATTCAATTAATTTTATGGGGAGATAACATTTTTTTTAGTTGACAGCAAAGTTAAGAAAGATGGGCTTGACTGGAAAAATCAGACTCCTGGAATGTAGCTTTGTCCTTGTGCTGGTGGTTAAAAGTGGCATATTATTCTGCAGGGATTTGGGAAACGTCCTGCTACCCCTAGGCCCAGGGGCTGCTAAAGAGCAGCATTGCCAGTGTCCATGGGCAGCATGAAAAAACTGGCTGTGCTCCTTGCAGCTGCTGCTACTGCTGAAGAGGAACTTGTATCTGAGCCTTTTCTCTCCCTTTCTGGTCCCTGTGCTGGATCTGCTTCAAAGAGCAGTCTGTGTATGTACTCTGCAATTTGGGCACTACTTTCAGAGTCCTGTGTGCCTTAAAGTGAGATGTCCCTGTTATGCTCAGCCCCCAAAGGTGTGCCCATCGAGAGCAAAAGAGATGTCATTTGTGGGCCCTCCTGCCTTTCGCTGGTGAATCAAAGTCAACTACCTCCTGCATCTGAGTCCATGGACCAGGTACACCGGCATTCCCGGTGCACTGCCAGTGTGCAGGTACCAGCATCCAACAAATGCACCCCAAACACAGCCAGACCACAGGGGCTGCAGAGGTCTTCTCATCTGGATGTGAGAGTACATTCTATTTTGTCCGCGTGTGCTTGGAGAATAACACATACAAATTCTTCTTGAACAGCGTGCCCAAGTTAGATTTGCCCACTGTTCCCCACCATGCCCTTTCCAAAGTATGAATGAAAACCAAATGCATAGTACTTTTGGCAACTAATTTCTCCCACTCTTCCTCTTCTCTTCCCCCTACCCTCCCAGCTGACACGCAGGGACTATAGGGGGCAATGCAACCTCACTATACAGTCTGTGTACATCAGCTACATACCACATTAAGAGGTGGAAGCTTTCAAGTCTCAGTTTTTACTTTTTGCTTTTGAATAATTTGTACCATGATAAACTATATTGTTACCTGGCCCTCCATAAAATGGAAGGTTTTAACTTCAGATAAGCTTTTACTAGTTAGATTTTTCTGTTTGAAACTGAAAGTTAATAAATAGTGATTCTATTTCAGACTAATTCAAATTAAAATCTAAAATAAAACAAGACATAAGAAACAAACTAAAATAACTTTGAAATTCATTTGACATTGATCACTAAGAAGAACTGCTCCAGGTCTGTATGTATCTCATATTCATGTAATTCAATCTCTATGCCTGTCAATATTTCTGATGCAGTTTAATTTCTTCAGATCGGTTTCTTTCTGATATAATGCAGGCTTCCAGAAGTTACTCCAATTTGGAGTACTTAAATGATACTTTTATATTTTCCAAGATTTTGTGAAAAAAATGTTTATATATTAAAATTCCTGAACAAAAGGGTAATTGTCATAACAATAAAAAATTCTTATATAAAATTGGTTGCATTTTTCTTACATGATTGAAGTGCACTTCACAGTCAGCAAGCAAAGAATGGTAACAATGATAATTTCCAACTCTTCTTGTTCAACGGTGTGTATTTGTGTACCTGAGCTTTCCTTCCTCAACCTTTCTGCTTTTTGTAAAGGAATACTTAGAAGATGCAGAGCTGAACTTCTGTTGACATGATTAGGAAAGCTGTTGTTACAGACTATTTTCTATTATTTTAATTTTGTGTCATTACAATTTTTGACAGTTGCTGTTTACCAGAGTTTCCCTGAAGCAAAAATGATTTAATGTTCAACACATACATTAAAATGTGTTCTATTTTAATATGTTAAAGTTGATAGAGATATGATTTAAGCAGAAATCCGTGCTTAACAGTGCAGCACATAGAATCTCTGAACACAGATGAAACTGGAACTTCTATTTGAAGGGAAAACAAAGCCAACTGTAATCTACCTTGATACTTACAGTTAGAGCTATGTGATATTTTTGTAATGAAATTCAAACCCAGGTGAAGCTAATGTAGTGTGGGTTTTGTTGTAGAAGCAAGGCATAGTTTGAAACCTAGGTTTTCGTACTTGGTGGCTTTATATAGCTCATAACCAAACCCAGAATTTTCAGGTGAAGTTCTTTTTCAATTTTCTCATCCATTCAAACTCAGACCTGACTGTTAAGGACAGTAAGTCTTGAATTCCAGAGGAAAGTCCACCAACTTCACTGAATGCTGAAAATTCTGAGTTTCTAATCCTCTAATGTGAGCACTTCAGGTTTACTCAATAGCTTACTGACCTTTACTTAGCCATGTACACATTTCAGTGGGAATTTTCAATGCTTTTTCACTAAAAATCGTGTTCAACAATATTTCCTGATCATTAAGACCTGTGTACCTAAAGCATAGACTGAGAACATCTTCTACAAGCCCAGAATACAAATCTATACCTTTTCACATAAGCACAACCTCTTTCTTTCTGTCATTTGTCAGATTCATGTGAAAGCCAGTGTTAATAACTCCTGGTATGAGATATTGCTGGTGAGTCTCACCAGTTAGTTATGTATGGTGGTGCTAGGATTTGATCCTTTCTTACCACTCTTTGGCCAAGAACCGTGCTCAAAGTGAGGCTAGAAAATACTCCATTAGATTGATGGTCCATGTCAGCCACAAAAATAAAAAAAACCCAAAAGCCCCAAAATCTGCATAATAAATTTTATAACTTTGAAGAAAGAGGTGAATAGTTGCTCATCTGAGGACTTTTGCGGCAAAATAATTAAAAAGAACAAAAATATCAAATTAAAACCATGGTTACCTACTCACCATGATAAAAGAGTTCAATAGTTAAACAGACTCTCACCTTGTTCTTTCTTAAAGATGGCAGCTGAAGTAGTTGCTGTGCTAAAAATGTAAAAGGCAGAGCAGCACTAGCAAAAACTGTAGTCTTTTACAAAGGATGTGCTGAGTGATTACATAAACTCATGTGAAAATGGAAAATAATTTAAAGTAGGTAGCACCAGAATATATTCACCAGAATAAAGTATAAAATAAAGGAGACACTTGCAAAATGTGATATAGACAAGTGATGGTTGTAAAATTTCTGATATGGTGTCTGTTGTTAAAACAGGACCAAAAAGCGATTCTGGGAATTAAGACCAGTGAACTTCACCTTGCTTCTGGGGAAACTGATTGAGAGTCTAATTAGGGATAGAATAGTTCAGCACATGAGTAAGTATAACCTAATAGGGTCAAAACTGCACAACGTTGGTAAAGGGAAAGCATGCTTCTCTAACCTGCTAAAGTGCTTTGAAAAAGTTAATAAAATAGTAGATAAAAGTGACCTGGTGAACATAATTTATTTGGATTTTCAAAAAATTCCCGATATGGTCCTTCATAAAAGACTATTAAGGGAAAAATATAACTATGAGTTAAGGGGCAAAATCTCACAGTGGATTAAAAATTGAATAAATGATGGCAAAAAACTTGCACTGAAAGTCTTCTCCTAAGAGTGTAAAGAGGTTAATAGTAGGATGCTCTAAAGGTTCACATTGGAGCCAGTGTTACTTAATATAATTTTTAATGATTTGGACTTTGTATCTGCTAAAGCTGACATTAAATATTAGCTAGTCAAAGTGAGAAGACTGTGAGACTAGGAGAGATTGGTTAGACTGACAACACATACATTTTAACTTGGATAAGTGTAAATTTTGGTACTAATTTTATGGGTTATTTTCTGCTCCAGCACCATATTATACACCATTATGTTCTAGTGAGAATAATTTATCTGCTTTCTGAGCAAGGATCCAATAGATACCACTGCAGCATCCCTGTGAAATGATTTGACCTGTCTAGGTATAGGAGTAGACAGGGTTACATGAGAATGAGGAATTCCCATCTGTCAGGTCACTGGACTTTCCTCAGGGTAACCAGGCTGCATGGCCAGAACAAAAGCTGTGTTTATCATAAAATTAAAAATCCTCCTTCATAAATACTTGAAGGGAAGTCCTATTCCTATTGGATCTTGCTGGAGTATCTATGTTTTTTAGGTGCTGTTAACATAATTATGACACTGAGGAAATCACTGGCACTGCTGCCTAACGTCATCTGCAGGCCAGAAGGTTGTAACCCACTGCTGGTTTTCTTTGGAAGCTGTTACCTGTTACTTCCCAGCACTCTCAATCCCATCTCCTCTTCATGAAGCGTCTGTAGGAACTACATTTAATTTTGCATCTCTTTCTGGTATGAACATCCCTGATGGCTGTCATCTACTGTTAAAGAGGATCAGGAACCTTTGCCTGATCAGGTTCATTCAGAAATGACTAAGGTAATAGGTTCTGGGGTGGGGGGGTTGGGTTTGGTTGGGGATTTTTTTGTTTGCTTATTTTTTTTCCCCACTGTCCTTTCTGTACTGCACTGAAATTTAAATCTGTAAGATTATTTAAAACACTACCCACTGAAGACTAAAGTAGCATGTGGTGAGACCATGACCTTGTATTAAGCATACTATAAGATACTCAGTTCATGCCATGCTGCAGGTGTCACATCCACCCTGTAGAAACTGAAGTCCATTCAGGTTTTTTTAATGGTAAAAATGTGAGAGCTAACAGATGATGTCTCCTTCAAAACTGATATGGGTTCATCTATTTTTAGTGTAAGCACAATCAAGAGAACCTTTTGTGTTGCTTTCTATAAATTTTCCTAAAAAAAAATCTATTTTACCATTTATACTGAGGCAAAACTGCAATCTTTGTAAGATGCAACATTTTGGACTATGAGTAAACACAGTAAGAAAAAAAGATTATTTCCTGGCAAAAGAAATGTGTGGAAATAAAACCACTAAAAATAGCATTTCTCTTGATCAATAACTCATGCTTTTAATTTTTTGTGGAAAATTATTAATAGAGTTCTTTAAATAAAAAGAACTAATGCATTTTTTTTCTCTTTTGTTGTTGCAGCCCTGTTTGTATTTACATCCAGTCATTTATTGCCCATTAAAGAAGTAATGCTATGTTAATGTAAGGGAAAAAATCAATGCTACTCAGATCAGTAGCTGTGGGGAAACAGTGCAGCAGCTGGTTTGCAAACAGCAAGCCCACATAGATCAATGAAATTACAAGCTAAATCTGCTGATGCTCACAAACTGCTCCAGCATTGTGATGTCTAACCTTTCTCAAGTTCAAGATCTCTGGCAAGCCAGCAATAGCTAAATGGGAAAAAAAAAAAAAGCCCCCCCCAAAAAAAAGCAAGAAAGAAAGAAACAAAGAAAGAACATAACAGCCTGGTGGAGAATTTTAGCATGATGTGTAATATTCCACTTTTGAAGTTATCAGTATAACTGCACGTTTGTAACAGATATAAAAGCCACTGTAATCTCCCAGTGAGCAAAGCTGCGATCTACACACTCTGGAGATTTTCTTCCTTGAGACTGTTCAAATCTGTCACATATTACCTTGAACTGTAACACTGGAGGGCTAGAGAGCACTTCAGTAATGTGGTTGTTAATGTGACTTCCAGGAAATAATTTATCAATGAGCAACAGTATAGCTTCTGCCACGTGCAATGTCTTTTATTTTATGGCATGGTTGTAGCCTTATAGTGGTTTGAATTCTGTTAACTTGCAAATTAAAAATGCAAAATATTTGACTTGTTGAATGCAAGATTAATTTGCATAATTTATGCTATTTTTATGGTAAGGGAAGGAGCCCCTTTACGCCAAGGAAAACAATACTGGAATTTATCAGTATCATGCAAATAACATGTTTTTCAAATGATTGTTTTCAGGGCAGTCCTCGCCTTATTTGTGCCACTTTTTTAAATCACAGCAGTATTTTTCAGGCATTCATCAGCAAGAAGATAGGCAAAACCAGTCTCTGAAGATTGCTATAAAATGGAACACATTTTAAAAGGGGAAATAGGTTCATTCCAAAAGCAGAAGAAAAGGCTTCTTGAGTTTCTTCCAAATATTGACACATGTATTTTGTGGGGGACAAGATGTGTACTTTGCAAATATATGATTCTTATTGTCTACTAATCTCCTGTTGCTTTACATATATTAATTAAATGACACAGTTTGATTCCATTCTATTGTATCTGTTTTGCCTGTTGTAAATAAAAAAAAACATTGAGAGGTTGGAAACATTTTTTTAGCCTTCCAGCCAGGGAGTAGCAGAACTGTAAATGGATGTCCAGTCCTCATTAACTGTCTTCTGCTATTGTAGGCTTGCAATACTTTACAAACCAAGAACGTTCAAAAATAAAATCAGCGATAGGGTAAAGTGTGATTATTTCTGGTACTGTCAATTGTTTCTCCTGAAATGACCATTTTGAAGTTTGACTTAAAAGTTACTTTTCTTCTCTAACGTTCTGAGATATCCGATAATGAAGAAAATGAAGGAATGTTTTCATTTTGAAGTGTTAGATTTCTGTTCCTCTTTTGCTTATAGGCCTTCCCAGATACAGCCAGTTCCCTTTCATTGCTGATCTTTACGTTGATTTGTTACTTTACAGTGCTGCTTGGCAGTGCTGATGGCAGGATATTTCATGCCTGATGTGGGGGGAAGACTGATTGTACAACAGCCGTGACTGATAGTTACTAACAAGGTGAAAGTTGACTGTGTACACTAACACTGCTGGTGGTGCGTGGACACAGGTGGAAATCTCTCCTGCTACTCCACTTATTGGCTAGGAATGAGAGCTAGATGCCCAGCAAAGGCCAGGAGTTGCTGCTCCCAAGCCTGATCCAAGATCCACAATGGTTGTGAGGACACACCAGCATTTTCTCATAGGGTCGTAGGTCAACAGCATGGGTGTGCTCAGATTCAGGGTAGGACTTCTGAGAGCTTTGTCTTCAGGTTTTATTAAGTTCTCCTTTATCTGGACCTTATTGAGAAAACTCTTGTGAAAATACTGGAAGTGCTGAGACTCATCTGAGCTAAAGAGAAGGGGCCTGTTGATGACAGTATGACCAGGATTTCACAAAAAGTCTTTTTTGAAGCAAAATATGAATTTGTGATGAAGATTTTGTGGTCATCAAAAGTGAATGAACAACCTTCCACAAGGAAAACTGTTCCCATGAAGAAATTGAGATGAAGCAGGTATGGGAAGAAAAGAAATTAATGCAGTCTGTGTGCCTAGCTCAGGTTTGCTTTGTCCACCTGACAAGCAATACTAGCCATTATATTGTTTGTCTCTTTCCATGCATAACAGTTTGGCAATCAAAGTATAAACCTTGCACATCACAAAGAAGTGTGTTATTATAGTGAAGAAACAAAAGGGATGATTGTGGGGGTGCAATCGCATTGTTCAGGCTTTTTTATTATAACAAAAACATCACCGTGCCCAGAGATCCCCAGCAATAATTCCTCTTGACTGCAATAAGTACCTACTTTTGAGGAAGAGAAAGCTGATGAGCTGCAGGCTTCCCTGCTGCTAAATTCATCTAACAACCCACTCCTGATGTTTTCTGCTTTAAAGACCAATAAGAACTTTATAGATTGGTCAGATGCTCTTCTTTTCAGTCTAGCTCAGATCCTGAAACTTTTCCGTTGATCTGAAAAGCTGGATGCAGTTTGGTTACTAAGCAGCATCAGATCTGAGCATTATTCAGCTACACTATCACACCAGCTGTGGGGATACATGCAGTTTTACAGAGATTTGCAACTATAGTTCTGCCTAATCACCCTGAATGTAAAGGACCTAAGGGTTTTGTAGTTTGGCCTTATACCTTCATCTGCACTGTGTGGTGGAGAGAGTTCATCTCTACAAGGATAGAAATGAAAATCCTGAAATAAGCATCCTGAAGGATCTCAAAGCTTTAAATCTGGGCTCAGACCAAATCTGAATTTCGAGGCTTTGGTTTCTATCTTGGTCATCATTTCTGACGGTAATCAAAATGAGAAGTGATAAATTAAGGTCTGTCTCAAAATTTTCTTTAAAAAAGAAAGGTTAGCTCCTTTGACAAATAGGAATATGGTTGGGCAATCTTTTTCTCTGGTCTCCGTTATCATCAGCAATGTGTATGTACTGAATTGGATGTAGATGAATAAGTGCTATGACAAAAGCTATACTTATATTGTATCAGAACATTGCTGGAAAGTATAAGCAGATACCGTGAAAAATGCTGTTTTGATGAGACAGCTAGGCCTCTACCTTCAAAGAGCATACACACTGGGTGCCCATCTGGAAAGAACAAAATGTTTCACATCCACCCATTGATTGTATGAAAAAAATATTTCTTGAGAAATACATGTGTAAAATGCATATAACTTCTATAGAATTATGTGTTGAGGTATTAAATGTGTTTGTATAGGCAATGCAAGATTTTATTTTAATCAAATATCAGTTTTACTAGTGGACTTAAATGCACCCAGAACGCTGTCATTCAAGATACAAGCAAAACTGCACTGGCTTTTAGAGCCTAAGTATCATTTTTTTCCTGAATGCTACAGAGCATGTTTCTGCTCTTGGTGTATGCCAAATGTGTGACTAAATGCTTCTTGGCCCTTCTGCCAGCTTCTTCTCATACTGCTATGGTTTCCCATCCTATTGTGACCAGCATGGTCAGGAACGCCTCGTAAGCCTCTTCTGTGCAAGCGTCAGCAGGTTGGTGAGGGGAGAGGACAGCCTTGCACTTGGTGCGCAACTGAGCTGCTGGGATAACTTCTCCAACTGCCCTCATTTAAAAGATCCTTCTGGAGTTTGGTATCAGCATTATATGCAATGATGGGGCCTATTTCCCCTAAAGTGTGCCTCTTTCCGCTTTGTTTCACTGCTGGCAAAGAGCACTTAGAAGTACTTTTCTGTTATTTTCACCAGAGTAATCTTAGGGTCTGTAATGGCTGATCTTACAGACACCTTCCTTTCCAGAGTGTGATTTTCCACTTACATAGAGCTGGGTTTCCATTCTGCCTCTTTGTCAATATTCTGCATTTAAAGTCATTGGTTTCAGCTTCACCAGCGGCTCAGCAATCTTGATCCCACAGTGAATGGGAAAAACATTACAGAAAGGGACAGCGTTGTCCTTCCCATCATGAGCAAAGTTTTGTTCTGCAGCAAGGTTAATTTACAGTGAGAGAAATTCAGACATAAATAAACAGGGATGTAAAAACATTGGTAACAAGTGAAAAATAGCGTAAGAGATGTGATGAGTTAAATAGATGTTGTAGATTTATAATACTAGGGCTTGTTTCTCTGTGTCTCTCTTTTCCTCTCTTTGCACAGCCTGTCTCCCTGAAACTGGAAATTAATGTGTTGGATGGGCTGTCTTTGACATTCATTTTCATCATTCCCATGCCTAGCACCCCGAACCAACTTTCTGATGATGAAGTTCGTGTTAGAAGAACATAGTGGACTTTCGTACATTAGACAGTCTTAATTTGCGTGCAAGACTAGTACTGCTAACCTAATGTTTATTGTAGCAGCACTGCCAGAGCTACACTGGTTAGTGGTCTTGTCGGCATTTCCATTACGAATCTTGGTATTTTAGGGCTTAAAACACAACTGTTGCATTTCAGCAGTGGTGCTGCTCGGTACATGCTTAATCAGCAAAAAAATTATTTAAAAAATTTTACATTGAAATTGTTTTAGCAGTTTTGTTCTTTCATTGCAGATGCCTCAAAAATACAAACCAACATGGGGAAATGGGAAATGAGTAAGTTTATAAGGCTTTTTTTTGCAAAGCTTGGGTCTTAAAGTGGTTTAATGGCTCCTTCAGTCTTCCAGTTTGTGTGTGGTTGATGTGTTTTATTCTATTAACATAGGCAGTTACTTGATGACAAGAAGAGCCACTCTAGACTGGAGGGTTTGGATGGCTCAGTAATGACAATCTCACTGAC
The DNA here is from genome assembly GCA_013401275.1 of Pandion haliaetus. Taxonomy (NCBI): domain Eukaryota; kingdom Metazoa; phylum Chordata; class Aves; order Accipitriformes; family Pandionidae; genus Pandion; species Pandion haliaetus. The sequence goes on along the minus strand of VYZV01012165.1, from coordinate 43,161 downwards.
AGCCATTCCCCCATTGCTAAGATTTCTGTGCTTGCCTGATGATGAGCAGGCCTGGACCTGTTCAGATGCCAAATCTGTCCAGCTTTCTTCATTTCATATATATGAAAGTTTGCCTTAACACTCAAAAGGGGTATTAAAACTGGACAACCCCGAGCATCTGCTACCTCAATCAAATCTTCAGTACTGTTTTTTTGCCTAAATTTGCTTTAACCTTCAAAGATGTTGACAGGCCCCCATCCCTAACCCAATAGATGGAACAGGCTCACCTTTATTTTACCCTCAGCACTACCTCCTATTTCTCATGGAGGGTTTCATGGAGCTTTTTCAACGTCGCCATTATTTCTGCTCAAGGTACATTATGACCTGCCACCTTGCTGCTGGCATGATATTCAGGTTGTAGGATGGTAAATGTTTCCACATGGGGCAGCTGGCCAAGTCAGCACTCCAGGCAAGAAGCCAAAGCTGTCTTCTTTCTGGTGTTTCCACTTTCTTTCCTCCCTGGTACAAGATCTCCCTTCCTCTCAAACTGATACAGAAAGACTATTAGAAAATTAATCATACATCAGGTGTCTTGGGGAAAATACTTGATTTCCCAGTCACTAATGTGTGAAAATCTTACGCTGGAATCATGCCATATGTCAACCTGTTGCAATATCAGGGAAATATTGACAGCTTTTCATTAATGAAATGTTGAGCTTGAATGACCTGTAGGCTGAAAATCCAGGCTACATAAATTTAAAATAGTCTCTCAGCTATCGTTTGATCTAGAGTTCCTGCATCAACAACTATATTGTCTCTGTGGTCAGCAGAAAAAATAGTATTGCATTACTGTGAGAAAATCTTGCCCAAAGACTAAAACTGAAAAACTTCTCATATTGGTGTGATAGTAAGGAGGGACCTGTTAATTTTATAGAGCCTTTTTTTTTCTTTTGTAGCCCTGTGATAGGGTTCCAGTAGGATCTCCCTAAATAAACTGGGTATATGGATGCATGCCACTGAGTTTAAGCTCCTGATTGTGAATTTCTCCATTGATTATATCATGCATGTCTTTACGCTAAATTCATGGCGGAGTAACTGTTATAATCGAAAAATAATGATTACAAAAGTATTGTTTTCCAAAGATTGTTAGTGACAAATTTTACCTGTGTGTCTTCAAAAGGCTGAAAAAAAGAAGCCATGAGAAGCCAGCATAAGAAGTGCAAATTAAGCAACACAGCAGAAATATTAATTAAAAGAGGTTAATTGGGTTGGACCAGGGTGGTGGGAAATGTTCTAATCCTCTGCATTGCCATGTGATGTTATAGTGCTTGATCATTCTCAGGGCCAGGAAAAGAAGGGGTTGGAAATTACAGCATGGAGGGGGAAAGACAGTGTAATCAGCATTTTAATTTCTTAATATTTTCCCAATTTCCAATGGGAGGGGGAGTGCTGGGGTAGCCTGCTTTAAAAAGAGGAGAGTGTACATAGCACCAGGATCTCTCCAGAGTGTGGAAGTTCCGTCTTGTGCAGGAAATTCCTGTGGCCAGTCCCCCAGGGGGGCTGGGGTG
>VYZV01012165.1:20901-40739 GCA_013401275.1 Pandion haliaetus | reverse complement strand
TCATGGCTGGAAAGGCAGCAGTGGGAGATTTCATGCACTATTTTTCTGGGCAATTGTTTTTTGTTTTTTTTTTCTTTTTTGTGGAAGTGGTGGGCTGTAAGATGATACTTCACAGCAGAGATAATCGTTGTGGGTAAAATGTTGGTTCTCAATTACCCAGTACTATAGGAAAGCAAAGTCCCAAACTAAACAGCCAGATTAAGACTAACAATCTAACAGGAACCTGACTCAGAGCAACACGCAAGAGCTGCCCTGCCATGTCTCGAGATATATATATATATATAGAGAGAGAGAGATATAGGGAATTAAGCAGAGAGTGACAACTTAACTTGGAATTTGTTTTCTTCTTCCTCTGTCAAATTTGTTAAGTTTCTCTTAACCTTCAATACTGCCAACTGGTGTTTTGTCAGCTACAGTTTTAGGAGAATGTCAGCACATTCTTGATGATTTTGGTTGCCATGGATAAGTGTATTTCTTTGATTTTTCTGGGACATTGTATATTAATAAACAGGGTACTTTACTTTGTTATGCACATTTAATTTCTGCAGCCTATTCATTCCTTCTAATTTTGATAGGACAAGCATTGTAGAGTGTGGGGCCACTTTAAGGACTGTCAAACTTCTGCCAACCTTTAAAGGTCAAAATCAACTGTGACACCTACAGTTCAAATGTAATTAGTTGGAGATTTACTGGGATTTTATGCCAATCTCCCAGTAGCTTAGGAGTGACATAGTATCTAACCTTTTTGGATCCCAAGAGAAGTTCAGGTGGATGTGAGGATAAACAGTAAAATATACTAGCTAGCACGCTGCACCTTTTAGCAAGTCATCAGAATGTTACACTGTGCAAGGAAAAAGAGTGCATTCAGTATTTTTTTTAAAACAAATAACCTGCCAGTCTCTGACATGGCCATCTAGTACAAAGTTGATGTATTTATTTAAAGCTTAGCTCATTCTGTATGTTCTTGGATCATTAAACTGAAGGACTCGTACAGTCGTGATTTTTAATGAAGCATGTTTGAATAATTATGCTAATTTACAAAGCACTAGAATCAAATCAAGTGATCAAAGTTTTCATGATTACTATCATGTTTTTGTAACTCCCCCCATCACTGATTTCTGGATAGACTCTAGCCCCGGCTGCTTTTTTTTGTCATTTATTTAGAAATTGCCACTAATCAATGCAGAACATTAAAAAAAAATTTACACTAGAAAAGAAACACATTTTGCGTTATGTCTCTATAGCGGACTTTGTATGAGTTTGAAAGTAATATAGCTCCAACAGACACTAGCCTAAATACAGTCTACAATCAATACTGTATTCTGCCTTGACAGAAAGCTGAATTTTTATCTGTTAAATGTGTGAGCTTGGGGCAGCTCTGTGTCTGAAGTGGTTTAAATCTGAAATGTGATGTGCTGCAAAGAAAGTTGATTGACATCTTTGTTTATTGAAAAGTATTACATGAACAACAAAACACGGCCAGATACAGAACACTCCATTGCAAAGTGCAGCTGTGTTATTTTTCAATCCTATGTGTTCTGCCCCTTTGATGCCTGTCTGATGTAATAAAACCACAAGAATCTTCTTTGATTCAATACTAAAAAATTTGGACAAGGGTGAGATATGGAGATATATATTGGTTGTAGTGGTCTGGTGAATTTCTTTCAAAAAACAGTTGGGTTTTTTGGTTTAATGTTTCTGAATTTGAAAATAAATTAGGATACATTTAATAAGCAAGTCTGAGACTGCTTGAAATATTTTTAAATATGCACTGGAAGAGGGGAGAAAAGAACAATGATGACTAATCCTAAAGCATTAAACATGCAGAATACAGAATTAAGTTACATTTAAATTTCTTGTTAGAATAATTATGCTGTTCATTGACATTTTCCCATGTTTTATTAAATCTTTATTATGTCAAGGTAAATAGAGGTTAATTCTGCTATTACCTCTTCAATAAAGTATTATCTTTAATCTTGCATTAATAAAATAGTAGTAAATTGCACAATGTGGGTAATCACCATAGACTAATTTAGATCATTCTAAAATGTTGTCTTTAGAGTACAGTCCAGTCAAAAATAGATGTCACAAGAAAACATGAAGTATAATGTAACTTAACCAAAAATTTATGTTTTTCTCTTTAAGAAATTTGTAGCTACATTTCCTCAATACATTGACTTATTGGCAATATATATTACAAACTTAGAGCTCTGGTCTTCCTTCTCGGAGTTAGTTTGCCCTTACTTACTGCATAAGCTCCTTTGACTTGCCTCTTACACAGCAAAAACTATTAAGTAGAGAAGTGTTTGTCTTTGGCACTTTATTGTAGAGTCCACGCTTTCAGCATTTTTCCATGGTCAGCATAGGATGCAAAGTCCTACATCCTTGATTCCTGTGCACCCCTCTTCAGTCATAGATACCTAGTGCTGCTCATCAAACTACATGCATTTCCAAAACACAAAGGCCTCAAAGCAGGGAACAGTCAGACCTATCAGTCTTTTTCCATCAAAGCCACATCCAGCACGCCAAATGGATGAATTTTATCAGGGAGGTAGGTGCTGCTTTTCTTCAGAGGAAATCAGTAGAAGAAATCTACAGTCCTTCCTGCATAAAGTGACACAGCTGACGCTCAGGTTTTTGCATAATTGTGCTACCCGACAAAGAAAATCATCATATAGTGTAAATGCAAGATGTTACCAATTCTCCTGCACTTTGAAGCTGGAATAGGAAACTGTTGCTTGATGGCATGAGTTGGATGCTTTAATTTCATATGACCTGTAGACAAATTCTTCCCCATTATTGTTCAGTAAATTTACAGAATCAGAAAATAACGGGATGGCACTTCCAGAGATTGTCCAGTCTCCAGCATTGGTCAGACAAGATTTCCCCTCTGTAAATCTATGTTGCCTACTTCTAATTACTGTCCTATCCTTTATACCTTTGGAAATGGTTTCCATGATAATTTTCTCTGGGTTTTTTTTGCGGTGGGGTTTGTTTGTTTGCTTTCACCTCAGGTACTGAGGTGAAGCTGACTGACTTATAGTTCCCAGATCCTCCTTCTTGCCCTTCTTGGAGACAGGAGTGACAGTTATTTTCTTCCATTCCTCAGGAGCCTCCCCTAGTTGCCATGACCTTTCAAAGATAATCAAGAGTGGCCTTGCACTGACATTGCCCAGATCCTTCAGCACTTGTGTATGTCCAGCTTCTTTACATGATCCCTAGCTATCCTCCTCCACTGAGGCCAGTCCTCCTTGCACCAGACTCCCTCTAGCCTGAGGGACTTGGGATTTCTGAAGGCAAATGTTACCAGTTAAACTGGAGGCTAAGAAGTCATTGAGTACCTTGGCCTTCTCTGTGTCCTTTGTCACTAGGTTCACTGCTTTATTCAGCAGTAGGCCCAAATTTTCTGCTCTCTTCCTTTTGCTGCTGATATACCTGTAGAAGCCCTTCTTGTTGCCCTTTATGCCCCTTTCCAGATTCTACTTCAGATGGGCTTTGGCTTTCTTAAACCCATCCATGCATTGCTTGGACAGTGTCTTTATATTCGTCTTGGCTCACCTGTCCCTGCTTCCACTTCTTGTAGGCTTCCTTCTCACATTTGAGCTTAATCAGGACCTCCTTGTTCATCCATGCAGACCTCCTGATATCTTTACTTGACTGCTGCACGTTGGGTTGTACCATTCTTGAGCTTGGAGGAGGTGATCCTTGAAACTCAACCAGGGCTCTTGGACCCATCTTCTCTCCAGGGCTGTATCCCATAGGTCCCTGAAGATGCCAAAGTCTCCTCTCCTGAAGCACAGTGTTGTAATCTTGCTTTTTTGCCCTGTTCCCTCCCATCAGGATCCTGAACTCCATCATCTCATGACTGCTGCACCAAGGCCTCACTTGATTTTTACACCTTCAGATCCCTGACCAGTTCTTCCTCATCTGTAAGTATGAGATTCAGCAGAGCAACTCCCTTCATCAGCTCTTCGACTACATGTATCATGAAATTATTGCCAAAACCTCCTGGATTGCTTGTGCTGTGCTGTCCCTCCAGTTGCTTATTCCAGTTGTTTCCTTGATCAGACACTCACTACAACATCGCTCATGTCAGTCTGCATGCTACTCCTGATCCACAAACTCTCAAGTAGTTCATCACTCATCCCTAGGCAGAGCTCCATGCATCCCCGCTGTGCTCTTGCATACAGGGAAACTGCCCCTCCTTGCCATCCTGGCCTGTCCCTCCTGAAGAGCTGGTATCCACCCACTGCAGCACTGCCGTTGCGCAAGCTATCCCACAACATCCATCTGATTGATCACAGTAAGTTCCTAGCCCTGCAACTGCATGCATGCTCCTAATTTCTCCTCTTTTTTCCTTATGTTGTGTGCTCTAGCGCATGTTTAGATGCACGTTATTGTGTGGTCTGCCAAAACTTTTTAGAAAGTTTTCTTAGCCCTCAGAAAAACCAGATTTCCCAACTCAGAAAAAAGATTGCTGTGCGTGGACACTTTTTTTCTTTTTTTTTGGGGGGGGACACACGCAGGGAGAAGGCTTCATTCAACTTAAAGGGATAACATGTCTTTATTGCACTTTAAGCTGCATGCTGTGGTGTTTTAGTGGTTTATTTATACTACTATAGTTTTGTTTGTTATTATTAGCTTTAATCCTTGTTTTCATCAGGCTACAAAATTCCCCATTGAGTTTTGTCAGGTTTGCATAACAAATCACTTCTCACATTCTCCCTGCACATTGCTTTTCCATTTTGCTAGCTTCTGTGTAAAGTCCTCCTCAGACCCACAAGTAAGTAGATGGTCAGTTACATTTTGCCATGAGCTCTGTTTCATTATCTGGAGTGTCCATAAAGTTATTATTTTAAAAGCATGAATGTCAATAGATCTGTAAAAGGCATTTACCAAGCAGCTTCAGTGCTGGTAGGAAAGAAAGAACTCATTTTGAAAGTGCTCCTGAGAACCACGCAGAGAGTGGGGTAATTCTATACTTACGTGCTAGTACAGCAATACAATTAGACTACTAGAGGAGATTTGCTGTTGCACTCAGGACTAATTTTCCAGACTTTCTTCCAGTGTGTCTTTTCAAGAGAAAACCCAATTGAGAAGCACCTGGGTAGCTAACCAGAGCTACTCGACTAAGCTTTGAGAGATGTCCAGTGAATCAAATTTCAAAAGAAATTGTTTTTTGAAATAATAACATTACAGTGAAATTTTTTTCAGCCCTGCTAGACTACTATGAGTGGTTATAGGGTGGTGACATGTAGTCTTAATCAGATACTTCATGTGTAAATTCTTTGCAATAAAAATGTAGTTATGCGACACTTGTTAGGATCCAGGCTTATTCCCAGACTTGAAATTCAGACATTGGGTATTGAACCTTTTGCTAAAAGTTATATCTTGTTTGTCTGAAATTTATCCTTCTAATGCATAACTCCCACTGTTGTATTGAGCTACACTAGAGCATTTAAAGACAAAAAGAAGTGGAGCAGACACAAAGCTTTTCAAAAGAAACTGGTTGAAGCTAACTGTGTTTGCCCCAGCTTCTCTTTGGTATACAGGAACTGTGCACACCTGAGACATGAACTGACTGAAAGGGAAGCAAATATTTGTATAAAACTCCAAGAGGTGGCTTATATGGTCCCACCTTTCTTTTTTTTCTGTGGGATGACCTGAAGCAAGGTTTTGCTTGTTGGACATGTTTTTGGACAAGGAGCCGTTTCCCTTAGTGTTTTACAAGCTCTGGTGCCAGAGAGGTGGTACATAAAGTCTCAATAAGTATTGAAAGCCATTTTTAAAGTGGAAATATTCAAAGCATGCAGGAGTTTCTCAGCGTCTGACACATTAATGCATTTGAAAGGATATTAAAGCTTAACACAGAGGAAAAAAAAAAAGAGTCCTAGTGGCAAGATGTAAAACTGCTTAACAGAATTACATCCAGAACTTTGTGTATTTGATCTGAAAAAATAAATCATCTTACAGTTGCTCACATTAAAGCTGCATGTCGGTTTGGGAGCTTTTAGGATCTTGGACAGGTTTCATTTTTCTGGTTCACGTAAGCTGTATGTGTATTTGTGCAACTGCTGAACCTCAGAGCAGGATTTCTGGTGACCCCATGCACTGTTTGAGGATTTGTCTAATGTGCAAATTTAAGACAATCATTATGTATAGTAAAAAATTATTATCCACCTTTTCCCCCAGTACTCAGTTGCTAATAGCGGTCATGGCTTGATTAAGAATCCTTCTCAGTTTAATGCTTCCAATTAACTTGCCTGGTTTTGTGGCTGACTTGATGGCCTAGATAAAGCACAGGCTCTTCTGAGAGAGATACCAAGCTTCATTTCTGGACTAAGGGATAAGGGAAGCCTTGAGCAGTGGTTCAGCCCTACCTACTGATGGATTAGGAATGTCATTCAGACTTGAGTAACTCTAGACTATTTTTAAGGAGGAGGATCAGATTAAGATGCAGAAAAGTGGAGCACAGACAGAGTGAAGGCATCTTGTGACAAATGCAGTGGCTTGAGACTTGCTGTAGGCTCGTGCCCTAGGTTGTCTCCGATGGTAGGTCTGAAAGGAGATGAAGGGCTTGTAAGGCTGGGGGGATCAAAGGCAGAGGCCATGCCTAGCATGTTCCTCTGTTGGCCGTTGGACTGTTGGCTACAGAAGCAGGCGAATCCTAGACATGTTATTAAAAATCTGTCCTCTGAGTTAAGGTTGACTTTGGTGCAAAAATCAAAAAATGAAGAGTATGAAAATAAGGAGGTTATAGAAAGAACAAGCAAAGCAAAAATTTATCTTTGGCCTTCTGTTGCTTTGGGCCTCATGATTTAGAGATTACAGTGAACTCAGCAGCTAGGGGACAGATGATGCACTATGGGTAGAAAACATAAGTTCTTTTTTTGCTTAAGCCAAGGAAACACAGATACTTTGAAATGGCAATCTCTTGTGCTACATGAAATAAATATGACAAATGAAAAGGAAAGAGCAAACTGATTACCCTAATATTAAGAGCATGAAGTTAAATTTATAAATATCTTTGCGTGTTCAACACCCAATCCTGCACAGGGCATGTTAATGCTTGTCACAGAATTTGAAATTCATCTAATCAGAATGGAGCCTTTGAGATGTTTCACACCTGCAAATGCATCAAGTGGCTAAACCTCACAGAGTCTTTCACCATGATATGACCTACATATCTCATTACAGCACAGTGTTCACTACATTTGCTACAAGGACATTTGCATGGACAAAAACATGATTACTCTCCTATATAATGAATGTTAATATGTATGCTACATATAGATGTAGTATTTAACTTGGGTGGTCATTTACATTTATTCTTAATTCAGAGTAATATTTAACATTAATGGTTTAAGGACACTTCAGCATTTCCACTCCTAAATATCCTTTCTTCAAAGATATGTTGATGGTATCCTATATATAAGCACAGTGCTTTCACTAAATAGGAAGAAAAATATTTCTGTAGGTAGATGAAAAACAGTTATAAAACCTCTTTTCATTTTTAAACAATAGGAAATCTGTAGCTACCTAAATGCTTCTGAGAGTTAACCATGTCTGAATGCTTAATTTTGACTCCTTTAATGATGACTGTGCAGTATCCACACAAATGTTTTGGCACCAAGTAATATCTTGTTTGTTTGTGTGGATATAATCTGAAGGCTGCCGCAACATCTAATAAAACTGTTTTCACTCAGAGAGGCATATAGGCAGGAATAGACTGCTGTTAAAGCGCACAGCATCCGAAAAGAAATTCACCGCAGCCAGTAATGAACATACACCTCCTTTATTCTACTTCAGGTGAATTTGTTGTGCTGTTTATAAAAGCGTCATTCAATGCCTCTACCATATATTCCAGTATACAGGCATGGTTTAAGATGAAATGTATTATATCTGGTCTACTGCTGCAACATCTTAAAAATATTCCTAAAAATAACTCAGAAGAGAGTAGAGCAGGGCAAAGTGTTCAGATCTGTGTATATATGCACATCAGGACTGTAACAGTCTCATATCTTTAATGCTCCTAGTGAAGAAAACTCCTGTCTCCAAGGTCACCAGTGTCATTTTTAGGGCTAATCAGGAGGGATTTAATGAAAAACCTTTGTCCTGCAATTGTCTCAGCTTCAAGTCAATCCAACCTCGCTTTGTAAACCTCATGCCACTGATGCAGGACTCCACCCAGCAAAACCACCTGCTGAAGTCGGATAACAAGATATAGATGGCAATGAGGAAATTTTTTTCTTCACAGCAAAAAATGGTACACACACATCTGCATATGTGCATATATATCTGTTTATATCACACAAAATTATACGCTTCTTACATGTGTTGGTATTTAATATGTTTTCACTGTAAATGGAAGTAGCAACTGCTATTAGTTACTCAGCAATTGAAATTAATGCACTGTTCTTCTACATTTGGAATAGACAGGAAGTACAAAAATTAGGTAGGTTTGAGATTCAGGATTCTCCAGAATGTAGACTATTTAACTACTTAGTATAGTATATAGAAATTTGTTGTAATTGTACAAATATATGCATATTTATTTTCTTCTTTCTAGTGAGGCAGAGACACTGTGGTCCCCAAAGGAGATTTATTTTTTCCTGGTATGTTCAGTTATTTTTAGCATTCCTCAGTGGTGCACCAAAAGGGAGAATTATTTTATCTCTGTGGGGGCCTGTGAATTTCATGCAATGTGGGATTCTGTGAATAGAGTTCAAAATGCATTAGAAAAAACAGGTTAATTTTTACAGTAAGAGGTTGAAATGTTGAACTGCCCTACTGTGGCAGTGTGAAGCATCCCACAGATAACTGTGGGGGACTGAACTCCTAGGAGCTACACAGAGTATAATACTATTTACTGTTTTAATTGTACGCAAGAACTCTTTTCCTTTGTTGGAAGCTGTAGTGCCCCTTAAAATAGAAATAGGATAATACTTCAAAATATTATGTTTTATGTATTTTAAGCCCTTAATCTAATGTTTTTACTTTCAGATTTGTTTGTATTCAAAATAGCAGTAATTGGCAGCTGAAGTTGAATCATAGCATCTGGGTTGTAGTCTATTCATGACATCAGTGTATTTTTACTGCTTGTAAACATACCCTCAGATCGTCACAAAATGTCACAGAATTTGAATAACTAGAAAAAGCAGAGAGAATTTATGCTGCCATTGCTCCAAACACACTGCGTATGCTGATGGTGGGGGACTGGGTTAGTGACAACCTGGCCTAGAGGAAAAGCATGAATAGGACTTCTTATCAACTGCCTCCTCCTCTTCCTCACCCAGTCTGAAGTTCAGACTAGTGATGAAAAAAAGAAAGACTGTGGTTACAACTGGTACATAGACTAAGAAGGAAAAAGAGGTTTTTAGTATGAGAAAGGTGAAGAACTCTTTCAGAAAATTAGAAGGATCTATCTCTGCTGCCTTCAGAGGTTTTTATTGAATACTATGGGTTTACTACATGCCTCTGTCAACTGTTTAGTAACTCTGACAATGCCATTTCATCCTGTGAGGGTTATACCCCCGGGACTGAAAGGCACTGTTCTTATAGTGGAGTCTAATAGACTTATTACTGGTTTGGGGGCTGTAGGCATTTTATCCCCCAATATCCTTTTTCAATTTATGAAGAACATTCTATTATAAACCTTAAGGCAAATATATACATATATTCAGACCTACACATGTACTAAGCAGAGGACCTAGCTGGGCAATTTAAAGGGGAGCCAGGGAAGCCAGCAACTCTGTAGGTCTTGGAGCCCAAACTCCTTGATGGAAAGAGGCACAGTCCCAGCACCACAGCAGTCTAATACTCCAGGCCAGGGTGAAGTCCTTGAGGCATCACAACAGGCACTTACAACCCGGCCTCTAGCAGGCAAGAAACCAGTGACAAACACTCTACATGTAACGACTACTTTGTATGCTGGGAAAATTGCAGGATGAATTTGTAACTAAAGGAGACATTTGATTCTGATGTGTCTTGAAAAACTGAAAAGTTCTTTCTTGCTTGGTCAAGTATTAGGGGGTTTTTGCTGAAAATGGCATGAACCTTGAAGGAAATCTGATTAATTTCCTTGGTCATTTTCAAAAAATGTTGATAGTGAGCTATTTCCTCATGAAAATTTGCTCTAATCGTAGGGCAACTTTGCAGAGTGGAAAGCAGTGCAAATTTGGTAGCTGCATAGTCCTTCAACTCCAGGTGTGTCTTTCATTAGTCCTGTTAAAAGCTGTTTTGATCTGGTTGAGTTATGAGGCTCTAAGGATTTGTTCTTCAAATATGCATGTTGATCCTGAACTAATCATTTTCCTTATTAATCTCTTGAAACTCCATTTGGGTTCATGGGTTAGCTAAGCTAAACAGACATTCATATTCAATCCATGCTCCCACAATATTTTATTGGTTCTGGCTTGTGTAAGTTAAATGTATTTTTCCTTTTTCCCTTGTTTTTTTTACAGGCAGATATAATTTGGTGACAGCCATGAAGAGTCCTGTGATATCACAGAGTCATATAATAAAGTGCTTTTACTATGTCGTTGTCTTCTGCTTAATTGTTTGTCTCAAATGGACTACTTCTGAAAACCTACTAACTACTCAGAAACATGAAAACCCCACACTGTTATAGAAGTGTTTCCTAAAGAATATTACATGATGCAAAAGAAGCAAAATTCCTATCATAAGTGTCAGGCTTAAGGTCAAATATCTCATAGCCAGATCTCAGCTGGAAAGGGAAACCTAGTAGTTAATGAGTATAAATCTGCATCTTTCTTGATTGTGGTATAAATGGAGTACTGGAGAGCATGGCCCAGAAGTCCAAGTATCATACAGAAGTCTGAAATTCTCCCTTTTGGTGCTTGATTCTATCCTTGGAACATTACAAGATATTAGACCTTATAATAATACTGTCTTATATAAAGATCTATTTTTAGGTCACTTTTAGAAACTTTTATAAAATATCATACTTCTATCTGCAACTCTGGGCACTTAAGAGGGAGAGACATAGAATTCATTGTCAATAATTCCTTAAAAATTGTAACCTCCTTTAAATGGTTTTAAAAGATATTTTGAAATAAAGATATATAAAAATGTCCATATTAAACCATTACCATTTGCCATTTCCATTTGTTACCTAGGAAGAATATGTTATTCATGCTGAAGGGCATGAGCCCCTGCAACCTAGGGTTTTGATTGTGCTCCCTTTCTAATCATTTGTGGAAAGTGTGCTCACTAGGAAAGTTAGTCAATGATTAATTTTTACATGTAGTTTCCATCATTCAGTGAAAATTTAGTTAACTTCTCCCTAAAACATTATTTTTAAAAAAAAATTGTAAAAAAAATAGAAGCTTTTTGACTTGGAACTCACCATCATTTTCACAAAATTGTCAGGAGCTGTTAATGTATTGATGAACATGTGGTGACAACATTAGCTATAAAAGCCCTCTGAGAGTTGCTGGAAAAAAAAAGATCTCCAGATTCAAGTAAAACTTACTGCTTTGTTAGCCCAGCATGAGGAATTCCTGATTCCCCACTTGTCTGCTGTGTTTAAATATTATAACTCAAATATGCTTACATAAAAGCTTATTGATTGGAAGAATCACTTGCTTTTTGTGCATTAGTTAATCAGGCTGCTGTTTTGAAATCTGTCCAGGAACCCACAGTGGAACCTTTCCTAATCCATCTGTTTAAGTCTCAAATGGTTTCACTGCTCCACTCACTTACCAGCACTGCTGGAATGTTAGTGCTTTATGATTAAAGGATATTGTTGTTCTTTTCATCCATCATCCTGGAGTTTGCTATTAATAATACAGTTCTTTCTTGATTTTTTTTTTCCTTTTTTTTTTTCTTTTTCCTTAAAAAGCTGCTTAGATTTTCTGTTCCTCTCTGTCTTGTTTTTCCTTATTCAGATAGATCATTTTCAGCAACTTAAGGTAGACAGGCAAAAAAATAAATCGCATCAGTGCTTCCTGGAAAGTGTGCACTACCTTTCAGTATTTGAAAAATGAATGGGAGAAAGACAAAAGAAAATTAAGCTAAAATGTGAGAGAGGGAAAGGTAGAATTGTAATAGGAGACGTCAAATTGTACAGAACTCTCTGTGACTCCAGAAACATGTATGAATTATTGCTTCATACTCATAGTAATATCTAAAAGCATTTTTTTAGCATCTCTTTGTGATTAAATTATATTATGGGGAAAAATCTTAGATTTAATTTCTGTTGAGGTATACTACAGTACATGAAAATGTGCCTACTGTTCTTCTGTAAAATAGCTAAGCTGTATTTGGATATAACTGCTGATCAGTGACATTTCAAATAAAATGAGGAACATTTTTGGCTTTTCTAGCTCTCTTGAAAAAGAAAAAGGGACTTAAATGAAGAAAACAATCAGTATTTTATTTTTTTCCTTTATAGGTGGATAAAGAGTCATGAATATTAAAGGAGACTTATTAATCAGGCTGTTGTGAAAGATCTGATACCAGCTTTGGTCAAAGGGGACAAGTGTCATCCTCAGAGCATTCCTCTCTGGGACAGGAAACCAACAGAGCAGAGCCCTGAGAACATGCCGCGACGCTTCGTATTCAATCCACAGACCTATAAAAGCTGAAAAATGAGCCTTGTCCAAAGNTTTTTTTTTTTTTTTTTTTTTTTTAAACTTTGCAACAGGCCTCTGGTGGTTACAGGTATTGATCGTCAGAAAGTAATCTGTTCAGGTTTGGGGGCATGCCAGACCGAATTCTGGAGTACATTCCTTCCTCTCCAAGGACATGTTGAGCTTTTTATACTGTCCACACTGGCTTACTTGTCAGCTGTCTAGCTTCTTTGTCTTTACTGATTTCCCTGTTTGTGGGGAGCATATAATTAAATCTCCCTTAAAAAAAAAAAAGCATTGCTACTCTGCTACTCTAGAATTTTCTGCCAGTGCCAAAGATATTTTACCCCATTTTTTTAACCCTCATTTTTCTTCTATAATCATTATTTGATTCCCTCTGGCTGCCTGCTACTTATTTGTAGTAGTACCATTCATCCATTGAGACCTTTCCATCTGTCACACAGCTTTGCTTTCTCTCCCCAGAAGCTTTCTTCTCCTACTGTGCCATGCTTGATTTTTTGGGTTTAGTTGCATGTTTGTATGCTCTTTTTAGTATTTGTAAAAATGCTTCAGTATTCAGAACAAATACAAGAAGAGAAAAAAAAAAACAAACCAACATAGCACAAGAGCAGCTCAAACGCCACATTGTGCACAGAGGCAGGATGAGGAGACTGATTCCTGATGAATTAAGAATCAACAAATATAGCCAGTGCATAACTGGTGGCCAGACCCTGCTCTCTCTGAACTGTTGTTGCCTTCAAAATCTTTCCAAGTGTTGTGTTAGATAAATAGGTGATGTCAGGAAATGTTGCATTCCCTTTGCTGTACTGACTCCCTTTGGTGTATTGATTATAAAGAATATCTGAGGATAACCAGACATACTGAGGTACAATAGTGTGATTAGTTAAAGGAAAGAATGTTTTAAAGGGCCAAACAGACCCTTACTGAAAACAAGACCAGGGTCACATCTTACATTTAAAATTAAATGAGCAAATTTTGTATGCAGAGGTTAGATATAAAAAAAATGCAACATGTTTAGTGTTTCCCAGATAAAATGCAGGATGGGCTAAAGCCAGCAGCACAATCCTTCAGAAAGATCAGGTTTGCTGCGTGTGTCTTCAACTCATGTATTTAGTTGTGGTCTAAATGGGATGTTCACGTTGTAGGGAGAAGTGCGTCAAGTGTATCTTAGTTTTTGATGTGAGCAAGACTTTTACACCTGCTCTACAGATCTACTTTGCAATTGACTCAAATCTCAAATCCGTTGTCTTGGAGAAGATCTCACAAAATTACATACTTCCAAAAATATATTTTGAGTCTCTCTTTATTAATATTCTTTTCCTCTTACACTTCTTATTGTATCTTCTCATGATCTCGTTTCAAAAGGTCCTGCAAGTTTACCATTAATCTCTAGGATTAGTAAAAAAGTTTGTGATGTGTTCTGGAAAATCCTTTTTCAGTAGAAATACCTTCACTATTTAGAAAGTTACTTCTCTGGCTATATGGGAAGTACTGATAGTCTCCAAGCAAATAGAAAAGCTCTGTGTGTGTCCTGACTTGAGTGGCAATCCCTGGAAAGTTTCCTTTGCTACCAGCTGTTTTGTTGCACTGTTCTGAGAATGAAGTGGAGGGAAAAAAATCAGAAGCTTCAGAATACACTTGTATCGGGAGATGTCTAAAAATGTAGGTATTTTACAGAAATCCTATTTATGAAGTGTTGCTTCTGTGAAAGTAAGGGACATTCGGACCCAGCTCTTACTTTACCTGAACTTTATGGTGTTTTGCAAAGGAAAATAAATGGTTCCTTCTCTGGGATAATTTATGGGAAAGAAAATGAGCGAGAAGGGTGAGGGGACAGGAATGGGAAAGGGAGAAACAGCTCCTTCAGTCCATACTGACCACTGAACACTTTTCTATGTTTCTCCTCAAGAATAAATGATTGAAAAACAAAAAGGGTGAAAGTGCTTTTTTTTGTGTGGTCCCAAATTTTATGGTCCCACTGCAGGTTCAGTGTCTACCTATGTTTGTCCTGCCTGCTCTGAAAAACCCTCAGTGGGTGAAATTTCATTGTTGCCGAGGGAATCTAGTCCAGTGCTTCATTACAATTACTTTTCCTTGCAGAAATTTAAGTCTATTGCTTCCTTTTTTACCTAAAATGGACTTGGCAAATAGATTATTCTCTTGCACACTGTAGCTGCTGCTCAAGTGCCTCCTTCCATTTTCTTTGGGTTAAGGTTAAACGTGCCCAGTTCCTTCAGGCTTTCCTTGCAGGCCTGATGATTCACACCACGCTCCAGATGGTCCACTTCTCTCCAACATGAGGACTCAGGTACATGCAAAGCTTCAGCTGACACTTCCTGGGCTAGACGGATAATTTCATCTGCCTTGCAGATATTGCTAGTTTTTTTCTTGCAGCCACAACACATTTCTTGACTTTTGTTAAGATTATACCTATTCTTAAATTTTCTACTCATTTACTTGTGTTAACTGGAAAGCAAATAGTAAATCTGGGGGCCGTCTTAGAACTGTGATGATGAAAGCAGTGGGGCAGGGGCCTTACAAATATGAAGCCCAAATACAACCCAGCTGGTGGATGCGGTAAGCCAAACAAATGGCCTATCTGATCTTCTGATTTAGTTTTAGGTAGTCCTGCAAGGAGCAGGCAGCGGGACTTGATGATCCTTATGGGTCCCTTCCAACTCAAGATATTGCATTGTATTGTATTCTGATCTATGCTGTTCTATTCTATTCTATTCTGGAGAGACCCATGAGGGGATGCTAACATCAGTGGGATCCCCTACGTGTATAGGAATATATTCTCGTAACATCATAGAGTCAGGAGCTTGATGTGACTGGCTTGCCATTGTCCCTGTTCTGCAAGTGGTTTATTCCCATATGTGTGAACTTAACAAAATGGAGAGGACAAAGGGATGGAGGGGGATTGTCACTTAGCCTAGAGAATCAGTAGCACTGGATGAAGTTATTTCACTATGCACTGGGCTTCTATAGCCTTGCCAAGAATAGAAAAAATTTAAGTGAAGGCTGCACCCAGAATAGCTGAACAAATTTATTTTTTGTTTTTCTTCATACAGAGCTTAACAATTCTAAATCTGCACTAATGTTTGAAAGTTACTTAAGTGATGACAGTGGTCTTCAGGGAGAACTTGGGACACAAGAAGGACTGTATCTTCAAGTGTATGAACAAGTAGGCTTTTTTAATGTGCAGGAGTTTTTTATAAGTTATTATTTTTCAGTAGGAGTGTGTACAATCCTCTGTGTGTAGTACTAATTTGAAAATCTAATTCTGCTTTTGTGGCTAATAGTTTTTGTCTCTCCTACAATGAACCAGAGTGGCTCTACCTATTAATAGATTATTTTTATAGCTACTGCCTGTTTTTCTCTTCCTTCCTCCTTCATGCCATCACTTTAAGACTTCAGAGCCATAGAACAGAGTGCTTGTGTTAAATGAATATATTTGACAGGAGTTAAGTCTTCTGGGCATTGCAATAGGTTTTCCTCATCTTGGCATGTGAAGACTGAAAGTGTTCTTTGACACCAGCAGCAGAGGATGTGAGCACAGCAACTTTCAGGGCATCAGAAGTGTCAGCATAAGGAAAAATCAGCAAAAGTAGACAGTGTTGAGGTAATTTTCCCACACCATGCCATGAATTTAGCCAACTCCTGCTCCTGTGAATTCTGGGCTGACAGAGTTTCCTTCTTTGTTGCTAAATATCACATAAAGTGTTCTGTCAGCATCAAGACTTGTTCAGTCCCCTTATGTAGTAAAATAAAAATATAATCCTTATGCCCATGTTTGAAATTTGAGCATGTTAAAGAAAAAAAAAAAAAAAAGAGTAAACCTTTCAAACAGGCCAAGTCTGCATTTTGGAGGTTCATTTTTCAGAACATCATGTAGTCAATGCTGTCGAGAAGAGCTGAAGGCGAAAGATATGTAGGGCACAAGTACTAAAAATTGAAAATCTTACTCCCATTAAAATGCATGGGATTTCTGCCAGTTGCCATAGACATCAGTGGCAGCAGCATCCTGCTATTTTTTTCTGGTTTTACTTTCTGCTTTCCTTATATTTTTATTTATTTTTGAATCCTCAGAAAACAAAGTAAAACATACATTACTAGAAAGGTTTCCATGGTTTATATCTCAGATCTCCTAATGTTATTAGGGTTACAATTATTTACTTATGCTCCAAATTTTATAGTGATGATTAGAGGCCACAGTCAGGAAAAATCCTAGTTACAGTTAGGCTAGAGACACCTGGTCTCATGAGTACTGGTAAATATGGTTATTGCTTAGAGTTCTGCTGCATCCAGCTGGGATTTGTTAAGGTACGTAAGGGCAAAAGTGTTTGAAAGGCTGGGCTCTCTTTTTGTGTGGAACAAACATCGGACAAGAAAGTGAAAGCTCTGAATCACCAAAGAGAGCTTCCAATTTTAGTATGGCTTTGGAAAGGAATATATCTGCACCTGAAGAACTTTACATATATGCATTACTGGGGAAGTATGACTGCACTACATTTTTTTGCAGAGGATTATTTCTTCTGTTTTTTCTTGTTCTGTGTTGAATTTCTAGTGTCTTTTGTAAGTGATATTTTGCATGTAATCTGGATGCAATATTGTTGCTCAGCTGTGTGCCATGGTCTTCTCCATGAAGTACACCTTGAAGTGAAGGGAACCACTGTGTGGATGCAAATGCCTGAGATGATAGGGTAGAAGCTAGAAGCGACAAAGGGCTGCAAAGCAGGTCTTTGAAGGAATTTCCCACCCTTTCATGTCCAACAAATGTCTCTAAGTCAGAATTGCTGCTGCTTCTTTGCATGCTTCAGCAGCAGAGGTGTACAGAGAGGTTCTCCTCCATCCTCCGTCCCAGCCGCTGCCTGTGGGACTGACTGATGCCTAGCAACTTTCTTCTCTGTCAGGGTTTGTCACTGCTGCTTGCCAAGAGCAAAATGTGGCCCCTGGGCTTGGGAATCCAGATAGCAGCAGTAACCTGGCTGGCTTCCTTGGGAACTTCTGGATGGCTGTTTCTATAAATATGTCTCCATTTCTGTAGGACCCTACTCAGGAAAAGTATTGACTGAAAAGTGGCAAGAAACACAAAGACCTTGACTGTACCCAAAGCAGTAAAACTTCAGAGCTGGGAATGACTTTATCCAGTATGGAAAGAAGCTGCTTAATATATTTTTCCCAGGTGTCCAACCATTGCCTAGAGATCAATCTTTGACATTTGGATTTATTGGAATAAAGAAAGTCCTCCTATAAGGAAAGAGGGATCCTGAGTTTCTCCTTTCACTCCTCTTTCAGCTGATGTTGTTCTGCAACTCCCGTATAAGTAGGGTCATTTCAGCTCGAAATGTGATATAGCTTCTTTCCTTTTAAGTGATAATGCTTTTATGTTAAAAAAAAAAAGGCTATTAAAAAATATCTTCTCATTCTTTTGACCTCTGATATAAATGTCATGATTTCTCTCTGTATTGTAGTTAAAAAACTGGGGTTGAATGGTTTTATTGTGTGGATTGATTAAGAAAAAAACAAGAAACCTAGATAACTTATTCCTGGAAAACATAATATCCTGAAAGTACTATATTTTTCTTCATCTCATAAATATTATACACGATCAACCCTTGGAAGTAAATAAAATGTAATTACTATTGATGCTTTGTACAATGTTCAGCATCTTTAAATAATAATCCAGGCTTAAATCTTTGTATAAACTAGTCTGCTTAATTTCGCCTTAATTAGTGTGTCTTCTGTTTGTGTAACAACCTATGCTGATTTTTTTAAAGCAAGTTAAATATACAGAGTAAAACAAGCTGCAAGCACCCAAGTTTAAGAATGATTAACACAGACCTTGTGGTGCTTCTCAATTTCTTTCTGTATGGAAAGGTCAGTAGATAAGTGTTGAGTGATCAGACCTGAACAGTAGGTTACTGTGGGATGTGCGGAAAACCATGAACTGTGTTGTGGTCCTTTCTCATGGTAAATTGTTGGTACCATTTCTGAGGAAAGAAAAGGATACTTTAAGCTTCTCTGCTTGTAATGTAACCAGTTTTGAGACAGCGTTTTCAGGTTAGGGCAAGAAATGACCTGAACATTTCCCCCTGCAGCCTTCCCTGCCTCCGTTTTTTTTTGGTCACTGGTAAAACTGTAACTAGGTTTTCTGGGAAAGTACATCATCCAGTGCTTCCCCATGTCTTTCCTTGAAGTATTTCTTTTGTCTGTCTCCATTACACCCGTGTGCAGTGACACAATGTTTCTGCACAGTGGGAGCTTGCAATCTCTGAAGAGGCTTTCCGGCATTGCTTTTTACACTGAAATCATTACAATCTTCAATAGCTACTTGGATTTGAAAAACTAGCACATCATTATTCTCTGGACTGTCTGGATGTAAAAAGAGGCTATTTTCTTGCTTCCTTTTTTTGTTTTTTTGGGGGGTTTTTTTTGGTCCCTGGGTACACATTGCCCTAACACCTAACTTTAGTTTGTTTGGATCTCAATTGGAGCTGCAGTTCAGATGTCTTGTGTTGTTTGTGTTTTTCTTTCATGTAGGGTTTTACATTATATATGAGAACTCTCTGTCAGAGAGATTTATATTTTGGTTATACTTAATGCTTTTGAGTAACACATCCTTTTTTTTGTATGTGTAATTATCATAGCTATTATTATCACTAACATAGTACAGCATATTGTATGGTATGTTACAATAAATGTTATGATGTGTAGCATAGCAGATGTTTGATAATGTGTCTATGATTTTTAAATGCCAACAAGCTGCATAGTTTCACAGGGCATTCAAGTTATCTGATATCCTGTAAACCATAAGCTGTATCTGTTGCATCAGTAAAACATTATCCCAAGCCCAGAGACTTTGGTTAGGTTAATTCCTCACAGGACACAGCAGCTGTTTCCCCTGGCAGGAGGAGGAGACATCAGGATGCTACCAGCACCTGAGGACTGTGTTGTGAGTAGAAGGGGATTAGGAAAGACTTGCCCAGGTGGTTCTGGCTCTGCTCTGCAGCCCTTTCTGCAGAAAAAGGGCTCCAGACTCCTGCTGAACTGACCAGAAAATAAACTCCTCCCTAACCCTAAATCTGCTGTGTGTTTGACCCTGGACATGTGAGCAAGTGATGGTCAAGCATCTAAGAAAGGTAAGGGAATTAAAAAGACACAGTGCCACAGTATCACAGAGAACATGCATTTCAGCCTGGTTCCTTTTGTGTTACAAATATC
>VYZV01012165.1:0-20891 GCA_013401275.1 Pandion haliaetus | reverse complement strand
CCCCTTTATTTTTGTTTTTTTAAAAGGCTATATCTCAAAAGAACTTCAAAGAGTCACATTATAGACATTTCTAAAGTATGCAAAATGGAAAATTCTATTTTTATGGATTGCTGCTCTGACCATATATCAAGGCAAGCACACATATAACGCAACACCTACAGTCTTTATTTGGTCAGGTAATGCATATAGTGCTTTTCTCTTACAGAATCAGTTTCTGGAATTCAGTTTAATGACAGTGGCTGTTGGAAAACTAACGTGAGAATAGTTACGTATTCTTTCCAGGGGCAGACTTTAGCTCAAAACTAAGCAGATCTGCCCCAGTCCCAACTTCAGTAAGCGCTCTGTCAGACTGAAGCAGAGGTATTGCATGGAGGTCTGGGAATAGTTTTGTCTCCTCCATGACAATTCCCTGGAGGGAACATAGAAGGGGACAGACTACAAAGTAGAGAGTGTCTCTGTAATGAGGCTTCACAGCACCTTTTCCAAGTGTGGCTGAGTTCCCAAGCCTTTTTCTCAACTGTGAATAAGGGAAGGTAACCAACAGTGCTTATGGATTGCAAGCATGGATCAAACTTGGCAGCTAAGAATTGCCCAGTTTGGAAATGACTGTATTTCTCGGTGATAGTAAACAACTCTGCAAGAGATATATCAGTGCCTTGCTTTATCTGGAAGTAATGTAATCTTTAACCAGTTTTGATTTGGTCCTACCTGCAGAGGCTCTGGAGCAAGCTGCGCAGGTCTGAATAACTGTGGATAAGTCTGTTTACGGATGCTGAGGAAATTTTTATTTTGACGGGACACTTAGCTGCACTCAAAAGAAAAATCAGGTAAAAATTCCTGCAAGTGATTTTAAAAACCAGCTAAAAGCCCTCTGATGCTCTCATTGCCATTGGGTGATATAAAACGTGTTGATGTAAAGAGCTATGTTATTGCTGGACATCAGTTTGATCTCTAAAAGACTGAGAGATTATCTTGAAGCATTGAACAGAATCAATTCTTTCATCATCTCAAATGACTCAGGCCCAAGGAAAGAACGGAGCACAGCATTTTCTATGAAAATGACAGAGTTGAGTTTTGCTCAGTTTTCGATAGTGCTAAGATGCCTGTTGCACTTACTGATATGTGGTTCATTGTGTTTGTGCAGCTTTCCAAGCATCTGTCCCACCTTTCATGTTTGCATTCAGTTTGTGGCCTTTTGGAGATGGGACATCCCTGTCTAACATGTTGTTAAATTAACACAGAACAGGTGCCACCAACTGTAAGCTACCATTGGCGTTTCAGTACCCAACCAGATTTTAATAAGCATAAACACTGGCTTGAATCTACACCAATGTCTCTCTTGTTGTCTCTGGATAATATAACAAGGTATAGTAAAATATGTGCCATGTTTTCCTAACATCTTGCAGTTACTCAGCATTAACCTGCTGGGCACACTGGGATTCTGAGGAACCTGGACAGAGAAACAAGCTGCTGCTGAAAACAACATGGGGATCAATATCTTGTATTACTGTAGAAATCCTTCTGGGCTTAAAACCTTATTTTCTTGTGTTTGGCAGGGAGCCCCAGAGAGTAACAAGGAGGGTGAATCACAGCAGTTGTAGCAAATGTGTTCCAACAGAAAGTGTTCCAGGGTTTCGCGGATTCGAGGGTTTTTAAAGCCAGAAGGGGCTGTTGGATTGTCTTGTCAGACCTCCTATTTAGCAGAGGCCATAGGACATGCCGGTATTAATCCCTGCCTTATGTTCAGTAACTCCGCATGGACCAGGCTATACCTCTCAGAAAGGAAACCAATCTTCATGGAACTTTTGGCAGTGTTTGTTGCTATTATGATGGCTAATTGTCCTTACCGTTACAAATGTGGGCCTTATTTTCTATTTGCTTGTCTTAGGCTTCCAAACTTCAGATCTCACAATGCCTTTTTTAGACTGAAGAAACCTTTTCAATAAAATTTATGATTTTTGTGTGATTAACTTCTTTCTTAGTCTCCCTAACCCTTTCTTTGATAAGGAGAAAACTTCCTTAAGGCCTAAAACAAAAGATAGGTGTTCCAAAACTTTAATTCTTCTCATAGCTCTTGATAAATTCACACATAATATTAAATCATTCAGCTTTAACTTTTCAGATGCCAAACATATACAAGATATGCAATGCATTCAAAGCACTTCTGCCTAATAATAGCATCCAAAAAGTAATATTAAAAAAAGAATTTATTCTTGCAGAAGGCACATTTGGGAACCAGCATATTTCCCCCCTACAAAATCAAATTTTAGAACTCTACTTGCCAAAATAAAGTACATGCATTAGCTGAAACAGTCCTACATTCCTCAGTTATGCCTAGCTCAACAACTAGGTGAGTGCATGAGAAAAAGACATGTTAAGAACCCCTACACTTAAGGCCTGATCCAGCTCCTGCTGCAGTCAGAGGGGGTGCTCCGCTGACAGCACGAGGGGTTAGATCAGGACTTTGCTGAACAGTAGGGCTGTTTTTTGCAAAGATGATACATTTAAATATGAAAAGTAATGAAGTAAGCATGGCAAATTGTGGTTTAGTTGGAATCTAATTTTCATAGCTTTTTTAAAAATTAGAGATAGGTATCTCTATTGTAACTATAGAAACATACAAAAGTAAAATACAGGTAAAGAAGATAGCTGCATAAATTAAACTGCATCTGCTGAAGTTATTAACATCACAAAGCTACATGTTAGAGGTAAAATCCTGACCTCACTGAAGTCAAAGAGATGTGCTGCCTTTAGCAACATAAGGTTTTCTTCTTGATTTGAATTGGGTAAACCAAATTTTTCTTTTACTCCATTTGAGAAGCTAAATGTAGTTGAAAATACAAACTTAAGGCAGAAAAATGACTTGTTATCATAGATATGCAGGGGAAGGGAGCAGGAAAAGAGGGAAATATAATTCCATTTTGGTTCTGACGAATTATCTGTGAGGGCAGGGAAGCACCATGTTATCTCGGATAGGCAAGAATATTCTCACCATTTTAAAATGCATCATGTTCAAAGATGTACTGGGAACAAGTGGGAAGGGGTGGAGAAATCCACTTCAGGTTATTTTCTAACTTGTTTTCAGGAAATAAGGGATTAAGAAAAACTGCTATCAGTATTCCATGACTGCAGACAGTGTTAGCTGGCATGTTTTACTGGTGACAGAGGGAAATCCAAGTGTGGATTTTTGTAGTGCTGGAGAGACAGGTGACTGTATCATCCTCATTTCTGTATGGATTTCACCTAGACATTTAGGGATATAATTTAGTGCAGGAGAAAAATCCTAAATGCTGAGAGACAAAGAGTTCTGAATGCCTACCCTCATTAAGGGGAAACAGCTCTCAAAACCTTTTCTGGATTTTTTCCTTATAAGGAATTATAGGTGGGTTTTTCAACTTTGGATTTTAAATGGTAGGTTAGATAGTTAGAGTTGGCATCCTGAACATTAATGTAGTGTCCTAAATACAGTTTCATTTCTCTTCTGTTATGTAGGAAGGAGAAAGGAAAACACTAATAGGGTACTTCAGCCTTATATGCTGAGAATTTTTTCCAAACAGCAAAAACCTTTTGCTTTCAGAGGTCTGGATAATTCCCCAGTGCACCACCATTAATGTCTCTGTTTATCTCGCTTTATCATAACTTGGAATATGAAGTAACTTCTAATAATTTCACTTTTAGCTTAGCACTGCAAAATCTATTATTCCAGGGCTGGAATCACATGCCATCTCAAAACCCAGCCAGCGCTGTGTAAGTGCTTTGAATGATGACAGATCAAGGGAAAGTGGGCCTGAATACATAATTACTCTAACATGCAGTTAATACTGGTTGATAAAGCTATGGACACACAATTAAGAAAACATGCCTGATAAAACAGGTTTTTTAAATAGACGGGAATGAACTATAACTAGTTACAAAGGCCTGTGAACTTCCCTTCTCTTCCTGAATGTCACTGCCTCAGATTGCCTTGGCAGCCTCATGTATAGTGTTTGCTTCATGCATAATGATTTCCCTTTTTCCCCCCTTCCTTGAACGGTTTTGCCTTTTCGACTAGTTACTGTTACCACCATTTAATAAGAAGGCTTTCCTTGGCTTTCTAATCGAAAACTTGCTTTTATCTTTCTTCATAAAAGAATTGAAATGGCTTCTCTCAGGTTTCTGTAGCCTCTGGGGAGATAAGGACCCTGCGGTTAACAGGATGAGAGATTTTTGTTTAGAAATTTTTATTTAGACAATGAAAAATGACCTCTGTAAACTCAAAGCTATCTTATTTTGGGGCTTTAGGCTTCTGGCAGATAAATCAATTGGGCCCTTGGGACAGCAAAGGAAAAACCTTTGCAGTAACTATGTCAGGACAACGCAATAGATTTGTTGTGAAGATGCAGTTGTGTTGAAGGTAGAATGCACTTAAAAATAAATATCATTTTATTTTCTATAAAATATTCAGGATTTGGATAGTAAGCTTTTCAGCTGCCACAAGAAAATATTTTTTTGTTTGATATGAACTTGAGAAAAAGTCTGATTTCTTCTGGGAAGGGGGCAGTGGAGGGGTGTGAGTTGGGGGTATACAAAGGAAAGATGCTTTAAAAACCAAAATATTCAACTTCAGAATAAAGCACTTTGGAAATTTTATTCTATTTCTCTTTTAAAACACCCCCCTTTTCACCAATATGAAAGTCTCCTTTCTCAGTACACGGGCTTAACATTGCCTTTTTTTTTTTTTAAATGATTTAATTATTGCCTAGCTAAGGCTATGGCTTCAACAGAGTATCACAACCGTTTTCACACCTACGTGTAACCCTAAAGAACTTTTCAGATCTTCACAGCATGAACTTGCACTACATATTTGCTCTGAACAAGTGTAGCATTTTGCTGTGTGTTCTCTACCTGTTTCATGCAGAGTGCAGCTACAGAGTGAAAAGTTATGCAGACATAAATTGCAAAT
Source organism: Pandion haliaetus (assembly GCA_013401275.1). NCBI lineage: Eukaryota > Metazoa > Chordata > Aves > Accipitriformes > Pandionidae > Pandion > Pandion haliaetus. The sequence continues at coordinate 15,949 of VYZV01012165.1, read as the reverse complement.
TTGACAAGGAAGCAAATGAGGAGACAGATGCTTAACTAAAATGTATTGATGTGCAATTGTCAGTGAGTTGGTGGGTGTTGAATAACGCGGTTAAGATGCATCAATGAAGCCTTATTTCATCTAAAATAAAAACTAATGTAAATAGAATTAGACAGTATGATACAAAGTAATGAAAAGCGGGTAAATGCATGTGAAGCTGTTGCCACCCTGTTGCATGCTGACATTTGTTTGTTCAAAACACCGACCCCTGGCAGTGGGCTCTCGAGCTCTGGAGAGAAGCAAGGTCTGTTGAGGAGGGTGTCTTATAGATCTGGTTTCATGTTAGGAGGCAGCTGAGTTTGGCTAGGTGGCAAATTATGTAGGGTGTTTGGTAGTGCTAAATGCCACCAAACTCTTCATTACTATTTACTTGGTTAAGAAAGACATGACATGAGGAGAATGAGTTTGCCAGTTTGCTGGTTCTATGTTACATGAGTGGGTTGGGATTTATTACATCCTACTTAGTGCTGCTATTTCATTTACAGTTTCTATTCTATAGGATCCAGCTTCCCATTTCTCCTTTTTTTCTTTTTTTTTTCCAGAAACAAGACAGCTTCAGATAAAAACCTAAAAAATTAACCCAAGTACCTTTTACAGTGTAATGGTGCCGTATGACTACTTAGCTGTCAGCTCCTTGCAGGTTTTTCCAGAACATAAAATTAACCACAAAGCACCACTCACCTGGACTCAGCAGTTCCCTTCAGCTGCACCAGTAACACTGGTGTCTTCTATATCTCATTATCCCTGGGGTAGTAAGATGTATGTTTGTAAATAAGATATGAAATAATTTCTCAAAATTATAACAATCAGCATAACTGAAGGATACACTCGGAGGTATTTTCTGTGAAACAGTAAGCATCACCACTTTACAGTGAATGAAACTGATATGAAGCAAAGCCCCAGACAAACCGGACCCAGGATATATTCCTGAAAAGGCCATTTATAGATTTTTAAATACAAATGCTCCGATCATTGATGTCCCAATTTTTATTTTGCTGTTATGGGAGGTGAGAAAGCCTTTTGGAGAATATTTCAATTTTTCTCAAGTTTGCAAATATTAACGTCGAGATTCACACAAAAATTACACTTTTAAACAAAAGAATATTTTTAGAAAGCCTGGCAAGGCAGTTAAAGACAGCTGAAAGACATTAATTCTGGTCTAGCTGATGTTCATTGTGCACATCTCCCTTACAAGATAGAGATATTCAGGAAGAGTTTGCTTCTACGGTATTATTTTCAGCTTTGCCTAGGAAACCAAAGGCAAAAGCCTATCCTTTTTGCTGTTTGAATGTATGTTTATGATACCAAAGAGTTGGGTGTGGTCACTTTGTGTGCAGGACACTAATTTTTGAGGCTAGTAGTCCATCTTTTTTCTGCTTTGTGAACTCCACTGATTTCTGCTCTGTAATCTTGAGGCATTTTGTGAACATTAAAGAAGTTAGCCTCTTATCCTTATAACACAGACAGACTGCAGTTTTGTTTGCATTGTAACACAGTGGTGGGCAGCACTGGTCCTTGAGACATATTTGGGTTGTGAACGGTTCAGGTATGGTTCCTACGCTGGGGTTATGCTGCAAGAAACACAGTTAGGCTCTCCTCACAGAAAACATTACTGGAAAATCAAATCTATGGCAAGATGAGAAAGAAAACCGGGAAAGACTGCTGGGATCAACAGTGTTGGCATCTTGGTCATATGTTGCACATCCAGCTCAGCCTTCACTATTCAGTGGAGCAGCAGGGCTCCCGGGGAGCCACACGTACTGTGCTCCTGTGGCATTTTTCCTTTGCTTCCTCTCCCTTTTCTCCTCTGAGATATGTGTGTGAGTTTGCTGTAGGGTTTGATGTAGGTTTGCTGGTCTTTTTGAAGTCAGTGATTTCCTAGAAGAGTGATTACTCTACTCACACTTCATTATTATCAAATTTATGTTCCCTTACTCTTTCTGAGTGCTTTTTCATGGGGTCCAAAATTCCATTTTTGAAGGCATAACGTTAATAAAATAAGGTTAATAAAAACAGTAGCTAAGGATGACAGCAGAAGGGAATTCCTGTGCTTGATGATTATAATCTGAAAAGTCTTTCTAGACTTTACATTATGAGTCTGTAATGTTACTTATCTTGTGTGCTATCGGTGGTGGAGTTCCAGTGTAAAGAGCTGGAGACATTTGGCTCCATCCTGCTGGACAGTCTGTGTCTTTAGTTTCCCTTCCTGGAGACTTGGTCAGCGTGCTGTAGCCTAAAACCCGTGTTTGTGCTAATACGTAAGGCTATGTTGATTCTAAGGAAGTTTGGGCTTAACTGCATGCAGGTCAAGCACAAAAGATTAGTCTGGACCACAGCCTGAGAGATTCTTTTCCACTAAACCTTCTCGTCAGCACACCCGCTTCAATGCCTCTTTGCAACACAAGAAAAATGCTGAGGGATGTTGGTATAAGTGGTAATAAAGCGCTTCAATGCCAAGGAGGTCATTCTACAAAGCTGCCATCATCTGTTTCTGAGTTTTGAACTAAGAACTAAAGAAGATTTGGTAAATGGTTTCTCTTTTCCAGTGGAAGCTGGGTGCTGTGTAACTTTAATGGCTACCAGGAAAATGCTTTCCAAGGACTCTTTGTCCATAAAAAAAGAACTCACAGTGGACTGAAACATATAAGGCAGCAAATAATTTCCTTTCTAAATTTTTCTAGATAAACAATGCGTGCTATAATAAAAAAAGAAAGAATTTGTCTCTGTGAACATTTGACTTTCTCCTGAAATCTCAGATTTGTCTGAACTGGGCCCTCATGCTGGTTCGTGTCCACATAACTCATCCTTTACAGTCATAGACTGATGTGACACAGGGTAATAGAAAGTGATGCATTGCCTGAATTTAAAGGAACACGGACTATTTCAGGATCGGCTGTGCAGTATGAGATCTGTATCAGATTTGAAACAAAGCTAACCAAGCAGACAGAGCAGTAAGATATCTATAGCATCCATTAATCAGTATATACTATGCTGTTGCTTGTTTCTTTTTTTTGTTTTGGCTTTTCTGTGTGTTCACCATTTAATGTTATTTGCTTGATGTGTTTTAAAGCTAAGACAAATACACAAGGTTACTTGGGAATCCACTTACAGATCTTTTCTCCTCTCTGTTCTTTTATTTCAATGCAAGAAATTGTACTTCTCTAACCCCAAATACCCCACCAGAGTAGCAGATCAACAGTAGTTCTACATAAGATTATAGCTGTTAAAATATGAAGGAGTGAATGTTATTCTTTGTTGTTTAAGTGTTCTTTCTGTATGTGTGTACGTGTACTTTCATGCCTTTACATGTTACGGGATCTAATGACTGGAGTGCCCACACCAGAACATTCCTGGAAAACCTACTTTACTATTAGTTATAGAAAACAGTGAAATGTATTTAAATTTCCTTTTATACTAGTAAACTCCTTGGAATACCAGATTCAAGTTCTCACAGAAGCAACATAGCTCTTTGTTGTTGAAAGGCTAGTGCAATTTGCTGCAATGTATATTTAGATGACATCTTAAAAACTGAGGTTTTTTTATAAACTATACGATTCTGAGGAGCTGAAGACACACTTTATGAAAGGAAAAGGTTTTGCCCTATTGTCTTCAGTCTTCCCTCTGAACCGTACTTGAGAAAATAGGCAGAAACTCCAGACATGCCTTATTTGTCTTCTGAAAGAACAGCCATCAATGCTGGTGCTCTGCGCACTTCCCTCCAACAGCTTACCTTGGCTTTGCATCAACTTGTCCTGTAACTCTGTTTAATCCAGGTCTAGTTGTACTATATCCATGCACTAGGAATCTCAGGACAGAGACTGTCTTCAGTTATGATGACCTTGATACAGAATACGTCGGTAGACTGCTTGTAGTACCAAGTGCAGTATTTTAAAACAAAGTAGAGCTAGCTTTTTATTTTGACTTTGGTTAACTTGTAAGCCTTTTGTTAGAAATACCATGGAGGAGAAAGCATTTTTCTCATTCTTCACAAAAAGCCTTTCAAAACATACATGTTGTTTAAAAAGATTTTGGTCGTACAGTATTCCTTCCTTCCGTTTAGAATTTTCACACGTGCTTCCTCACTGTTCTATTACCTTCTATCATCCCTCTCTTGGTATGGTATGTGTTTTAAAAGATTACTCTAGGAAAGGAGTTCTTATTAGGAGTATCCTAACAATGTTACTCTTTACATTTTACTTCAACCAAAGGACTATTCAGGTTGTCCAAAGTCAAAATACGAACCAGATAATCATCAGCAGAGTTTGTTTAAAAGAGTAGAACTTTTTTTTTTAAGTTGTCAAAATGTTGTGTATCAGAGACTTTGCATGTTAAGAACCTTTCTGCTGAGATTATTGTAACAGAGAGAGCACAATCCTTACACTTATTGCAAATTATGTATTTATCAAACAAGCAAAGAGGTTGTGTATCTTTAAAAAGGCTTTCATAGCAGTATATTTCGTATTTCCTTAAAAAAAATAATTCTACTTTCTCCATAGTATTGCTGTGACATTGTGTACAATACAAAGTTTTAAAGCCAGACACCTTCTAGCGATGAGAACTTCAGAAGCAAAGCCTGCTGAAACCATCTGAACTGCTTCAAAAAGAGCATCCTCCTCTCAGGGATCAGCTATTTTTCCCAGGTTTGAAATTCTAACCTGGTAAATAGCATCAACAGGGGACTTTTCCCCCAACTCTTTTGGAGAACCCCACAGATATGAATATCTTCAAAGGAGGATCTGTTAAAAAATGTAACAGTCTTCAAAGGGGAAACACCACCCTCAGCAATCTGAAGTTCTTTAAAGTGGGAGCCCACCAGCACTATGAATCCTCGGAGGACTAACTCCCAGAGCACTGTGAAATTTTGTAAAGAACAAGCCCTTTCTCCCGAATACCCAGTAGGCTATTATTTTCCTTTTAAAGGACTCTTACATGTGTACATTTATAATTACAGAAAGGGTCTTATTTAACCAGAGCCCTGTAGAACTCTTACTTTTAAAAACAAATATTGAAAAAAAGAGAAGAATAACAGAGGAAAACAATTTGACTCTGCTATTTTCCTTTTTCTTGTTTTACTTATAACTGATCTCAATATAATACACCAATAAAAGTTGGCTTTTGTAGGTCTTTTGATCTCTGGAACTCCAAGTATTCTTCGAGAGTTGTGAAGAAATATTCTCCAAGCACAGTTATCCACTTATACTGATGGTTAACTGGGAGTCCAAATATTCTGTCAGGAAGCACATTTCTCTCTTTTGTACCATTGCTGGGTATGTTCTTTCAAGAGGTACTTTGTCTAATAAATATTCAAGGTTTTGGGTTTCTCCCCCTGCTCCCCTTTTATTCTGGTATTTTGTTAGGTAGGAATAGCTATTGTAGACATTAAAGTCATTACCAATTGCCAGACTTACCTTCCAGGCATGCCATGAATGCTCAGATAAGTTAGGCAACGAGGCCAGCTGCCACACTGGCCAGGAGGGGAGGGACGCTGAGGTGGCTTGGGCTACTCAGGAGCATCCTTGGGTACCTTTCCAGATATGGATGCAGGCGTGTCCTTCAAGCAGGACTGAATTTATCATGGGTTGTTGGGAAGCTGAAGAGCCCTGTTTTGCTGAGACAGAGAACAGTTTGCCTGACAGAAGGTGCCTGTATCAAAGCCAGTATCTGAAGTCAGTTCTCCTGACTCCCAAATCAGAAGAAGGGGTGTTTTTGCAGCCTTTTGCCTCGTCAGTCAATAATGCAACCATGAAGGAAAGAATTCTTCCTGACCCCCAGGTGATGTGAATGTATACCCCAAACACTGATATTTGTTAGTAAAATTTCTGACTTGTTGAAAAAGTGATAGGAATAATTTAACTTTACCTGTAGAAGCAAAAATATTATGCTCCATTCATGTATTTGTTAGCTTCTTTTCTTCCACAATGCCATATGATTTATGGTTTCTAACGCAACAGTAAAATCTGAACCTTTCGTATCTTATGTCTAGTGATGTTTGATGGTTTGATTTCCTGCTTCTAAACTGATCCAAAAATGTGTGCCAAGAATATGATGCCTGATAGTAGCCTTCATTCTGCCACATGAAGGGAAAAAAATCTTTAGCAGTAAATGATAAATATCTTTACACTTCTTTGATGATGGAATAGTCTGATATTTGTCATTTTTTTTCTGACTGAAAATAGCATCTTTTCTTTGGAAGTTAGTTAGATGTATCCGGTGGGTGATGTTTGGGTCTGATACCAATAAACACATTTATCCCACTCAGCAGACTAACTGTATTTGGCTGTGAAGCACTGATAGTTGCAGCAGTGTGTATACCCAGGAGCACCATAGGGTAAATCCACTTGCAACATAGAAGAAGAAGCAAATAGCCAAGTCAAAGGATACTTTGATAGCTCTGGGCAGGCTGCAATGAGTCTTTAACTAGCTGGAGGAATTTCCTTTCATTATGAGACTTGACAGTCTTTCCATCCAGATGTGACAATCTTTTACTAACTTTTTTTGCTAGCATTTAGGCCAGGCAGGAGAATTTGATAAAAAAAAAGGTAACTATGTTCAGAGGAGGCTTTCCATTGCTGTAAAGCTCTTGTGGAGTCTCATTGAAGCATAGCCCTACAGATGAGTCCAGATGTCAGAAACATGAATGTAGACACTGATGTAACTAATGCTTCTGCTCTGTGAAATCTGTTTTCGGATGTGAAGCTTAAGAAAAAGGACAAAATTAGTAGTAGTGTATCTGAATCTCTCCTTTAAAAAAGAAATTTGAAATTACTTGCTGAAAATGTTTGTTCTCTGGATCCTGCTGAAGCAAACTCTCTATCCCAAAATACAGTGTATTAGTTATAAGAAACAGAATTTAAATGTATAGTAAAAAACAGCTATATTCATTCTTGCTGTAATTATGTTGCATTCAATGGAGTTACAACAGAGACAAATGCAATGTGGTTATTCACAGCAGCTGGGAAAATTTTTTTTTCCAGTGAATCTTACTTAGTCTTCCTAATGTAAAATTTACAAAGCTACTGGCAGAGGAGAATGGTGCAGAAAATGGCTGTAATACCTGTATTTCCTACTCTTGTGTTAACTGCTTATAGTATAGCAGACTTAAACGATAGTTGCAAAGTGCAGAACATTTCTCAGTTTAGAACAAAGAGCCATCACCTTTAAAAAATGAAATATTTGAGGCACACTCTAATGTTCAAGCCCAAAAGAAAAAATAAGAAGACTCTAAGTTTCCTGAATCCCGTCCCAATTATATTTCATTTAATAACACTCAGTGAAATATCTGGTGGCAGGGGAAATGAAACTACATGATTTTATGGGATCATTCATCAAGAACTAATTGAAGCTTTCATACAGTTTAGTGCTGATAAAACACTGTAACAATAAACAATAACAAAATTCACCAGAGGAGGATTTGTTTTGCCGTGAGGAAAATGGTTCAGTTTCATCCTGGGGATTCCTGGTTTAAAGAGTCTCCAATTTAAAAAGGGATAAGCACAGGCTCCTGTGCATAATGACAGAGTGGGAGCTGTGGCAAATGTATTAGTATTGCTCCAGTGGAGCTATTCTCATTTTAAGTATTTGCTATTGTGTGTGGCTGAGGCAGGATGCATAACGACCAGTAAGATTTTTTAAAGTTTGATATTTTTTTTAAGCAGTTCCCATGTAGTTTTATGAAAAGTAAATTACAGCTACAGCACAAGCAACTGAAGTTCTGATTCTAAATTTACTAACTAATCTTAGATTTATTGACTGCAGAAGAATTGTTCTTTCCTATATTTCTTCAAGGAATCATGCTAGACTTACAGCGATAGTTCTTTTAAAAACATGTTAAAGTGATATCTTGTCAATACTTAGACTGTTGAGATAAAACAAGTTGTCCCTTTATTTCTGATCTATTTTCCCTGACCAGAAGGTTTTGACAGTCCAGAAACATAAAGAAGAATATAAAGAATGTGTTACTTTTGACTTGAAGAATGGAAAAATTAATGTTTCATCAATCTGCATTATGAACCTAGGGAGACTCCTAGAAAGGTGGGACTGTAGTTTAGTGGTTCCAGACCTCACTGTGCCATCTTGAGCAAATCACTTCAGTTCTTATCTTCTCCTCCTTCTGCCCTTTTAAAGTGCAAACCCTACTGGGATCAGAAAGTTTTGTGCTACCTGTTTGTAGAATGTGCTGTCCAGTGAACGTGAACCTCTTTTGTCAGCTAGACCTTCTGGAAGTACCATAAAGGAAAATAAATCTGTCATTAATAACATTAATGCGGCAAAATACTAGATGTGTGATTTTATCCTAGATCATACAACAGAAAACATCATGCTGCGTGTCCATATATTTGTAAGAGTTGATTCTCTACTCATTTTTGCAAATTCCATGACACTCCCACGAATTGATTTCTCCAGATGATCATATCAGAGGAAGACAGGGGAAGCAATCATATTTTAATAATTAAGTCTACTTTGGTGTTTTGCTTATTGGAAGTGTAAAGAATATATATCCATATACACACCGCCTAAAATTTTAGTTATTTTTTTTTTTTCTTAAGGGAAGTAAAAAACTTAAAATATCATCAAATAATAGTTGGAGTCTATCTTCCCTGTGTCTTATACCCACAGCAACAGAATCAATAGGGCATATTTTACCTCTCAGATACACATGTACAGATCCTTCACCTTAAAACAGTCATTGCTATCATGCTCCATGCTATCATGTTAATCTTTAGTACGCCTACATTTCTACAGCAGCTGTAGAAGCTGTAGAAGGGGACTAGCTTGATCAGACCAGTGAACCCACAGTCTGATGTTCTATACCTGGTGGTGGATAACTTTTATGGACCATCAACACTCAGGCAGGACTGCAATTATAGAAATGTAAATGTAAAAGCAAGGTTCAGATTTTGGTCACCCAAAAACCAGAATTGATTGCATCTACCTCCATGTCCTACAGGATGTGAATGTCCCCAAAGTTTGGAAAGATTTCATCTGAACTTGAATCAGAGATAATATATGTGAAGTGAACACATGGGGACATGATATAGGAGTGGCTGATCAATCTTTATTTAATGGTAGATGCCTTTAATTGAATGGTAAACTGCCTTTAAGTCACTGGTATGCAGAGCTTGGATAAACCCTGAGCTTTCAGAACGTTACATATTATCAGAGATTACTAGGTAAATTGAACTGATATATCTCAGGGTAGGGCTACATGTTCTGCATTTCATTTACCTCAATAGAGTTTATTAAGAATAATAATCTGGGATTTCACATTATAGCAATAGAAAGAAGCTGTAATGTATGGATAGAACTGTTTTCTCTGGGTATATAATTAAGCAAAATGTTGCTTTCAGCAGACAGCCAAAAGCTGGATGATATCTTCAGGATTGCCTTTTACAATTACTTTGAAGCTTCTGAATGGTCACATATTCCAAGCATTTTCTTCCTCTTGCAATCCTACTGTCTCATTAATTTTTCCTTTTTCTCTTCATCTTTCAGTGCCTCTCTTCATCTTCTTTCCATAATTTCTGTATAAATACTTCCATCTTGGTCAACACAGACCTAAAACCATAAAAAATGCAGCAGATTCTCAAGGGGGAAGCTGCACTAAATTTGGACACCCTCAGCAGTATTTTGCATCACATCTGGGGACTATTTGTGCTCCAATTCTCTGAAATATGACACTTACCTCTTCCATTATCCAGGCTTAAAAAAAGTAGAAATGGAACTAGCAGGTGCGGCAGCCAGCACTATACCCGTCCTTTTCTGCTCCATATTACATGACTGGATCATTTTAGGAGCACAGACTTCAAAGTAGAGAATAGAAATTCCTGTGCTGTTGTGCCATAGGAACTTCGTCTGACAAGTTTTATGTACACCTTGTTGCTTAGCTGAAGTATGTTTTACCCAAACTTAAAAACCTATGTATTTTGGAGGAAAATTGTGTTTATCGTTATGATAGAGTATTCCTATGCATAGCACTCAGAACTTTCTTTCGATTTTGATGTGACTATGCCTACCATCTCTCTGATTCTCAGAGACAAGCCATTCTTTATGTAAAGAGCATGCACAAGCCATCAAGTTTTTTCAGACTCTAAGCACTACATATTTCTTGGTCAATATGCGCACTGACATTTTTACTTTTAAATTCTACATGATTAACTATATTTGTTGAACTATTGTTTCCTTTTGTCTTAGTGCAAGAAGTTAACCTTTGACCTTTGATTATTTTCAGCATTTTCACTGTTTTGTAGGCTGGTTTTCAGTTCTCCCAAAAATGTCTGTGAACTGATCACAATTAAAATGAGATTTTAAGAGATAAAACTAGAGTAAGTTTGATTTCCACCTTGTATTATTTTATTATTTTCATAGTCTGGTTTTTTTTTTTGTGGTTGTTTATTAAGTCAAATTTGGAAATACATACAGAACATTTAAAAACTGTGTGAATTCCTGTGTTCAGAATCAATAATTTTTATCCAGTCATTGCTGAGGCACCTATTAAAATTTCACTACTAGGATAAGCATCCTCAAATTTAAGCTTTGATTCAGAAAAACATTTGGTCATACCACTAATTCCCACTGATGTAAACAGGTGCTTAATTTGAAGGATATATTAGGACTACCCAATTGCTCTATATTGAACACAGGCTTAAATACTTTGCTGAATAAACCCTTACCATTGAAATCAAACCATGGAAACAATTCAGCTGCACTGGAATCAGCCACATTTACCTATTATATAATGAATGGAAAGTTCTCTAAAGGGTAGTAGTTGTAGTGCTGATAACATAGGTGCTTGAGGAATGGAAAAGCTCTCACCAAAATGTGCATGTATGTCTAGAATATTCTTTTATGTGAAAAATAGGTGTAAAATTATATCTAATGAGTAAAAATAGGATGCATTTTTGTGTAAGCTCCTCTTATGTGCAGAGAAGAAACAGAGAGAAATTGTTCTTGGTTACTTCTTGTCTAGAAGTATAACGTTACTTCTAAACTGGCAATTTTCTCTAGGAGCAATGTGAAAAACTTATCAAGTGCTATATCTTTCTATATTATTAATAAATATGTGCACAGTCTATAATGCTGCCATTTAAGCACTTTAAGTCATATATGTTTGAAGTTTTGCATGTCTTATGAGTAATAATATAGACTTTTAGTTGTTCCTAGTGTGTGCTGTGTGTGCCTGACAGGATATGAAGAGAAATTCAAAGATGCTGTTTACTGTTGCTATTTACTAGTACCCAGCTTCAGTTTGGTAACTTTAAATTGTTTTAAGTTCTGCAGAGTGACTTTTTCCTCAGGTGACTGATACTTCACAAGAAAAGAACAGTACTCCTTGTATATTGCTATTCTTTAGGTCATGTTTCTTAAGGCAAGGCAAGCTGTAAAGAACTTCAGGGTAATGCATGTATGCACTTTGGCAATCCTCCCATCCTTGCAAGATTCCTACATGACTAGCTAAGTCAGCTTTACTATTTATTTTCAACATCAGACTGTATATACTGGGAAAACGAGGAACAGGAGCATTAAGCATAGTGTATTGTATTGATATCTCCTGAAGTGATCAGTGGTGGAAAATAGGATTAAATGTACCTAATCTAACTTTCGATATCTGTAGTGCTAATGTCTATATCTGAGTTTATCACCCCAGATTCCTTTTTTAGTGGAAAAGCACTTTCATGTCAGTATTGCTCTGACTTATACTTAGGCATATATTTTTGGATATAACAAATTGCATATTGTAAATAGCTATATTTAGTCAGATGAAACTTATCTCTGGTATCTTAATTATATACTTTCACCACAGACCTTTTGCTTCTCTACTGAAAAAGCTGTCTCTGGGCAGGCACTGATACTACTCTTGAAGTGTTTCAGCTTCTGTTTTTGTGTGACAGAAATAACAGTAACGTTTGAGGTGGTAGAATAATAATCAAGTCAAATATAGAAAAGCCGTGGCCTTACCTGGGAGCAGGATGCCTCCCACTCCTTTCACAGAGGCTGTATCTGACTGTGCTCATCTTCTTTCAAAGATATACAAGAATGCTTAAAGACAGGAATAAAAAAAAAAGACAGGAATAAATGCAGAAATAAAATACTCTGTGTTCAACAGTAGACAACATAAATAGGAAGACAGGACTAAATGGGCTCATTTTTATTTCATCAGTTGTACCACAGCTGGAGGAAACTCTACAGTGGATATCTGGTTCAGAAAAGTCTAGGGCATAATCCACCATGTAACAGAACACTTCCTGGCTCCCTAAAAATTGCTTACAATGTGCTAAAAAGCAAAAAAATCATAACCAGAATGTGCCAGAGGAAGAGACAAGATCAAGTGTTTCACCAAAATCTTAAGTGGCGAGATAGTTTGTTAAAGAAAATGCAGATCTTACAAAGTGAAAGGAAAAGAAAAAAAAGCCAAACAAGTACCTTTCAGTCTGAGCTGGGGAAAGCAATTCCTGATGACAAAAAATCTGGCAACTGGTTTAACCTTGAGAAAGTGAGCAAGACCCCAAAACACACACCCAGCTCATCTCATTTTTTTTATAGGGAGAACCCCTTCTGCTTTCTGCCTCGGATCACAGTCACTTTCCAGGCCCCAGGAAAGTTACAAATACAAACCATAGCTACTCCACACCTTGAAGGCTCTCCCTGCACCTTTCTGATGCTTACAAAACCCATCAGGAGGATTTGTTACGAAGCAAGAGAGCTACAGGTTCCTTTCGAATCCTCCGAGAGACACCACGCCATCAAGCACCCAAGTCCCACTCCTGTCTGCCTCAGCTGGGTGTTGTCACTCAGCTACAAATTACTGGAGATCGGGAGGGTACTGTGGAAATATTGTTACATGCATATCTGTTTTTCTGTTTGTTGCACAGTCCTTTCCCTAATTTCAGTCTTAATTTTAACATGTTCCTTGACTTGTTAATCTGTTTACAAGGCTACTCCAGCATTTTACCAGATAGCTAAAGAACAATCTTAGATGGAATAGTTTTAATTTCCAGTCTGAATTTATTTGTGACCAATTTGTAACCATCTAATTGTATGCCTGCGCTAAATGGGAGTTTTCCCATTGAGTGTAATTGGATCAGGCCCCGAACTGCAAAGACAGCTGCTCTTATTATGGCGTGCAAAACAGGCAGGGTCTGGGTGTTACTGCGTAATGACAGCAGTAAATTATATTCCAAGGGCAAGATCAGAAGCTGGTGTAAATCAATACAACTCAACTGGCTTTTAAAAAGTTATATCAATGTGCACAAGCTGCTAGTTTGGCCCAAACCTTTTCTCAGTAGATATTCAAGCTTGGCCTGCTGCATAATGCATGCTGGAGAATCGCTTCCAGCAGCTCCTGCACCAAGCCGAAAATGTCAGACTGAACCTGGGCTTGTATTTTAGAAAGTCATCCAAACCTGATTTAGAGAGTGTGTACATTTTCAAATGTTTACTCTCTTTGTTCTTAAAAAAAAAAAAAACAACCCAAACACTTTTTTTTCTTCCTCACTAACAGGTCAGGTTCTAGCTAGCTTTCCCAACTCTTGTTTTCTTACTACATGTAAAAGCCTCTTCATTCAAATTTCCTCTTCTTGTATTTATACTTCTGCAACATTGTTGTGACACCTTTTAGTCTCTATTCTGGGAAACTGAGTTGATTAAACTTTTATTTTATTTGGTCATTGTTTTACAATTCTCCAAGTATTTTCTAAGGCCTTTCTAATTTTTCAAACTCACTCCACTGGTTGTTTTGCAGGCAGGATAAGCAGGTAGCTTCTGATGCAAAAATTTACAGTCTGAGACATTTACCTAGAATTAGAAAAAATATTTGACTGCTTCCTGGGAGAGAAAATGAAAACTACCAAACAGCAGCTACATTAATTTGACTATGGTTTAGTGTGTTTATAGGGCATGATATATGTAATGGAATTACTCTATGGAACAGTCTCTGTTATTCTCTTTGAGTATATATGCACAACTCACTGATTTCTCTATGTCAGGTGAGATTTTGAAAGGCATGCAGGAACACTGCTTGAAGCTAGTTCTGAAAGTCTAATAAGCTTTGACTTCCCTGAAGAAAATATTAAAACTCACTAATTTCAAATTAGGGCAAATAAAAAGCATTGTTTTCCTGATCAGAAAAAAACTAAATAGACTATTGTGTGTTTGTTTTTCTAAAGGTAAAAGTCGTGGTGACCCTGTAACTAGCTGCCATGCTTGATATGTCTTTGAGTATGTTTTAAAGTTGGCCTGGCAGACAGTGCCCCAACCAAATGCCACCTCGGTCTTCAATAGTAATGCTCAGGAGTAATAGGAAGACAGTGCAGTGGTAGTTTCAGTAATTGCCTTTTGTTTAAAAAGGAAATTTGGCTAGAAAAACTTTACTAGCCTGAGAGTAAAAGGAATATCTAGCCTTAGAGCACAACTAAGATGGTAACTGCAATCCAATGTATGTTCATTGCTACAAGAGCTTCAACATTATGAACCATTTTGGGATATCTAACAGGGATAAAACCCATCAGGAGTAGTTAGAAATAAATATATTTTTGGAATTCAAAATGGGAGGAAGTGTTAAAAAAGGTCAAATATGAAGAAAAACAATTAAACCAAACCACGATCAACTCGGTCATTAAAACATAATAAGCAATTAAAAAGCTTGTATTTTTTTACCGCTGTGAGAATAACCTGAGTGTGAGCCCTGTTAACTTCAGTTGTCCAAATCAAGGAGGATCTGTCAAGGAGGTTCTCATCAATCCTGTATAATGACTACAGAAGCATTTAGCTGATCTGAGGGGCACAGCTGGATTTTCATCCAACCCTTTCATTTGGAAGCTCTAATTTAACACAGAGGAAAACTCCTGCGTTGCTCTGTCAAACTTTGTCTGGATAAACATTTTTTTTTAAAAAGAACAATTCTCTTGGTAAATGAAATTTCAAAGCAAGAAGTATTACTAAAGGTATATCTGTGCAAGTTGCATTAATTTTGTAGTAGTGAAAGATGCATCCCACAGAGATGGTTTCACCAGGCCACCCTGATAACTCAGCCTTGCAATGATATGTTGTGAGATTTAGACTGAGGTTAGAGTATATATCTTGAAAAAGAGTAAGAAAATTAAGTTTACTCCCAAGATTGACAGGACTGTAACAAAACCCCACAGACCAATGCGGAAAACACTCAGATAAAGATCTGAAACAAGAAGGTATGGGGTTATTCACAGCATGAATTAAAGGATGGAGAAAGACAGAGCTGCCAATTTTAAGTGTCTGCATACAAGATATATGTGCAAGTTATATGGGCAATAAACAAGAAAATTTAAGCATCTTAATACTTGACCAAAATTAGAATGGATATTGTGGAATAATTTCCATGGTTGGAGTAGGGATGTAAGCTAGTTCAGGAAGTACAGGAAAATAGGAAGTTTAGTAAATACTAGGAAGAAAAGAGGGAGGACATTGCCTTAGTAGCATTGTGGAGGATACAGATATATTTAAAGTCTCTGGGGAAAAGAAATAGAATGCCATGTAAAGATCTACCAAAGACTATAGAACTAGACAGATAAGGAAGAGGAGGAAGGTTTGGGGATTTTTTTTTTTTTTTTTTTTAATGGAAAGAACCCAGAATTTTAATAGCATCATTCACAGTGTGGGATTCTTAGCTCATGGAGGTTTGAACCGCCTGAGTATCTATTGGGAAGGGAGTGCAGCAGAACCCTGACTGTGAGGTAAGTTGCATTGCTGAACATTTTTTGATACAGAAAGTACAGAAAACAGGAAAGGAGGATTTTTAAATTCAGTTTTAAACAGTGGGTTCAGAAGTGCACAGAGAAGTCTGGGAGGAGCTAGCTAGGCAGCAGTTCTGCAGAAGGGTTTTAAGAGTTATAAGGAATCAGAAGTTGAACAAGTGTTAATAACACATTATCCTTCAAGA
>VYZV01012153.1:3451-25816 GCA_013401275.1 Pandion haliaetus | reverse complement strand
TTCTACATTAAAGTTTTAATTCAGAGCAGGAGTACATTTCTGAAGTAAATTCCTGCTCATCCTCATTTAATCATGCTTTCTCTTTTCTCATGCAGTCTCTGAGCAAGAGAGATGAAATTCTGAGGGATGACATTCATCCTTCAGATGAACTTAATTAAAAAGCTGCTCTCCAGGAGTCCACTTAATCCACTCTGGGAGCTAAGGGACCAGACTAGACCTACTCCAGAATACTTAACTTTCTACACCATCTCCCAGTTTCTTTGCCCTACTTGCTACTGGAGGGCCAGCCTTTGAGAAACAAGCAATGCCCTCTTACTTCCCCTCTTCATGGAGTAAAAAGGGCAGAAGGAAGGTCATTAAATCATTACTGATCACCCCCCAAGTACCTCCTCCTGTGGAGACTGGATGAAAGACTATATGCAGTTTTTTTAAATACTTACTCCTCTTTGTCCACCTTTTCTCTGAGCTTTTTCAACCTTTTCTTCTGGGTAAATACTAAATTTTCAATAATGTTTTCGAAGTATTCTTCTTCTTTGTAGTTCAACTAAAAAGAAAGAGAGAAAAGTACTTAGTGGTGGTGTTACTGAATTGCAATAAAAGACACATAGATCTGGAAAATCTAGTCTTAAGCATGATGAGCTAAGCAGTGCATTTTTAAGAGTATGCATTTTTAAGAGTATTTTTTTATCTACAATTAGAATTTGGTTTGCAGTGCTTTGCTACATTACAGAGTTGACATTGTAGCAGGGTACATGTTAGCGGTTGGACTCAATGATCTTAAAGGTCTTTTCCAACCTAAACGATTCTGTGATTCTACACCTGTGCAACCGAGCACAAGATTGTGTTATTCTGTGCAGATGCATCTGGTTCAGCTTGGCTATGAAGGTGAATTCACCATTTTTTCTCTTAAGATTCTTTTCTAATTATACCACCTATTGCGGATACTTACCTCCTGGTACTCACTGTTCAGCTTGTTGTTATCAGTCACGATCTCGTCTGGATAACCAATCCTCTCTCTAATTGCTCTTGCCTAGGGACAAGATAATTTGATACCCATAGCAAATCCAGCCATTTTTTTAAATCAATCATAAATTATATAATAAATGCAATATGGAAGCAACTGCAGAAAAAAACCCCAGGATGTTAATTACATATAGTTTTTTTAAAAATTTTTTATTCATTGAAAGCACTGTAAAGTTTATGGTTAATTGTAACCATGGAAAATTCTAGAAAGTATGTCCTGTTCCTTCCTTTGTAAGTAAACTTACAGAAGTGTGCACGAAACAGCCGAACGTACTTCAACTATGCTGTTGAGTTGAAAGGCTGGTTTAAACAAATAGCAGAAATCCTGAAATATTTGACATATTTTACACCATTTAAAATAGAAATAAAATTAATAACTGGACATTTTTTAACTTCAGTACATTACAGGAAAACACATTTACAAATTTCCAGAAATTCGACTCAGTTTCGGTCTGTATCCATGTTTCTTAACTAGCTGCCACATCTACACTGGAGTGAAATGATTTCTTTAAATGTTCCCAAATTTTGACAATTTAAAGTCACGAACAAAGTTTTTTAACCCAAACCTTACTCAGTTTCTTTTGATAGCCAAGTATTGATTTGTATTTGATGGCAATGTCAGGAGTAACTAAAACAACCCAAAGAACAAATGATTCTGTAGCAATTCTTTCTACTATTTCCATATAAATATGTCTTAATAAATTTAGCAGTAAAATCACAGCATTTATACAAATTATTTTCTGATGTAGGCTATTCCCACAAACAAGTGAACATTATAAGCAACACGTGGAGTGTGCCTGGGTTTCTGATCCTAACTTTTCAGACAGTTTGCATCTCATTTTGTCAAATTGTTCATAACAGTGGAAGTATTTCGTAGACTTTGTACATATACTGTCTGCGTCTAATCACAGTACAGAAATTAGGATTTTCAGTTTACTACTGAAATCAGTAGTGACTTACACTGCCATTCCTGATTTGATGTTACTGCGTGATTCTAACTGATCAACATGTGTAGCTATGGAAATAACACTAGGAACGTACATAAAAACCTGTTCATGTAACTAACTGCATCGTTACTGTCTGATCACATCAGAACCAGTGTAACCTCACTGCATGCCATGACTGTCTTAGTTATCTGTTGCAATTGTAGCTTTTTGTGGACTTCACAATCTAGAATTGTTTGATAAACCAGTAATATCTTGATAGGTAGTTTAAATGCTTTTTTTCTAAGATCTTCTAACATAAAATTCTGGAGGAAAATGCCAGGTCCCACTCTACAATTAATAAACCCATGATATTTTCCAAGCTTTTTAAAAATTAAATTTCAATAATAATTTATCATTAAAAATGCAAAAATTGAAGATTTTTTATTATCTCTACAGTATAACAAAATCGAGATGTAATAAATAGTTCTTTCAATTGCTTCACTCCCAATTCAGGGCTCTCTACAACTGATTTCTGTTACTTACTGCAGACTTACATGAACTGTCTGAAGCTACATCTTCCCTTAAGAGAACTCACTGATGATGCCCAGCCTGTGGTTTGACTTTCTGTTTTTGTCCTATTGCTCCTAAGAGCTGGTCAAATCACCATAAATCATTCCTTCTCATTTTCAGTATTAACTTTCTTGTAGGTATTTATTATCTAGCCCCTTCATCACTGATTTGCCTGGAGGTCTTGTATATAGATTCTTCCTATCTTGTGCACTTATCTCCACAGAGGCCTCTTCCCATGTAATCTGGATCTAATATAGGAAGTCTGTAAGCTGCTGTGCCTATATAAACATAAATGTATGGGCGTTTGTATATATACAAGTGATAGATGTTACTGCTTATTTTTTTCAGGAAAAATAATTGAAATACTGATTTTTATAGAAATACACAACATTACCAAAATTTAAGATTTAACTTACTTTTTGTTCTGCTTTCTTTTTGGTTTCTGCATCCATCCAGGTAAGTTCATCTAAGGTTTTTATAAAAACATCACGTATATCTGCAATCATTTCCTCAACCTTGGAAAAAACATCAGTATGTTACAAACCACATAAAATGATCCAATTATTTTTCCACAGTCATGATTTGTTTATTACAGACTTGTTTTTCTTGCACTAGCTCCTTCAGTGTATGCTGTTTGTGGGCCACGCTCAAAATCTGGAGCTCAAGTTAAGTAGTACTTTTAATCTGTCCTGTGGGAGGAAAGGGAATAAGCATGAGCTCACAAGGCAATGCAATTTAGTTATTCAGTTAACAAAACATCTGACAGATACCCATCCGCTGGATGTTGTGCATCTGATCAAATTATTGTGTATATGTCAACCACAAAAAAATGGTACATCTTAAGCCTAGATTACAGTAGGAGTGATAGGAGAAAACTATTTTAGGCTTAACTTTGGTTAACTTTCAGCAATTTTCTGTGTGAGTGAAGACAAAAAGAAATAATCAATTGTCCCTACGCCCCACGTTGACAGGATGCGAACCAGCATCGGTCTCAAAGAACAAGCAGTGACTTTTCATTTCAGTAAGTGCTGTTCATTGGGCATGCATACTGGCTTGGGCACAGTCCATCGCTAATGTGCCAGTGGTGCTCTAGGCTCAAGGCTGGCTCGCAGAACAAGTGGAGCAGGCAGACGCCTCTCTCCTTCCAAGTGTGCACACGTAATCTTCATATTTCTCACGTTACTTCACCCTGTGGTCATTTGCTTGGAAAGCAGGCCAGCTCAAGACAAGTAATGCAGAAGTACTTGGGTGCAAAGGAATGACTCTCCTAGCACGGATGTTCTTGTTACTCCTCAGCGGTACACGACCGAGAAGGAAATCTGAAGGTTAGGTTTTTGAGAAAGTGACCCGCTACATAGAAAAGGGTAATAAAAAGTGTAATCAAAGCTGTGTAAAGAACTGCATGGCAAGTGACAATTAAGTGACGCTTAGATGGCACACAGGCTAAGTTTACTAAAAGCTTTACCACATGTTTACTGTCTCCAGCAAATGCTTCCTCGACATATAATCGTCCCACTGCATTCTCCATGTTGCCATTGACATAGTTTGCACAACGACGCCAAACAGCAGTTTCTGATGATGTGCCGTAAAGTGCCTGCGAAACATAAACAGTAGGTAAAACAGTGACATTTGGGCCCACATAAGGTGAAGGAGAACGGTGACTGACTGGCAGACGTGTGTTTCAGAGGAGCCTAGTCAACCTTAAATACATGCATTTAATTCACATTTGTGTTTGTGGCAGTTACGTGGACTCACTCTGTAATACAAACATCTGCCACAGGCTGAGGAAATACGAGAATCATTAACAATATTCTTTATCCTTTCACAACATGAAAGGTAGAGAGAAGACAACTACTCTAAAAGCTAAGAATGGGAGACGTTAAAGAGGAGCACCCTGACACAAAGCTTTCGCTGTTACAGGGATCTGTATTGCAGTTCCAGCTCTGACAGGGCCATTGTGATTATGCAGCAAATCAATTTCTGCAGGGGTAAGACTGTGTTTTCTACCCAACCAGGAGCTTCTGTCAGAGCCTCCCACCTTTTGGGAGCTTGCAAAGTAGAAGCTTGTTTAGTCTATGGGATGTCGCTACAAGGCATGCAAGGATTTGGTCAGGATAATGTATAAATATGCGATAAAGCTGAGTGGTTAATATAATGGTATGGCATCTAAAGGCAAAGAATATAGCAGACTGTGTCATTATAGGGCAACATTCTGAAATCACATTCTGTAATGAAGTTTATATTCCATAATGAAGCAGCTACCCATCTCTTCAGAGGTACAGATCAATGATTTTTGGTGTTAAAAGCTCTGTAACTGCTACACCTTGAACTGAATTACTAGGAAAATAGTGTTTCTTTTTACTCTAAAGCACTGGGGACACGGGAACGGTCTTCTGAAAATGTGACCAGTACAACACAGCACAGAGATGTCTACTGCAGATCTCCCTGAAAAACCTGTGATATTGGAGCTTTTTGTAACTCATTACTGACAAATAGCTGAATAGACCAGAAAATTTGTCCGTCTTTAATCTATTTCTTTCTTAGATACTCCCTGCACACAAACAGGCTGCATCAGTAGTCATTTGCTTATACAGCAAAAGCTTATATAGGAAAAGTAAATATGACTCCTCTCCCCCAGAACTTAAAGCAAACCCAGTAAGAAATATTAGCAGTATTGAGCTTAATTAAAATAATAACTAATTCATAACAACTATGCAATGAAGATTCTGGTAGATCACCTTGTGCTGCTCAAGCTTATCCTAGTCCAATCATAGTTCACTTGGGTAAAGGGCTACTTGAGACCACGGCGGACTTGCATCAGACCAGGACTGCCCTTCACAGGAACCCTGAATTAGACTCTTTTCAAGTAAGCCTGGTGTCATCAGAGGTGCACAAGAAAAAACAAAAAGCGGTGCTTTCTACAGCAACACAAACTTACCTGCTTACTAGTAAAAATAACATGCAATTAAAATTCGTTACTGTGGATTTGTACGTATACAGTGCTGATGCATCTGAAATTACACCTCCTGATCTCATGGGGCATAAATTCTCAACTACAACATCATAGGGAATGCAGGTTTTTTCTCTTTAAAAAAAAAAAGAAAGATACTGATGGGTTTCTTTGGTGGGAGTAATTGTATCCTGAGGATACAGTTCCAGTAGCTGAAAGTATTAAAACTACTGTCATGATAGTACTCTGCATGCTCTTCCACCCCCACATCTGGGCTTCTTGACAGTAGATCTGCTGGAAGGGCACAATTTTGAACAAATGTTACAGTGAAAACTGACAATTTGACCTTGAGATGGAGAACCAAACATAAGTGATTTAGGGTGACGGCACAGCCCCGCGGTAACACATACAGGCCGGTCTACATGCGCAGCCTAGTCATCTGTTGAGATCTTTTTGCCGATTTCTTAAGGGAGTGGTTGTAGATCCAGTGATCTTTCTGCTAGGACTCTGGCACTTTCTGTAGCACATTTTAAACAGCATGTATTTAAAGCAAATGGAGTTTTGAGTGAGTAAGTGACCAATCAGCCACACAACCCAGAAAAAAATGGTATGGGAGATTCATGGAATGCCATAACTGTGCTAACATTTATATATGAAAGCAAACTTAACAAGACAAATGCTAGTTTATTTCCACTGCATTTAGTGTGAGAAGCTCAAGCTATACTATATCACATATTATGAATTAATTAGCAGACAATTGTATGTTTTTATACGTAGACCTTCTTTCAAACTTCGACATTTTTCTAAATGAAACTCCTAAGACGTAGTGGGGGATTATTTTAGTTTATAGAGTGCAAAACATAGTATTCCCTGATGATGCAGACTAAGCAAATATGAAGCTTGATATTAAAATAGTTTCATACTTTAAAGAGAAGGGGAAAAAGCCAAATAATCAATGAATAAGACTGCCCTGTTCAGATATATAAAACTGACCAAACTGAACGTTCATTGACTTCCTCCAGTAATTATTATCTTTTTCTGTAACAAGCAGAATCTCCTTTAAAAGGTGTGTATGTGTGTTAAAGTATTTCTTATGCCACTAACAGATATAACAAAATAGCTGTAACCTTTTCCAGCGGAGCTGAGCAAACTCACAAAGTAGAAAGTTCTACTGTGGAAACACAAAGGACTTCCATCTCCAACCTGCTTGTGAAATTGCTCAGCATTTCCCTAAAAGCACTAAAATACCTGCAGGATCAAATGACTGAAAAACAAGATTGGCCCCATAATGTCTGACTTACTTTGGAATGTCTTACTTTGGATGCTGAAGAGTTTGTAACAAATCGATCAGAACTGTAGAGTAATCATTTGCAAATAAATGGGACTGTTCTCTTATCAAAATAGGGGTTAATTTAGATTCAGAAAAGCATGGACACCAGAACAGTGCTTTTCAAATTCACTCCAGCTATCAAGCATTTATCATATAAATTACGTGTACACTCCAGCAGAAGCTTCAGCAAACGTATCTAGCTTTTGTGTGCAAAATTCAAAATACATTAAATGTTTATGATTTACAAGTACATAACAAAATATCTTTTATGGTTCACAAAAGTCATCTTTACAACTTAGAAGATTAATTTCTGCACCTTACGAAAAGCATTCCTTGTGTCCTTGTAGTTACGGCTTAGGCTGTTGACAAGATCCATTACAAATCGCCAGATCATGTAATTTTGAAGGTCTCTGTTTAAAAAAACAACAATAATAAACTGGTAATGTTTTTAGGCTTTTTAAGTTTATTGGAAATAAAATGCAAGTTACAAAATTACCTAACATACCTACCTGCGAGTGTATTTATTAAGAATAGACTTCAGTCTGGTAAGGTATTCTGGATCATAAACAATGACATGTTCAGTGTTCTCAACGTTAATTTGTACAGTTGACATTATATCATTTATGAATTTTGACCAGTTGAATACCTGGAAAATCAATATGCATTATTATATGGTTAAATCATAAAGAAACAGTACTTTGCATTTTCTTCCACTTTAAGTATGTTTGCGTAACACGAATGCTCTGCCTTTTTAGTTTTCCTAATAGCTGCACTACTTGTAATTGGAGTCATATCTGAGATAATTTTTATCCTCTGTGCTCTAAAATCCTATTAAAAGAGGGTGGTATTTAGCAGAAAGGACTGAGACATTGTTTTGATTTCGGGCTAACACAATTAAAAATGCTATGATCCCTTCCTTTTAGCCTGGAAAAGCAGAAATTGTATATTAAATAAAATCTTCAGTTGCCTTTTTGCTATGTTTGGCTAAGAACTTTTAAATCAAAGAATGACTAACAGCCCAACTTTCAGTACAGTCTGTCTCTGTATCTATGGGGCAGTAAGATTCGTGGTATACCTGACAATCCATTCTGAGGCATATGGTAAGGACTTGTTCTGAAGTACGCTGAAGTCCATAAAAGGATTTATTTTAATAGGCTGTAAAACAGACACACTAAATCCACTGCCTATAATGAATTTTCCTCTGCGTGCCACCGTACTAGATACTGGAGAAGTAACTCATTTGATAGCAGCTCAGTCTGCAGCATGCCGTGACAGACAAATCTCAGACAAAGGTTAGAGTTCTTGTTCGTTTTCTGCCTCTCTGGTGCTAAACTCCAATCTTCTTTATGGTGGTATTCACCTTTGCGAGAGGCCCACATAACTTTCATGACCCAGTACCTATAAAAACTATTTTAAGTTTTCATTCTGTAGTGTCTATCCAGTCTGAACAGAGCATTATTTTAGCGCGTGGGCACTCTCAACTGGGAACTCTTACTAGTTTGCTGATAAGAAAAATAATTTCCCTTTGATAAGTCTTTGGTTAGCAATATCATGTGCCTCAGATAGTAGATGGTCAAAGGACTGACTGGAGAACACAGAGTCATTCTCTTGCCTACTAAGAACGCAGCCTGTGGTCACTGCTCAGCTGCACAGCACTGGGATCTGAGCCATGCAGCCATGCTGTAAGCGGGCAAAGAAGCCAGGCTGCGTGCAGCCACGTTGCTGTTCCTCCATCACATAACCCAGAGCAACAGAGTAGTATTAATGGGAGGTTATAACCTCTGCATTCCCCTACCCAGGAAGTTCCCACCTGCAGCTGGTGTCAAGTGAAGTATTTTCACAAGTATAAAGTGTGTTACTTGTCTTCCTCTGTATGACACCAGCCGAGAGAGAGAGATTCTTCAGCTTGGAATACTGTAGATTTTACAGTGTTACATATTCCTCCAATTTCTCCATTCACTTCTTTAGTCAATGACAGTGATGTTACAGCTAACTCTATATACACTGCTTCAAATTCTCCATGTTGGCCCAAGGATTTCTAATCCATGGCCTCTGTGGACCACCGTTTAACTGAGAAAATGATTCAGAGCAAAAGCTGAAAATAATCATCAAAGCTCTAGAGCTACCCAGTGCTTTTACCACACTGGATAGGTACTCACTTTAGTGATGAAAAGGAAGGTATTGCGCATTTAACAAAAACAAATAANTTTGTTCTTTTTTTCCGTAATTTTTTTTTTTTTTTTTTTAGTTTTAAAAATTTTTGTTATGCCTATTGCTTTGAAAATTATTGGTGATTCTTCCTAGTCTGTAACTTTTGAGAGGAAAGTTTTATTGGAAGAGGTAACATCTTCCATCAGACAAACTAACGTAGCTGAGGAAAGTAGGTGAGCTTTCAGGAATAGAATCACTTCAGGTTTGAAAGAGAAGCAGCAAACTTCAAGCTAATCTTAGGAATAATTGCTGTTCTATCCTTAGACCATTACAACAATGCTACCAACTCCCACCATGTATCTTTTGAGCATTTTTGGATAAATTTAGAGGACTTGATTATTGCTGATCTGCAGCCCTCTCCAGGAACTAAAAATAACCAGGGCAATACCACTCTGTGACAAGAGAAGTTAGTTTCTGACATGATGACTGTAAAGGTAACTGTTCAATTAAGACCTGTGGGAGAAGGTAAATTATGAAACAAGTTAGGCAAAAGTGAACTGTCGTATAATTTAAAGTTGAAGAATTTAAAGTCAATAAAAATAGCACTGACTATGAAACTGTGGTAGGAACAACAGTATTTCATAGTACCGTACTGGCCTCAAAAGACCCAGTAACACATTCCTGCTAGTCAGACCACAGTGCTTTCCACGTGACACATTAGTTAACCTGCTTGCCTGTTGTGCAAGATACTGAAGTAGAAGTCATTTATAATAAAAAATATCCATGTCTAGTAAGACATGATGTTCCTGAGGAGGCACACCTAGCTTATCAAATCTTTGGCTATTCTTTAGCTGGACTTTGTGGTGCCATGAAGTAAAGGTTATACTGCACAAATGGGACATGGCTCAGGGCAAGAGAAAAGGCGGAGCTGAAACACCCCTGGGAGGAGCTACAGTCGGAGTAATGGGGAGAATTTTCCTGATTCATAGTCATGACTTCTTGGGCTACTTTCTGCTTGCTTTGGGAGCCCATCTTACAGAGGGAACATTGGAAAACCAGGACTTTTTGTTCTGAATCTGCAGCTCTGGATAAACAGAGAGGGCCTGAATAGTCATGCTACAGCATACTTGAATCAACTGGTGGCTACAGTCTTAACTTTTGTCCTGGGCTCTCTGGAGCTGCTGTGGCAATTATAGGAAGGGAATTTTTTTGTACTATGTAAAGGATACTCTCCTGATTTGCAGCAAGGGTTATGTATATGCAAGTTTTGCAAGACTTATGATCCTGAATCCATGAGGGTAAATCAAATTCATGATTTTTTTTTCATTTGTCCTTTTCTCTTTATGTTGAAACACAGGGCAAGGTCTGCCTTCAAGTTAGGAGAAACTGTGGGTACAGAAACAAGTCTTTTACATACACTTTAATGTCTCAGCTCAAGAAAGGAATGTCCTTAAAAGCAAAAATTGTCAGGCTTCATTGTTTAATCAGTCGTAAATTAGGGGTTAAAATATCAGATTATTGATCACTCACCTTACGATCGATTTCCAAGGAGAAGTTGTTCTGGAGTTGTGCCAAGGTCATTTTATTGTACAGCAAAAGTGGATCATTTCTGTCTTCAGATTTTGTTGTTGCCTATTGAAGTTAATCATGAGAAAATTACTAATTACATCGAGTCAGTTCACAGGAATTTTGGCAAGTGGAAGTAAAAAGAAAGAAAACGAGTATTTCTGGCTCAATACATTAAGTTTGCATTAACTGTAAAGTAGCTTACATGTAAATACAGACAACATTTTATAGATAAGAAGTATAGAAAAGGACAGATTAAATTGACTAAGTTTCTGACAGTACAATGGAGCTTTACTTTTCAGACTTGTTTTGTGTTAGAGCATCAACAGTTCAGGCTGTGCAGGAACACTGGAACATAGACCCATACCACTCAAAGCACTGAGTAGACACTGTTACCAATAGATACACTCAACACAAGAACGTGCTCGTGATATTTATGGGATGATGCAAGGTGCAAAATCCTGGGAGAAGGGAATAAAGGAGATGTATTTATTGAGTATAGTGTGACCAGTGTGCTGTGGTAGGAATGCAGTGTGAGCGCTCTCAGCAGGATGCGTGTGCTATCTGATACATTCCTTCTGGGACCACTGTATAGAAAGGGAGTCGTAACTCGTAACTCAAATAAGCTCTTTATTAGTCTAGGCAATGCGGGTTTGCACCAGTGTGTTAAAAATGTGCATATGTTAACACCTTAACGGCATGACTCTTAGGGCCATTTCTTATAGACAATAAAACTAACTGCCTGACTGCCAGTGAACTGTGTCTGTGGTGGTGCTTTATGAGGCAAGTTAATCACTGGAGTCTCTAGACAGCAAATGTCAGCAGGGAGGTCTTTGGAATTAGGATGCAGACAATGTAGACAGAGAGGAGGCAAAACCAGCACCTGATGGTAACTACGCCATTGGTCTCTGAATACTTTCTTGGATATCTTCCTGTTCTTTTCCTCAAACACTAGTGTGTCCCTTGGTAGGATGTTTCTGCAGGTTTCTGAAGTGCATTCTGTTATCCTCTTTCATACCTTTGCTCTCATGCAGAAGTACCTTGTGACGGCATCAGCACTTGCTCCCCTCATACTCCCACCCCTTTTAACTTCCACCTTTTTTTGATGGCAGAGAGAGAAAATACAGGTACACAAACGACTACAGGAAAAGAGTGATCTTGTGATCCATGAGAGTAATTCATGGGAGAGCCTACATCACTACTGCCTCAAGCACTCTTAAATGACTCGCTCAGGAGCGAGAATAGTAGATTTTTCCCATTTAAACTGTTCTGAAAAATAAGTCATGCCAAGTCTGATTTTCTCTCTCCCTACCCTTTTAAAAAAAAAGATTTCTCTTCCACTTCCTCTTTCCTAATCTATTGTGCATTCAGTATTTTTTTCTGTGTTTTCTTCAATAAATTCCCAAGAGCACAATGCCAGCTCTCTTCCAGTAACATTCAGGCTGGTGCTGAGACTTTGATGAAAGAGGTTAAAAACTGAGGCAATGGCAGCTTACCCACCATTAACTTCACTCTCTACCAACAGCAACTGCTGTAGAGATGTTTCAATTGTGGTTTCCTTTTGTACTCCCCTTTAAATCTTTCTCCAGTTAATTCCTTCTCTTTTAATACTCTTCCATCTCTGATCTAAGCCCAGAGGCGTGTTTCTCAGGAAAATGTGAATAAAATCAAAATCAGATGCTTTTAGTTTATACAAACAGGGGGGGGAAAGGTCTTCCTCTGCCAAACACGTGCCCTACTATCAGTGTAACTTGAAACACAGCTGAAGCTAGAAAAATTTGCATTTAGCTTGTTTTACAGTCATTCTCAGCTTCAGGTCCTTCTGAAATGTTTAATATCATAAGCCATGTTTTTGCTCATGAATGCTTAATTTTCCATTTGCTTTTCTCCATGCAAGTTCAAATTCTAGCTATTTCTCCAAGCCATACTTTAATGGAGAACAGTGTTTGATTAAAAACGCACTTGGAACAATCAGCATTGTGGAGCAGCTTGTGCAGGACAAACATTACTTTGTGTTGCATGGCAGGCCAAGGGTTGGGAATCTACTGCCCTGATAACCAAACAGCCCACGGGGAAAACAGGACAAAGGGAGAAGAGGCCCGAAAGCACCTCCCAAAACTCACTTTCTAAAACAGACTAAACAGAAACCAAGTCTGTCTTTCTCTCGCTCTCTCTTTCTTCTCTGGAAGGGCTTCTGTGAACAGATTAGAATAAAACATTTTGCTATTTGGAAAACAGCTAACTCCAATATTTTCCTTTGCTCGTTAGAGGGCATGTCCTTCTTATTATGGGTTCCTCTTAGGTGTCCCAGGCCCCATACATTTTTGATCAGCTTTTGGTCCCACAAAATAACATTAGCAAGTAACTTAACAACTCAAGTTTACAGTTAGCTTTCTTAGGTATTAAGAAAAAAGTCAGTTATTTAAAGGATACTTTAAAAATGTTTTTCTTACATTGGCAATCTCTTTCTCCAGGTCCATAACTCTTTTCATTTGTTCAGAAATCTCGCGCTCATTGAAAGAAATATTTCTT
This sequence comes from Pandion haliaetus, assembly GCA_013401275.1. Taxonomy (NCBI): domain Eukaryota; kingdom Metazoa; phylum Chordata; class Aves; order Accipitriformes; family Pandionidae; genus Pandion; species Pandion haliaetus. Next base: position 12,768 of record VYZV01012153.1, on the reverse strand, counting down.
TCTTGTAGGATTAGTTTTGCTACAGAAATCATGAAATCAACATAGGCAGAACATGCCTGCAGGAAAAAACATAAACATTTTAAAGACAAAACTCTTCGAAGTATAGCATACCTTGATTATCTCTAAGATTTCATCTTCATTTTTACAAACTGCAGTTCTTCATCCCTTTCTTAAACAGTTTGATAGTAATTTATTCTGAAATATTGTTAGATCACAAATAGAAATTAACTTTGAAAATTCCCTCATGGGAAATTACTGTATAATTTGTAGCACTGTTCAAAGCTAAACACTCTCAACTACTGCACTATGTTTTCATTATTTGAAATGAGACATTTGTACGTCCATATTTAAACCATCCCCCATGTTTTTTCTAGCTCCCTTTAATTACAACTTCCAAAAATACTGCTTCCAAAAAGCGATGTTCCCAGAAACATAAAACCAAGAGAAATGCTGGTAGACTGTGTTGAATTAGCGTTGTGGGAAAATTACTCCCAGAAGCAGTGTACCTCCTCTACTGCTTCTTGGAATATTTAGAAATCATGTTGCTGTATCTAAATATAGTATATATTAAATTTAACATAAAAGAATTCACCAAGGATAAGAATGTAAATATGGAAGTATATTCTCTTAAATATTACACTGTGGAATATCTACAGATCTCTTTCTTTTTTAACGGATTTTATGGAGCTTAATATTATTCTAATTCCTCTTTGATAAGCCACACTCATTTTTCTATCAACAGAAATGCTGTTTTCAATATGCTTTTTAGATGCAAATAAAAATATATAATCTATTTTATGCAAAGTAGCATAATCTACTAAAACAGTGCTAAACCTAGGATTAATAAGATGTACGTGTCATCAACTTTATTAATAAAAGTATTTTGGTAAGTTCAGCTCCTAAGGCAGTAGGATGCACCCCTTTAATGAATGCTACCTTTATACAGCCATTCTGGTAACTACCTTCCTTGCCATCGCTTTCCTGTCAGCCTCCCCTACCCGCCAACAAAGCTGTGCTATAACAGGCTGTGTGCGCTGGAAAACTCTGAGCAGCTCATGAAAAGTACTGACAGCAGGCTTCAAAAAGACAGGTGGCTCACAGCATCTTGAAGGACTGAACTCTCAGTGTTATTTTTAATCAAGATAGATTACTTTACCAGAAAGAGAAAAGCCCATGAACCCACTGACAGCTACAAGTCACAAAAGAGAGTGCATACCAAGCCTGCAAATTCCATTTTAAAATATTCAAATACAGTCTATAAAAATTCAATACAGATATTACCCCAACCCAGTAAGTCAACACAGATTTTCAGGTACCAACTAATGGACTTTGTTTTTGGCCTGAAGTGCACATCATTGTATGGTCAGGTAGCAAACAGGTAAGTCAGCTGATTTCAGATGGACTGTATACTCTCAGACATTTTAGTGGGAACTTAGATGTCAGAATAACTCCTGTATGAGCAGAGGAGTTACATACCTTACAAAGGAAAAGATTTAAAAAATATCGTGTTCACAGATTCCATCTGTAGCTTTGTGGTGGGAAGTCCTGACAAAGCCAGAGGTTAAAGTGCAGGAGGCAGATACCTTGTTTGCTATGTACTGCTCAGAGAGTAGAACGACGCAGCAGGGAACAGACCCAAGAAAAGGCTGCCCTCAGAGTGCAGGGATTGAAAGGAGGAACGTCTCTCGCTTGAAGTATTCATGCTTCTAAGAATATTATGAATCTGCCTTTCAATGATAAATCTCTGATTTTTAAAAAATACTTCCCCTCTGCTTTCCAGCAGTGGAAAGTAGCATGATACTTTCGGGTAGATCAGAGATTAGAATAGGAATTGTCTTTTAGTGCTGCAGTTGATGTAATACAAGGAAGGGAGCAAATTGTGATAACGTGACCCAGCTCCTAGAGGCCATAACACATGTGATAATAATGTAACTGAACAGTTAATATGGTAATGATTGTCTTTACTAGCACGTGATCTGTAATTAAATGTAATCAGTATTAGAGCATTAACTGTTAGCATGTCAGCAAAATAGCTACAAACCCAAAACGTGTTGTACGCTTTCTCATCGCTTCTGCATTTAATTACACAGAAGAAAACTGTCTAATTAAAGCATACTGTGGCAGCAGTTTCAGCTATGTGACTTCAGCAAACATGTATACTTCAGCTCTCAAGGACTTAAAGCACATCCAAGATTAGCAATGAGGGATACACAGTGCCAGTGCTACCACGTTAATGAGAATGCGTAAGAATAATAAGTAAACATGAATTCAAGACGACCGTGTGAGATTTTAGGTATCTGAAGCAAATTCTATGGTATCACATACTTCAGCTGCTGCATTTTCGTTCAGCAGTTGACCTAGGGCATTGTGATCTTTTCAGATCTTTCGTGCAGAAAAGTGTGTCTTTGGTTCTGAATGGTTCTTTTTTTCTTTCTAAGCCTATTAGTGATCTGACTAGTCCACCTGGACTCCGCTGACACCTGCAGCACTTGCCAGACAATGCCAGTCAATCATAGTTCAGAAATGGCATCCTTTCTGTAGTGACAGAACAGGGATGATCCATAAGCATTCATATTCTATCTTAATACAACTTTGACAGTTATGATGTACCTCTTGATTCAGCTGTGAAGCCCGCCAGAAGCTGTGTAACAAAGCTAAATTGTTTCATGTTTATTTCTTTCCAAGAGGTCCTAAGAAGTCAAGTAGCTGTTCTTCTTCTGAACTGCATAATCACACAGGAATCGTATGGAAAAGCTACTTTTCTTCCACATATATGTTCAGTGATTACAAGAGAAACGGAAGACAAGGGAGGGGGATGCAGGAAGGGACAGAGGTTGGGATGTCCGGGGTGTAGTGATGCCAGAGGAATGTGCACTCTTCTCATCCAGAGCAGAGACAATTGGTACATACTGGCAGCTGGAGCCTGGACAAAAACCCCTTGGCTCCTAGCGCTGCCAGGAAGATCAAACTAGGTCACTAACATTTCTGGCATAATACTGTAACACCTCACCTTCAGGACACTTGTTATACTCCCTCCCATTCTTAGCTTACTTATTTCTACTTGCCCTTAATGTCATTTCTCTGTATTGTCTTCATTCTCCTTTTGGCTCTCTTGCCTTCTTGCACACTTACCCATGTTAGAACTTCTTTCTCCAATCTGTCACACATGCTATGCTCACCTGCAGATCAACCTTGTTTAAATGCTCATCATTATTACATTTCTATTCCAGTTTCCCCAGTTCTCCCAGTGATGTTTCCCCGGGGCAGTACTGGAATCTCTTTGGGGAAGGACTGTTCCTGCTCTTTGCCTATGCCCACTCTTGAGGATATGTCTGCCTTGAAAATATAGGCTAAAACTTCTAAAATGGAGTCAGTGATCTGTCAGCTTCATCTTACCTCTTTGTATGCACCAGTGCATTCGTAGTAGTCACGAGAAGGCAGGCCAAGCCCAGGCTGATCAATCTATAAATTCAAATAAAACTTAAATAGTGCTTAAGGACAAAATGGCATAGCATTGTACTATTCTTTTGTCAATTACAGGTCACTGATGCTTCACTCTTGCCAAATTATCTTCTGGCCAAAGGGGAGTTTCTCTCTCATTCTGTTGCCCTCCTTTAATTCCTTTCACTCTCCTTATATTTTTTGTCTTTCTTTTCAGTCTTTTTGTTCTGTTGCTGAACAATGCATGCTATGCGTAGCCAGTGTGAAAACAGTGCATGTACAGAAGACAAAACAGTCCACAGACAAGCAAGGCAGTTGCTGCATCTTTGAAATTCATTCATGCAAAGTAGTCAAGGATCTATCTACCCATTGACAAGAAAGATTAGACCTTTGCTCTTGTAACTGTTGCATCTCAGGAGTAGCTGGTGAAGATTCACCATACATAATACTGTCTTCCTCTGGATTTTCCATTTTCAGAGATCATCTGACATTTACAGGCAGGGGACTCCCAACATACTCCTTATGCAAATGTCCTCAGCCACTTTCATATCTGTACCAGCAGGTCCCATTAGTACTTTGGCATCTGAATACCTTGTGAAAACACAACCTCCTTGCTGGGCTTTCTGCCACTGGGATCATAGCCCAGGTTTTCAGTGACTGAGCTTTCTGCGTGAAATACATGGTAAGGAAATCATGTTTACTTATTTGCTTGCAGGCATATATAAGTAGATCATGTCTGTCTTCTGTCCAGTGTACACATAAATTGTGTCCGTATGTCTATATATGTCTCCGTTATTCTCATCTCACTGAAAGTAACAGTGTATGAGTGCACAGAATAAAGATGTTAATTAACTTTGAGAATGGACAGAGCACTGCGAAACTGATAATTTAAGTTTGAAAAAGACATAGATTCACAAATTCATCTACAACTTACTCTGCTGAAATTCAAATCACTAACGTTTCTCCTGGTTAACATTTATGTTTATGCTTCTAGTTATTTTGCTGCACTTTTATGATCAACAAGGCGATGCCACGCAAGGAGACTTACATGAATGATATGCGCTGTGGAATTTTTATCATCTGTGCCAACAAAAAAATTAATAAGGACCTTTTTTCCATATCTGGAGTTCAGCTGTGCAATAGCTGTCTCAGCTGTCCAAGCAGTACCTAAGCAAATGAAAGGTATACTCAGCCTCTATTTTCGGTAAGCAATTAAAAGTACAATAATTTAGAAATTTTAACTGAAAAGGAAATAAACACAGATTATCTTACCAAAGGAAGAATCCCAGTTAGTTGTTGCTACAGGCCAGTCAGACACCTTTGGCAATAAACTGATTAAAGGCCTTCCACCTCGGCTATCAATGGTAGCTTTTGGAAAAATTCAAATGAGTTACCATGACATTTTAAAACACACAAATGTTATACTATTATAATGAGTTCAGAATAATGAAGCTGAGAAATATCACAATAGGAGTATGCTCTGATGTATGACTGTGCTTTAACATTTAATTTAAAAAATGTTTCAGTCATGACTGCAAACAGCATATGCAAATCCTTGCAACCATGACACTGAAGAACAATTGTATTTTCACTCTGCAGATATCTTGAAATAAATTTTAAGAAGTATTAGTAACATAGAAACTATAAAAACATGATTTAGGAAGCACTGCTAACTGTTTTACTGCTCCTCATTCTAGTGGCAGCATCTAGCTCAAATTCTTGAAAGAAGTTATCTCCCTGTCTTTCTTGAAGCCTGGTGTGCCAGTCATTTTTCACCTCATCCCTTATAATCTTTACAAAAGAAGTTAACTCACATTTAACTGAAAGGATTTAAGTATCTGCAGCAAACTGGTAAATGAAGAGTAATGTAATCTCACCTAAAATATCAAAGCTAGTAAAACAGGAGATAGAACGCTGATTTTACTATTGACATTATTATTTGACTATAGAATTGGTACATTTTAGTTTTCACGAAGAATTTCTGAAAAATTGTGCACAGAAACTAGGAGGATATAGGCATAGCTGACTGTGAAGATGGGATTCTTTGGACAATAATTTATGTATCCTATAGGCAATAAATTCAGGAGACACTTACTTTCATTTATGCACGATCTGTACAGAGTTTTTGCCTTCTGCACTGCTGTTATATCATTACTGCTTGGTGTGTCGAGGACATCTGAAACACACAGACAACAATGTATCTTAATATCTAATCTTTACTGGACAGATACTGAAGGAACCATAGTGGATACCATCCTGAGGACCAGAGGGTGGACATTAGGTACTCCGCATCCATCTCAATTTCCAGGGAAGCTTTGCCTTTCAAAAGCTGAGGGGGAAAAATGTCTGGAGATTACATGGCTTGCAATTACATCAGTCTCTGTTAATAAACTGAGCATAAAGGAGGCAGGTAGATGCTCTGTGGATCACCCTTGGCAAAATACAAACACTCCGACTTTTCAGAGACAGTTTTTAGGTGACCAAGCTATTGTGTGAAGACAATTGCTCTCAGGACCCTAAGAGTACCAGCAGGCTCTAACTATACTGACCAGCCTGTAACCATCTTTTCCTGTAATTCTACCCTGCAATCTCTTCACTGCAGCCAGGAGTTTAGCTGTTTGTGTTCAAGGTCTGCTTTGGTATAGTGCACCTGTGTGGCCGTGGATCATACTTCTGTGAAGACAGCTAAATTGTAAGAGCAAGCCGTAAGAAGCCTCATCTGGTGCCTCTACTTGTGCACCCTATGCCTGTTGGCTCCGGAGCAGCAGTCCAGGTCAGCCCCTTGCCCGTGGTCCTTGCCCATGCTCTCGTAGGTATGGTGGACCTTGCCTGGCTGACTTGCCTGAGACCTGCTGCATGACTATGGACTTGCCTGGTGACCATGGGGCGGTTGGCTGAACCTGGTCACTGTCACCGGACCTGCTCTGCTCTTCTGGTTTGGGTCCTGTGGGACTGAGCCCCTCGTCCATGAGGCCTCTGTCCCTGCCTGCCTTGAGTGACAGTCGGCTCCTGGATTGCCTTCCTTTGTGGGGCAGCCCACTCTTGCCACTACTTTACAATTACTCCAATTACTACTTTACGACTGCTTTGCTCCACAGAAACTGAAGCCTAAGGAACACCATGGCATCCACAAACTGCAAACCTGGCAAAACCAGAAGATATGCAAAGCAATCTTAGTCTGGAGAGAGTCGTTTGGAGAATGTTTCACAAGCACAAACTGACTTCCTTGACTCTGTTATTTTCATCTGAGAAAAGGGAATACGGACAATTTGACACTATTACATTTTATGGAAAAAGGAGTATTTGTAAGTGTATGATGTGACTAGTTAGAAAATTGCTTGCCTGCTCTTTGGGATTTAGCTGATGGAATACAGATATGCAGGACATAGGGCTGCCAGAGAGCAACTTCCAGCACTTCAGCTGACTTGGAGACAGGCAGACCTCTTTCCGCTTCACCTAGTGTGGCTGCTATTGTTAGTGCATGAGGGTCATGATATGGATTTCAGTTGTTATAGTATGCAGATGAGCACACAGAATACAGATATCGGAAAGGTCAGGTCTGGTCAACTCTGCTCCAGTGTCAGACACAACAGCATAACTTCCACAGCGTTCTCCAAGCAAACAGTTTGTGGTAGATTTGTCCTGAACCAAACACAAAGAAACTGAAATATTCGGTAGTATTTTAAGCTTTGCCAGACAACCACATCTTATTAGGATAACATGTAAGCCAAAGAAGAAACTTTATATAGTCCACAAACATAAACCCCACTGACCTTTTAAAACAAGTTCTAGTTCGTCTCTTAAAATGTCAAAGTTACTATAACGAGAGCTGGTTTCTGGAATGACGTTCCTCTTAAGCCATCCTCCACAGGCATATTGGTAAAAATCATTACAAGGCTCTGCAGTGGTGTCCATGTTCTCAAGAATTCGGGCTGCTGCAATATGAAACAAATTAAGGCATAAAGAATCCTTACAGAAAATAAATGAATACATTTGTTTGCTCTGAAGAGGGAAGTAATAAATGTATTTCCTTTAGTTTAGAATAGGCTCAAGCCTACTTGAATGTTCTAGACCAAACAAAGTACTAGTCAGTGAACAACAAATTACTATTCCTTTACTGCCCGTAACCTATATACTTTTCTGTTGCCTGTGTTTACTGATGGGTAAACTGACTAATGTTCCTACTCCCTGGGAGTGGTTGCTCAGTTTTAAATAAAATGTAAGATGTATCATTTACTGACTTACACTTCTTTGTATTGAAATGTGGTGAAAGGAGAAATTAAAAGCACAAGACATATCAGAGGTTAAGTATCCACTGTAATGTAATTTAAGTAATTAATATGATGTAGGCTCAGCTGAATCCCGTCTATTTCAATAAATTAATGACTTTGCTGTACCGATTAAGTTCTTGTCAAGAAAGTTTTCCTATTAATGCTTTCCTGAATCTACACTGATTTTTTAGACCTATTCCACCTTTTATTCTAGAACTGATACTGCCTCTTGCTATCCCTACTGACCCTCTTGAAGTGGCTTGTCAAAGTCCAACCAGTCACTGACTGATCGTGACATGGGATTCTCTAATGAAAACTGATTCCTCAATGACAGTTTCCCAGCTGCTGCTTATAAACCTGTGCTGCTGCTTTTTTGTATTCCTCTTCCACCTGGACTGCTTTCACCGCTAGTATGCTAGCATAAAGTCTTTCACGGAAAGGAGAGATGCTAGAAGTCAAGCAACAGCTAGCGATACCTCTGAATTTCCCAGGACGATGAATATCCTTCCCATTTTTCAGACATTATTTTTAGTAAAGGGTGAGGCTTGTGATTTCCAGTGTTCATTCCACCCACATGGGTGAGTCAAATATTTATAGTTACTTCTCCAGTACTTCCAATATTTTCCGTATCTGTTATGCTGGTGGAGATGAGAGGTGGATAGACAGGGTATAGTATTTACGTTGACTTGCCTCCTCCCCCCCACCTCATTTTTCTTGGGATCTTCACTTGGCTTACACATGTTGTATTTGAGGCCAACATCTGGTGGTTTTACAATGTTCCAGTCCTTGGAAGATGGAAAATGCCATGAACACAGGCATTTTCAATTTTAGACTGCTTCAGCAGCATAAAAACCATTGCGGAAATAGGTACAATGCCTAGGACCTGATTCTTTTCCTTATGAAGTCAATGTCAGGCTGACTTCAATTTCAGGGATACAGGATGAGGCCAACAGCCAGAGACTGTGAAATTCAGTCATGTTTTTACTAAGTTCGACACTGGCTTTTAACTCGCTCTTCAGAAAGCCAAGCATCCAGTCCTACTGTCCGGTAGAGCAAGGAATTTCCCTGCTGCCTGTAAACTTGGACAAGAGGCAATGGGCACATAAAGAAATAAGAAAAAAAAAAATCATATTCAACTTAAGAAAAAACTTCTTACTGTAAGGGTGGTCAAACACTGGAATGGGCTGCCAGGGAAGTTGCGAAGTCTCCATCTGGGGAATAGTCAAAACCTGACTGGACAAGATCCTGAGCAACTTTCTCTGGTTGACCCTGCTTTAAGCAGGGCCGTTGGACTTTGTGATCTCCAGAAGTCACTTCCAACCCTAACTGTGCTGTGATTGTGTAAAAACTCTGGTACTTGTTTCTGTCTAATTTGTCCTATTTTATTTAGGGGAAGGGGAGTGTTTCGAATGGTGCACTTTATTCCTGTCCTAGCTCCATCTATTTCTTGTAAAAGAGGAAGGCTGCTAATTATTACTAACATCCCCTGTTTTAAGGGTATCCTTACAAATCCCTCTGCTAGACTGGAGCAGCATCTGAAGGGCAACACTGTGCCTTGGATTATTTTAGCATGTGTTAGGCCAGCAACAAAGACTTTAACAGCCA
>VYZV01012143.1:117744-130100 GCA_013401275.1 Pandion haliaetus | reverse complement strand
AAAGAAAACTGTGCCATACAAACCCATAACAGTGGCAGAATGAAACACAGTGCTGTGCCAAGTAAGTCACCATTCTAGTCAGAACATGCTATAGGATTGTAAAACAGGCAGATAGTAGCACTGGTTTCATTTTAGTGTAAAATTAGCCATAAGGGTCAAAACAGAATGCTATAAATGGAGCTAGTACAGCTCACTTCAACTCGGACTAGAAACACATTGTTCAGGGACAAATTATTGGTAAGCAAGGATCTGCTCAAACCCACTATAGAGATGCAGTTACACACTCCCCAATCTTAAATAACACTACAGTGGCGGATGGGTGGGAGCACTGATGCGCGCACAGATGCTGTTATGCTGCTATTTATCTTCACGTTGGTAAACTTACTTAAAGTGGGGTTTTATATTTTTAATTTGGGGGGGGGGGATGTCTGAGAAATTGCTTTTAGGATGTTACAAATTGCCCATTCCTCGACTGAATAGCAAATGCTGTTCCACTTCAATTCAGAGAATCAGTTTGCTACCTGCTCTGCTGTTACCATTGGAACGCTGTCCATTACATGGCTGGGACTTACTCTTCTTGGCACAGGTAATATTTTTTGCTTTCTCAAAAGCAAGGTGTTTAATCAAACTCCATTGTCAAAGACTCTCCCTGGATGACCCCTCTCCACCCTCATTGCATCCTCCCAACACCCCACAGCTCTTTGACTCAGAGGAATCCACCTTCATCATGGAAGAGGTTTCTTTGAAGGATGCTTTTTTGCCACTGTTCTATCAGGGCAGGTCTTTGGGGATGGCATAGAAGTCTAGGCAAGCAAGGCTGGGAAGACTGCAGCCTACAGTCAGGAAGTAATGTTGGAGAGGAGTGAGTACAGGAAAATCCTACCTCTTCCTGGATTTTTCCACATATTCTAATGTAAGTCTCCTTCTCAGGCATCTGGGACAAGGAGGCTGTGGCGGAGCCTTCAGAAAGGTATCTCATTCGCCCCTCTGGAACTGGGCAGCTGTAGTGATGCACAGAAAGACATGGAGCTGGCTTTCATGGCCTGAAAACAGTTTATCTGAAATGCTTTTACTCTAATGAATAATGTTTTACTTAAGGTAGTTGTCCAGTCTTTAATTACCTCTTTCATTACTTCCTAGGGAACTAACTGCAAGCCAGATCACATTAATTGAATTTAAATTGCTTGGATCTGAGAGGCTTTTTCTCTGGGCTGTTTTGGAGGTCTGGTACTTGCTGTGGAAGCTATCCTGTAAAAACAGAATGGGCGTGCTTCCCAGGAACCGTACCTTCTGATTACTGTAGTTCTTTTCCATTTGATCATTAGATGAAGACAGCAGAATCAAAAGGAGAATTCTGCTTGACACTTGCTGTGTGTAAGCAAGGTTGTCACTGAGTCCAACCCACTGCTTGTAAGTGGACATTGTGTCTTCCTTTATGAAATCCCCTGTATCTTCATTCTCTCCTCAACTACAGTCTCCACTCCAAATTGCTGTTGACCCCAAACCACATCCATGTGAATTTCCTCCTCCTGAATGGCAAGTGCTTGAGCAGTTTGTGGATCTTGGGTTTGAATTCAGTGACTCTAAAAAGTAGAGGGAGATCAGAGTCTTACCTCAGGTTAAAATCTGAAGACAGAAGTTTGGAGGGCAGTTCAGTCTCGTGGTGTTGAAGTACTGAATCTTAGTGTCTAGAAACGCATAAGCCTTTCAACCATCCTACAACTCCAGGTGCCTACATGTCACACTTGTGTTAAACACAGCAACTGTGCAAGGGGATACCACGTCTCAGGAAGGAGGAACATCTAATTTCCATCATTCTCCTTGTTTTGCAGCTATTTCCTTCTTGGCTTCATGCAAGGCAGCAGCCAACAGAATTTATGTTCTGATTGAAGTATGACCAGCTGCTCTTGCTTGGCTGAACAGAACAGTTCAGTCTGACCTCAGAGTTGAAGTCAATTAAGCAGCAAACTCTACAAACACAGCACTATTGACAGAAATGCATGTTTCCTCAGAAGGCAGCTATTACTACCCACTGCTACAGGCAATGCTTAACCAGCAAAAAATCCCAGTGAGGATATAGTTTAGCAGGTCCAGTTCCTTTGCACAGGTATAACTCTCCAATACGCAGTGGAGACATTACACTGGCTGTAAACATGCACACACACAAAAAAAAGAGCAAAGAGATTTCACTGTTTACCTGCACAGTGAAAAAGGTTCCTGAAGGGGATGGCTGTACTCCTGTGATGTGACCACAATATGGGGCAGAGGAGGCAGCAAGAGGTATCAACTCCTCATAAAAGAAGGCAAAGCAGAGGCTCTCAGGACCAGTGAAAAGATTCTTGATGATCCTATAACAAAAACAGACAAAGAATAAATAAGCAAAAGTGCTGATGCCTTGAAAGGTCCTCAGGCAGCAGCCCCAGCTACTTAGCCTCATGCTATGCCATTAATATGGAAAGCTCGCAACATACCCCATGGCACTCCACTAGCAGAAGGCAGCCTCTCAGCAGCAGGCCTCGTGCAGCTGAGGATCAGCTCTGTGATTTTGGTGAGCTAAAAAAAATCCATCACCAGAGCAGCAGGAGACCCTTTTTGAAGGGAAGGAGAGCAGCAAGGACTCCAGGCTGCAGCAAGACTAAGCATCACAAAGCACATGCTGGCATGTGACCTGTCTGTCAGTGGGCTGGGATACCAACAATATGGTTTTCTGTATCTCACAGCCACTGAAACCAGTGGGGTTTGGAGTAGACCTGAACCTCCTTGCATGAGGCACATAGGTCACCTTTGTTTTGATTGAATTTTTGACGTATCCTGCTCACAAGCAAAATTTGGGTCTTAAATCCAGTTTGACTCTTGGACACACACAGTTCTTGCAGGTTTCAGGATTGCGTTTCTGAGTGCTGGCAAAAAAAGAAAAAGGCTTGACTTACAGAACAATAACACAGTCACCATTCAGTGGTAAATCATTACAAGCAGCTGACATTACCCTGGTTCACTGGGTCTGAAATAAGGCATTAAACATTTCTGTAAACTGCTCACTTTAATTAACAAAAGAAAGTGAGAATGTGGAGGCTGAAGTGAACAACAGCTGAAATCTTTCTTAGGTGTATAGACCCAGACCCACAATTATTTAGGCACTTGGCTCCAATGAAATCTCTGGGATATAAACATTGTGGACCTGATTTGTGGGATCATGTTAGCATGTCTTACATGGATTCTTATACCTTTCCATTTGCAAACTGAAAGCCATGCTAGGGCAATAAAAGGTGCCACTGTGGTGTAAAATGATAGTAAAGGAAAAGAGATTGGCCCTGAGGCAATTGTCCTCCAAATGATTGCTCATTTGAAGTAATACCTTGACAAAGAATGGTTCCCTCATAGCCCGCATAGAAACCACAGGTCAGACCTCATTTTAGAAGGTGAATTAGAGCTTGTTTTAAAGGGTGAGTTCTGGCATGTCTTTATTTCCTGAAGCCTGAGAAAACACAGGTTTGCAAACACTGCCATAGTGGTTCCTTAAGCAGAGACAGCTCTCAGAAGCTCAAGGTCTTGTTCCCAAAAGCACGATGTGGTTGGTATCCCTGAATGCAAGCCAAAACAGAAATCTAAACCACCACTGAGAAAAGAAATTGCTTTAGTGGAATTAGAAGTGTTAGGAGATCCTTTTGCGGTTCTCAAAATACACGATGTGGGACCAAGGACAAAGTAGAAAACAGAAAGCATAGAAATTCCCACATGCACGATGTCACTGAAAGGAGGGTGTTCAGCTTCTGGGTAATATGCCACATTGTTCACTGAATAAGACAAAGGTGGAAGATACTATTACCTGTACAAGGTGGCAGAGGAAAGCAATGGCATGAATCTCCCTCCACCAGATATTTAATTGCACACCAGCAAGGACCAACTCAGTAGAACAGTCCCCAAATCAATGCAACTCCAAAGACTTCTCTACAGAGGGCATCTACACCCTTAATATCACACACCTTAGAGATGGCAAGGATTTGATTCTTTTTTCATTTAAATTCCTTCCAGGGGGGAATATTGCCAACTCCTATAGACACTCTGTTTACTGACAAACTAATGTTGTCATTTTTTTACCCTCTCAAATGTCAGGGAGAGAGTTAAGGAAAAGGCTGGTTTGTTTACAGACATGTCTAACGTGATGATGGAGAGCAGCCAGCATAAGAAAGAAGTTCATCTTTCCTACCCATTCTCATGTCCCATGATCAAAATTGGAATCAACTAGATTTATCTCCAGGAAGATATGTAAAATTTGTAAAAATGAGAACAGTATCCAGGTCGTTCAGATGCACTCAATGACTGCTGTTGACAACAAAAATTCATGAAGAATGCACATGCTTTAAGCATATCCAACAGAGAGAGCTCAGTCCATCAGTTTAGTGGTTGCGCTTACAGCCTGATGGAGCATGAACTGCCCTTTGCAGTGCCACAACGAGTCTGCTGCATAACCTCCACAAGGTTAAGGGCAATCACACCATGGCAGAGAGGAGTTGTCATCCTTGTGACCAACACAGCTGAATGTTGGAAATCCCAGCACAGCTCGGATCATCACATCCTCATGATCTGCATGCTGGACTCCAGCTTAGATAATTTAACTGAATAAATATTTCATCACCCATTCTGCTTAGAGGAGGGATGACCTGTCCCAGCTCCCAGGGAGGATAATGAAAGGTGACACTAATCTGAGCTATGTTATTCTCGAGAAGTTGGGGTGGGAGAGGAGACTGGCAGATGGATTGAGAACCCCATCAACTCCTTCTTCAGAAATGTACTCCCTCTGAGCAACTTGCAGGGATAAAAACACACTCAGAAGTTGCTTTTTAAGTCACTTAAAGGAAGAAGCTGCAAGGGAAAAGCAAGACTGAAAGTGCTGTATTATTCTGAAGGAATACTGGTTAGTTTTGCTTCAATAGTTCTTTTATTTCGAAGGACTGCTAATCTCTTTACAAGTTGAAATACAGTCTGTGCACCAGGATCCTTTCTCCTGCCAACCAAATACAGCAGTTTAATTGCATTCATCTACCACAAAGGAGGCTTCAGGACCGAAAGCAGGGAAAACTATTAGCCATGATGAAAACTGAAGAAATATAGGTTATACTGTCATGTACAATTGCAGCCTTATGAACTGAGCTGATCTATCAGAGGAAAAATCCTGACTGTCAAGGGAATCATATGGTATTAAACGATTGACAAGTGTTTACAACCATTAATTGACATGAACCAGTGCAACACTTATGCTCCAGGGAAAGGTGGGAGTGCAGATATGTCTCCTGGAAGCTGTTCTCCACTGGCTTCTGCTAAGCCTACACAGATTCCTCTATCAGACCAATGTCCCAAATCATGATGGCACAGATAGTCTCCTCCCTAACTTTTTTTCTTATCCTTCCCAAAGGTCATCACTTAATTTCTCACCTTACAAGACTCAAGACAGACATAATTTCTCCTCTTGATCTTGTCTTTTATTAGGAGCAAGAACTCAGAAAGACCCAGGAAGCTGATGTAGTTCAATGATCATCGTGTATTATATAACTTCTGGTAGCAGCTAGATATGTATCTGTTTCAGCTCCCTCTAGCAGGGCACATGATTTCCACACTGGAGTCCATGGGCTCAGTCCCCTGTGCTGATGGCTCTTACAGCAAACCAAAGGCACCCAGCTGTGAGAAATTACTGTTCGATGTGCAGAAATTATTAAGAAACTGTAGGATCTATCAGACAAAGGAGATGTTGTTTGCTGAACCGTAACAACTCAAGCTGTTTAACTTCCACGCTGAATCCATCTTGGAGGCCTGCCAGCATCTCTTTATATCAGTTACTCAAAATGTTTGCATAGAGAAAAAGATACAGGAGTATGATATATGTAGTCCTTGCTTACAACACAAACCATACATGTTTCAAAAGCAAGAAGGGTTTCCTCATAATATTTGAATGATTAAACTAAAAGAAGGAGCAGATGCCAAAGATAAAAACATTATATATTTTAGAGACTAAGACACCCTGGATTCACCCTGCCTCATACACTAAAGGTTCGCTGCAACAAGATGGAAGGGTTTTCTTTTGCAGCATCCTGATCCAAGCAATGAAGAAGCTAGAGGTTGATATAGCAGTTACCAACATTCAGGGGTAGTAGATTACTAGTTGCATTGCAGATTGCAACATCCTTTCAAACAACGTGGATAAAAAGGCAGAGATTTTCATGCAGTCCTTTCACTCTCTGCCTCCATTGTCCCTGTTAGTCTTAACCAGTAGCTCCTGACTTAGCTAACTTTAGGGAACTTAGAGCAATTCCTCTTAAAACAGGAGTCTGACATTACCCTTATTCTACCCTCCTGCCATGCTTCTGGATTCTGGGATAACTTGGTTGTCCTGATACTTACAGTCTGTTTTGGATGCAACACACTTCTCATTTTTGTAAATAAGGATTTCCACTGATCTGAAAAGAGTTAGGCATTCAAAATCCTTATCAGGCATACTTGCTTGCTCAAACTGTATCTTGGATACTGTCCTGGCTTCGGCAAGGATAGAGACTGCATCTACGTAACATACCTTGCACATGTATACATTGGTACCTTTTCAGTCTTGGTCAAATGATGATCTTCCCTGGTTCTCCTGGATGAACCTATTGTGAAATACAACACACAGTGTGGCAGAAGCAAATCTCTCTTCTGAAGGAAGGGAATGGTGCAGAAAAATAGAGTAGGTTACAACTGTATTAGCAAAAGTGACATGCCAAACTTGCAAATCTTTCCGCCATTGACCATTTACACAGTACTGACACCTGAGGGTTCTTGCATAGAACATGAAGCTAACTTTGCAACAGACTTTTATCACAACACAGGTATAGACAAAAAGAAGCTTATCTCCTTGATCACTAGCAGAGTATAGTTCCAGCCCCAAGACTGAGGGAATGCTGATCTCTGCACAGGGAACAAGGGATTTTTTTGGTTGTTGGGTTTTGGGTGGGGTTTTTTTTCTTTTTTAAATGAAAGTGTATCAGGAAAAAGCAAAGTTATGGAGAGACACAAAATAAGGGCTTGGTGGATATTCTGTTTCTCCCATCCATGATAATCAGGCAAGTTTTCTGGGCAGTGCTTTTCTGAGTGAGAACCAGCTAAAAACATTGGGCTAATGGGTCGAGTGTTTAATTAAGCGATTCACCCAGAACCTAGTGGTCTGCACAGGCCCATGTTGCCTTGCTGGGTTTGGGATTTGTACTTCACACTAGTGTTACACCAAGGCTGGTTGGCAACTCTGTCTATACAAGGAATGCAGAGCAACAGTCCCTGTCCCTGGTTCTAGATCCTCTGGGAGGACTTTGGGAACATAGTTGTTGACGTCTCTGGGAGCAGGATCATGTCCTGTGACCTTACCAAGTTTCCTATGCTTCTTGTTCTCGCCTCATTTAAAAGCCACTTATGAAACTTTACTCAAACTTTCCAAATAATCATGCTTTTGAATATAACCAAGCCTGGGAACATTTCTTTTCATAATGGGAAGTTTGGGAAAGTTTTATCTATGTGGAAAAAAAATACAAGATGGTATAACACAAGACGTTATAAGCATTCACTCTAGCGTTTCTGTTACCGACTGTTGCAGTGACAAAAACAAAACCAAGGAACTGTTGGAAGGGGATACTTGCAGGTATGAAGGAGGAACATCACAAGAAAGTCATTCACGTTTTTAGTGGGTTGGGATTTGTGTAGCAAGGAACATATGTTTGTTAGACTGCATGGGGAAACATTTTGACCAGATGTGAGGAGCAGATGTATGCACAGTACATGACTACCTGGGAATAGGAGGAACTGGAGTCAGTGGCATGAGAGGTGTTTTCTATTGCTATGCATCTTGCTTGAACAGGCAGCCGTTAGCATGCTGGGTAACTTATAACACCACTGGTTAGACACAAGGTAAAAATAAGGACCCATGTTTGATCTCCAAACACTAAGATGTTTAGGTTCTTAGGGCTCAACACTTTGACTAATATAAATAGTCTTGCAGTTAACAGTCAGTGTTTCATCTCTACCTGGGGAAATTCAATGGTTATTTGAAGAGTCTTTTTTTCATTTTATTTTGCTTTTCTTTAAGGATAATGACCTAATCTTGCTGCAGCATTTATTTAATATAACTCTTTTAAAGTGGCTACTTGCAGTTTTCAGGTTTGCTTGAGATTTAAAAATGTTAAAGAAAACGGTGTAGAGCCTTCTATTCTCTTTGTCAGCATGAGAAAAAATCATTAGATTTAGAATTCTAAATAAGAAGACATATCAAGGAGAAAACGGGCCGCCAGTCTAAAGAAAAAGGATGCTTACATCCTTGGAAGGACTGTGGAAAAAATGTAAAGCATTCCTCATACACAAATTCTTTAAGGCATTATGAATGGATCTTTAAAAGTTCATCTTAGTTGAATCCAGGCTTTCAAATTCCAACTTAAAGTGACTTGGATCTCTTTGTTAATTACATTTAAACAAAAATCTTTTTATGATCTCCTAAACTAACAAGAATGGAAGAAAAAAGGTTAGAAATGTGGAATTGCAAGTGCTTTTGACCCTGAAGGTCTTCAACCCTGTTCTTAAAGAAACTCTAGCCAATACTCTTCTCCAAAAGTAGTGCAATCCATGATTAAGAGAATGACAGGAGCTCCAGCAATAGTGTTTTTGTATAAATGGATGACTTTTTTTGTCATTACTTTTTTCTTGCTAACTCAGATTTTCTTGTCCACCAGGACCAAATAGAGTGAAAGGAACTGAAGTTATTATTCTGGCCCTGAAAGCTCTCTTTCACTAGGTTCCCATGGTGGCTAGAGGGAAGCTCGCACACTGACTGCAGACCACTGCAAAGCCAAATGGCCCAGAAGTCCTGGGAGACCCCCAGACAGCTGACATACCCTCTTCTGCTCCACACAGCTGCAGTGGGGATGGGGTGTGGGTTAACAAGCACAAACTCCTGCTCTCACATTTCCAAGGAAGGCAGCATGACCCCGCTCATAAGCTATCTGTGTAGGCCCTGAGTTCTGCTCCATCTGTCCCATCAAAGGTGCTAACCTTTGCCTCTCAAAATAACTAGCATAATATTTTGCCATGTTGCAGCAATGTGTAAAAAGCCAATCCTCTAAAGGTTAGAAAGGACCTGTTCATCATCTCAACATTTCTGTGATTGTTACAGTTTAATCTCAGCCTGCATACTTCTCTCCAGGAAGAAAGGTTTAGGATGGGATTTCCTGCCCAGAGAAACTTTGTCACCTGATTTTGACTGCCAAAGAGTGTTTATTGCTCCAGTCCTGTGCTTCATCATAAAGTCATAGCCAAAATCAAGTGCCGAGAGATGGGGAAAGGAGACATGGTATCTGAAGGAGGTGATTTTTCTCAAATTTTACTCTGCCTGCAGCTCCTCGTTAGCAACTAGATCATAACCACCTGATGGATGGACCTGAAATGGACCTGATTTGATTTGGACCTAGACTTTAACATAACACTAAGGGTCTGACCCAAGTCTTGCACTGAACCTATAGGAAACAGCTTGAGCAATGCAGAGCTTCAGCTGCTGGCCAAAAGCAGAAAACATGAAAGTAAAGTAATACTGCTTTGCTTCCAGTTTCCTGCAGCATTCAGAGCAGTAACATGAATAGATGTCTTTTCCCGTGGAAGAAGCCAACTAAAGCAATGAATCAGGAGCCTCTATAGAGCACATTCCCAGAGCGAACTGCAGACCAGCAGCAATTGGCCTTCTGGTTGTGACCCAGAAGGAATGGTGATTTTGATGGGGTTATAGCTGGATTCAGTTAAACTGTTTTCTCTGTTATCTGAATCTGATATTGCCCCTCCTTTTTCCACAAACCAAGAGGTCCACTGAATCCCAGCAGCCCTGAATTCTTTCCGGACAGTTTGCTCACTCGGAGGCAGGATCTGGCAGTAGAAATGCAATGGAATTTATTTCATTACCTTTGCCAGTATATTGCAACATACAAGCCCAGCTGACAAAAAAAAGATTTAAAAAAAAAAAAACAACCTTAGAGTGATATCTCCCAACATTTTCCATTTTATTTCAATGGATAGCATTAGTTTTGAATTCTGATCATTATTATTGTAGGACTTTGGGATATTTGCTGAAAAGAATTAACTTGAAATCCCAGAATATGGTTCCTTAGAGGCTTTGTATCAGTCTGTTTGTATCCTATTTCTTAAAAGCTTTCAAAGAACTTTGCTTTTGAAATGCCTTGAAACTAATTTCACCTTCTTCTCCTGAGAGATGTATGAAAAAAGCTTCCAGAATTTACCAATTACTTTATGTAATCCTTCTTGCATGTTTAACTGTATTGTTTTTATTTATTTTGTTAAGATTAAAATAAAAAGTGTTTTTAAAAATATATATTAATATAGGTGTCTTTAGTTGCATGAAGGTAGAACCTAAAACCAAACAAGCTGTAGCAAACCAAAACTTCTTTTACCTGCTATTTTGTACATGACAGTAACCAGTAGCAAACCCTCGGTGAAAGAGCATAAGAAACTAGACATACATACAGTGACTCTCTCTGGCATCTCATCCCCAGAGTTTGGGTTGCAGCTCTCTGTGGGAACATACATCAGAGAGATGCATGAATCTGTGCTTTACTCCATCACCGTCCATTGGGAAAGCTCTTCATTAATTTAAATTCTCTGAAGTGTTCAGAGAGCTTAAAGGAAAGCAACATCCTTGGAGGGATTTTCTCAGATGCATGGCATAGCTACTTTATCATACCAAGAACTGCACACTATCTTATATTTGATAAAGTATTATTAGAGATGTCTTAGACATTAAATATAAGATACACATATAGGCAGTTTGTTCAGACACTAGTCTCCCATCTCCCATCCTGCATGTTTTGCACAGGCCCAACTTTCCTCCCTCTTGAACTCCTCACCTTAGGGAATATCCTAGCTCATATATTCAGAAGGAAGCATTGGTTGTTTGTATAACATTAGCTACATACATGTACAACAAACCTGGCTAATGGAGATACCTAGAGGTACCAATGATAGATTTCAGGTTTCATCAGTGATGTGTCTGAGGGTTTTGTAACTTCTGTGATTCCACCTTCAACTTTTTTCTAGCAAGTCACTTCCTCACCTGCCAAATATAGGGATTTTTCCCAGACCTCATGAAGATTGTGATATCATTGTTTCTTCTTCACATAAGACATTTTTTAAAAGAAAATGAAGGTGTGCTTGGATTACAAGCAAAATTGATTTTCTTTTAAGCATAAAGTACAAACTGAAATGGAAATGTTTCAAAACTTGAAAGCTTCAAAAGTGCTATTGAAGAAACAGGGCCAAAAAAACGGAAAGCAGTCATTTTTTAAAACCATATATTACACAAAATTTCTAAGCCAAACTTTAATAAACAAATAATTTATTCAAAATAGGGAAATGGCTGCTCTTAAGGTGAAAGTTAATATAATAAGGATTATTGTGATATTAGTTCAATATGTAATAGCCAATCCATATTTATGAATGGACTAATTAAGGCACTGAAAGAAAATGTCTGACATTAAATAGAAAATAGGAAAAGAAATCAAGGAAAGTGCATGAGAAAGGGTTGTCAAATAATTAATTGGCTTAAGAATGACTTAAAATCCTTCTTCTTTTGTCAGCATTACTATTATTATTTTTACCACTTCCCATTCAAACTGTGCTAAACCCATACATGAAGTCTTCTGAGAGGAAGTGCTACTTGTCCATTTTTAGGATGGGATGAATAAATCCATGGAGCTGTCTCTATGGGGATCCTAAATGAGTAGTATTTATTTCTCCATAAATAGTGATGGGATTTGAGGTCTTTGCTACTTTGTGATCCACCTCTGGAAGAATAGTGTTCCAATGATATACTGTCGTGGTTTCAGCCCAGCCAGTAACAAAGCACCACACAGCCGCTCACTCACTCCCCACCCCCACCCCTGGCCACGTTGGGATGAGGAGAAAATACAAAGGCAGGCTCATGGGTCGAGACAAGGACTGGGAGGGATCACGCCCCACTTATGGGCACGGGCAAAAGACAGGCTCAACTTGGGGAAGAAACAAAATCAATTTAATTTACTACAAATCAAATCAAATAAAACACACAAGGGTATTGGGAAAGGAAACCAAACATCAGAACACCTCCCCCCACCCCTCCCGCCTTCCCGGCTCAGCTCCATTCCTGGTGCTTTCTACCTCCTCCCCCCGGCGGCGCAGGGGAACAGAGAATGGGGGTTTGGGTCAGCTCGCCACATCTTGTCTCTGCCACTCCTTCCTCCTCAGAGGGAAGATTCCTCACTCATTCCCTGCTCCACTGTGGGGTCCCTCCCACGGGAGACAGTCCTTCA